>OZ012735.1:354388309-354792740 GCA_963859935.3 Lathyrus sativus
GGACACTTTGGGAGAGTCAAATGGGAAATTCGACTTCATGGTGAAATATTCAGCACCACCAAGCTCCGAAACAGATGCCAACGAAATCAAACCCACAGGATGGGGAGATTCTTTCAAAAGGGATGACGAAGAGGAGGATAGCAAAACCCTCGCTGCCCAAACAGAGGTCACTGAAGGCCCTGACCAAGAGGAGATTAAAACACCAGGGACTGATGACAATTCCCTCACTGTCAAACAAATGAACAGTGATACCACCAAAAATGAAGAACATCCTGTCGAAAGGGTTGCACATTGCTGCAAATACATCTATAAGGGCTTACACCCAAAAGGCAATGTTAGTCAGTCAAAGGAGGACATCCCAGAGGAAATCATGCTAGTCGAAAAAATGAACAAATTGAAAATTACAACTGAACAGAGTGCTGGGATTCATATGGTGGAAATCACTCAAAAGGGAGGACCAGACATCGACAAGGGAAAGAAGCGTCAAGAGGAGCATCAGAAGCTGGTTTACCCAGAAGAGAACGAGAGTCTGGTTGAATTCATCCAGAGGTGTCAAAGGAAGAATGCAGAAGTCATGCTTTGCCCAAGATGCAGTGCTGTGTTCGACAAGAAAGCAGCTGATGACTTAGAAGCAGCAGTAAAGACCCAGAGGAAAAGAAATTGGGGAACAGTCCCACCAACCAGAAACGAAAGATTCGACCCAAGGAGAGGGGAGCATCACAGTCAAGGGGTCGGAGAAAGACGTTTCAACACTTACAAACCATCCAACAGGCCAAATGATGACAAATGGGTTCAGCCTATAAGGGATGTCCAAGGTCAGAAGAGATGGAAGAGTTTTGAAGTGAACAGGGGTCCTTCCATGGAAGTTAAAAAGGAGGCAAAGCCAAAATACGTCTCTGAAAACTACAAAGGGAAGAATCCTATGTCCAGATCCCAATGGAGAAGATTCCAAAGGCAGAAGAAAATTGAAAAGAAAACTGTAGAATGCCAAAAGGTTGGGCAGAAGGAAGCTGAATCAAGCAAATGTGTGCAGATTACGAACAAGGGAATGCCCCTGGCAGAAAAAGAAATCATTCAGAAGAATAGATCTGGTGACACCACAGAGGTGCAGAAAACAAACAATAGAATGCCAGTGGACGAAGAAGTCACAGATGAATTTGGTTCAGAATCAGATGCTTCTTTCGACGTAACTTGCAATGTGGTTTCTGTACTACCCAGAGACTTCGACAGGATAATGGAAGTCGAAGACGAAGAGGATGACATGATGGATGATAGCATAAGCTTGAAGCCTGTATGCTACTACATAATGAACAATGGCTGTGTCGAAGAGCAAAATGCCTTCTTCGAAAAGCCAGATGATGCAATGAAGGCTCACTTAAAGCCTCTCTTCATAAAAGGAAAGGTAGAAGGTGTAGGTGTCAACAAAATTCTGATAGATGGCGGAGCAGCTGTAAATTTAATTCCTCATTACATGATAAGGAGAATTGGAAAAGATGACTCCGACACTAAGCCTCACAATATGGTGTTGTCCAACTATGAAGGTAAAGTGGGAACAACACTGGGAGTAATACAATTGAACTTGACTGTGGGATCCATCACCAGGCCTACAATGTTTGTGGTGATAGCATCAAAAGCAAATTACAACTTGCTGTTGGGAAGAGAATGGATCCATGGGATTGGGGCTGTGCCATCCTCCATGCATCAAAGAATAGCAATCTGGAGGCCAGATGGGATTGTCGAAAACATTGAAGCAGATCAGAGTTACTTCACAGCTGATGTGAACAATATCACTAGTCGTAACTTCGACAAGAACCTAGCCCATATAGCACCATGCAATCCTGCGGCTTTCGACCTGACAGCTTCCGACAACGCTTACTGTTCCATGTACCTCCATCCTACACATGGTTTCCAGTGGGATAAAGAAATAATTGGGGAAACAAATTACACTTGGGGAACTGCCCACGTCAACCCAACTGGATGGGGAAGTGAATTCAGTGAAAATGACTGAAATTTCAGCAATGGAAAGGATTTCGGCTTATATAGCCGAAAAACAACACAAAGCGGCCCTTGAGGCTGAAGTAAGAAATATGGCTGTCGAAGCCAGCACTCAGGTTGTCGAAGGACAACACCCTCAAGGAAATATTGAGGAACAACATGCAAATCAGAGTTCTGAAGAAGACTCAAATGGTGAATGGCAGAACCAAAGACTTGATGCCATTTATGATGACGAACCTTTGGGGTTCGAAAAGGATCCAAACTCCACCAATATGAAAATGGTGGCACAGGATCCCTTAGAGGAGATTAATCTAGGACTGGGGGCAGAGAAAAGGCCCACTTACATCAGTGCCAAGTTGAATCCTCAACTCAGAATCGAAATAATCCAGCTGCTGAATGAGTTTAAAGACTGCTTCGCATGGGATTATGACGAAATGCCTGGTTTAGACAGAAGTTTGGTGGAATTGAAGTTGCCAATTCTGGAAGGGAAGAAGCCAATAAAACAGACCCCCAGACGCTTTGCACCTGAAATTCTGTCGAAGATCAAAGAAGAGGTCGAAAGACTTCTAAAATGCAAATTCATCCGTACAACAAGGTATGTCGAATGGATTGCTAATATTGTTCCTGTGATTAAGAAAAATGGCACACTAAGGGTGTGTATTGATTTTAGAGATCTAAACTCAGCCACCCCTAAGGATGAGTATCCTATGCCAGTAGCAGAAATGCTAGTAGATTCTGCAGCAGGTCATGAGTATTTAAGTATGCTTGATGGCTATTCTGGTTATAACCAGATTTTTATTGCTGAAGAAGACGTTCCAAAAACAGCTTTTCGTTGTCCAGGAGCAATAGGAACATATGAATGGGTAGTAATGCCCTTTGGTTTGAAAAATGCTGGAGCTACTTACCAAAGGGCTATGAATTCTATTTTTCACGATTTCATTGAAACGTTTATGCAAATTTATATAGATGACATTGTGATTAAATCTGCTTCAGGCTTCGACCATATTAACCATCTTCGACAGTCCTTTGAAAGGATGAGGAAGTTTGGTTTGAAAATGAATCCTCTTAAATGTGCTTTTGGTGTGCAGGCTGGGGATTTCTTAGGCTTTGTGGTCCACAAAAAGGGGATTGAAATCAATGAAAACAAAGCTAAAGCAATAATGGAAGCAAAAGCGCCATCGACAAAGAAGGAATTGCAGTCTCTACTAGGGAAAATCAACTTCCTCAGAAGATTTATCTCCAACCTTAGTGGAAAGACTCAGGCCTTCTCACCCTTGCTTCGACTGAAGAAAGAGGGTTTCACTTGGGGGCAAGAGCAACAAGCTGCTTTCGACAAGATCAAGGAGTATTTGGCAAATCCCCCAGTCTTAATATCTCCTTGCCGAAAAAGAAGCATGAGGCTCTACATATCAGCATCTGACAGAACATTAGGAAGTATGCTTTGTCAAGAAGATGAACATGGCGTCGAAAGAGCCATTTACTATCTCAGCAGGGTCTTGAATGATGCTGAAACTAGGTATAGCATGATAGAAAAATTATGTTTATGTGTATATTTCTCTTGTATGAAATTAAAGCATTATATAAAACCCGTTGATGTACATATATCTTCTCATTTCGACGTAATAAAGCATATGTTGTCTAAGTCTATTTTACATAGTCGAATTGGAAAATGGGCTTTAGCCTTAACTGAATATTCTTTAAAATATATGCCCCTAAAAGCTGTTAAAGGGCAAGTAGTTGCTGACTTTATAGCTGACCACTCCATACTTGGAGAGGAGACAAATTATGTCGAAAAAGAGCCTTGGAGGTTATATTTTGATGGTTCCAGTCATAAAAATGGAACAGGTGTCGGGGTGTTAATTATTTCTCCCAATAAAGTTCCAACAAAGTTCAAGTACAAAATAGAAGAATTCTGTTCAAACAATGAGGCAGAATATGAAGCCTTAATTGTTGGACTTGAAATCTTGTTGGAGCTGGGGGCAACAGAGGTCGAAATAATGGGTGACTCTGAGTTGGTGATAAAACAATTGACGAAAGAGTACAAATGTGTCAAAGAAAATTTGATCATGTACTTTGTGATAGCCAACAGACTCCTCAAGAGATTCGACAGCGTAGTTTTTAGACACATCCCCAGATTAGAGAATCAGGAAGCAAATGACTTAGCCCAGCTGGCTTCAGGGTATAAAGTGTCGAAAGAAAATCTGTTGAAGTTTGTCGAAGTGAGAGGAAAAGTTTTATCTACTAAGCTGTCCCCATCTGATTTAGAGACAATAAGATTGGGATATGGTGATCAAGAAAACTTTGAGATTTTCAATGTGGGTAATCTAGAGGATGGAGATTGGAGAAAACCCATTAAAGATTATTTGCAAAATCCAAGTCAAACAGTCGAAAGGAAGATAAAGTACAGAGCCTTAAGTTATGTGCTCTTTGGAAATGAACTGTTTAAAAAGACTGCAGAAGGAGTTCTACTAAAATGCCTTGGAGAGACTGAAGCATACATAGCTTTGTCGAATGTACACAGTGGTGCATGTGGTGCCCACCAAGCAGGACATAAAATGAAATGGCTATTATTTCGACAAGGAATGTATTGGCCAACCATGTTGAAAGATTGTGTCGAATTCGCAAAGGGTTGTCAGGAATGTCAAATCCATGCAGGCATACCCCATGTGCCAGCAAGTGAGTTACATTCTATTATAAAGCCGTGGCCATTCAGAGGTTGGGCTTTAGATTTGATTGGTGAGATTCGACCAGCTTCTTCAAAAGGGCAGAAGTACATTTTAGTAGGAGTAGACTATGTCACTAAATGGATTGAAGCCATACCTTTGACAAATGTAGATCAGGAAGCAGTCATAGATTTCATCCAGAAACACATAGTGTATAGATTTGGAATACCAGAGACTATAACCACTGATCAAGGATCTGTGTTTACTGGCAGAAATGTGCAAGCATTTGCAAGAGAGACAGGTTTTAAGTTGTTGACTTCGACACCTTATTATGCCCAAGCAAATGGCCAGGTCGAAGCAGCCAACAAAGTGGTGATAAACTTGATAAAGAAACATGTGGGTAAAAAACCCAGAAATTGGCATAAGACCCTGGATCAAATCCTTTGGGCTTGTCGAACCTCTCCTAAGGAAGCAACTAACTCCACCCCATTTAAATTAACCTATGGACATGATGCAGTATTGCCTGTCGAAATCTGTTTACAGTCAATACGAATTCAAAGACATCATGAGATTCCATCTGAAATCTATTGGAGTATGATGATGGATGAATTGGTTGATTTAGACGAAGAAAGGTTGCGTGCTTTAGAATTAATAAGAAGGCAGAAAGAGAGAGTTGAAAAGTTTTATAACAAAAAAGTAAAATTTAAAGCCTTTTTAGTAAATGATTTAGTCTGGAAGTGATCTTGCCCATGGAGAAGAAAGACAGAGTGATGGGAAAATGGTCCCCTAAGTGGGAAGGACCTTTCAAAATTTTAAGAGCTTTTTCCAATGGTGCATACGAAGTCGAAGAAATAGAAAAAGATAGAAGAGTGATGAAAATAAATGGGAAATACTTAAAAAAGTATAAACCAACACTGCACGAAATAAAAATAAGAACAAACTAATTACAAAGGAAACTTGTCTTCGCCAAACAAATGGCGTAAAATAGCATTACATATAAAAGTGCTAGAAGGAAATATCCCAAAACAAGTAAAATTCCTAAGTCCTATTACAAAATCACTGTCGAAGGAATGTGGTTTTGAGCTCGTCGAATTTTTTCTTTTGGAGTTGAATTCGACGCTCACAAAGGCTTTTGCTGACAGTCATTTCGTCAAGCTCCCTGTGAAGTCGCTGGGCTGTTTCTGCATGTTGTAGCCCCTTCTGGAGCTCACTGTCTATTGCTTCCTGATTTGGTTTTTTGAAGAGAGGCCTGGCGTTCTTTTTCTTGGAGGATTTTTCTTTGGAGATCAGCAATTTGGGCTTGGTAGGCTTGAATATTGCTGTCACAATCAGCAGCAGCTTTGGTATATTCGTCAGAAAGCTTATTCAGCTCTGAAATCCTTTCTGTCGAAGAAGCCACTGTGTTCCATGCTGAAACTTGCTCCTCAGACTTGGCTGTGATCTTTCGGGAGAATTCTTTTTGTCGAATCAGATCAGCGCTGGCAGAATCAATCAAAGATATCAAATCCATCACCAGATGGCTTTCCTCAGTCGAAGCCTCCAGCAAGTTGGCACTTTTTAGGAGCTTCTTCAGATCATATTGAGCAGAAGTATTCTCAGCCAAGACCTCAAACAGGTCAACTCCAAGGATCCTTGCCTTGATCTCATCCATGATGACATTAATTGGTTGAAGGTCGGAAGTGGCCCCTGAAGCTGTCGAACCACTGGCAGAGGAATCGTGGAAGTTATGCCTGGTGTCGAGTAAAGCTTTTAAGTATTCAAAGGGTTTTCTAGCCTTCAAACTCTCAATTTCTTCATGGGATAAACTCGTCGAAGCAGTGCCCAAAGAGGTTTCGACAGGAGCCTTTGATGAAGGGGGAATGTGTTGAGAGGTTCCTCCAATGCTCAAGTTAACTTCTGGCTGGTTCGACAGAGTAACAACTTCTTCAACATTGTCTTTGTTAGCCGTGATGGTGTTAGTTGGATCTGGAGTTTGTACATCCTGAGAAGTGGCATTATCATCAGTGTTTGGTATAGCAGCGGTTGTTGGAAGTGGTACATCTTGATCTGAAATAATTTTTTCGGCAGTGGGGTCTGGTCGAAAGGGAGAGTTGTTGTCGGAAGACTCAGAGTCACTAAGGTCGAATTCATCCAAGGTTTGAGGCCCATGGATCCCTGCATCTGGAGTGGCATCATCCCGGAGTCTTTCAGCCAGAGTCCTCTCAGAATTAGAGGGAGCATGCTCTTCTTGGATTGCAGAGATCTCTTCGACATCAATAACGACCTACAAGAAAAAAAACACAAAAGAAGAACTTGAAGATAAAGATACATTCAGTCAAGGCTGGATTGGTGATTGTCGAAATGATTACCTGAGGAATTTCAGTATGGGCACTTGAGTCCCCACTTCTTTCGCTCCTTGAAGGAACTTTGTTGACTGGACTGGCAGGTGGGGTTCGTCTTTGGACCAGAGATCTTTGGGACGCCACTGTTTTAATTTTTAAACCTTTGTTTCTTTTCAAAGGCTGGGGTTCAGGGGATTCGTCCTCGGATTCTTCGACGCTTGTTTCTTTTTCTTCTGTTTTCCTTTTCTTTGCTGGGGTACGAGTTACCTATAAGAGAAAGAGAAGAAGTGTTAGTATAAGAAAATATGAAGTATACAAATAAGGGGGGATGTTCTGTTTGTGTCGAAACCTTTTTTGTTGTTGAAGGGGTTTTTTCGACTGCTTTTGAAGAAGTTCCTTCGCCAGTAATCTTCCTGACAATTCTAACAGCTGAAAAAGAAAAGTTGCATGAACATTGATATAATAATAAAAGGAGTTAGAAAAAAAAACAAAAAGAGAAATATGGTCTCTTCGACACCTTCAAGAATGGGTTCGTCTATAGTAACGTGTTCAATCCCAATATGAAGGTGCCCAGTGAAGTTGTGCAGATGATACTTCGTCGCAACCACGCGTTTGGCAAGTTTTTTGTTGCTTTCACGAAGCAGTTTTAAGTCTGATCCACATACAAACCAATCTGGAAATGGAGGACACAAGGCCACTCCAAATTCTGCAGAAGGAAGTGGAGGGAATTTTGGAGGAAAGGTTGTGAATGCAAAGTCGTAGTGTGCATGTGGTGGAAGGGATGAAGGAAACCACAATTGGTCTAATTTCTCTGTGAGTTTGAATTTTAAAGATCTTGCTGCTTCAGCTATGGTTCGACGAAGATCATCAGGCCTGTAAATAGTTTCAAAATACTTTTGAAACTTTTGAATTTCTTTTATGTGTTGGTCTGTACCTTTTTTCTTTTTGTCCTGCACAAAGGTAAAAGCATTTGTCAGAAGAGCAGTGAAAGTTGCTACGTCGAAAAAGTTGTTGATGTAGTATTCCTTCCACCAAACGTCGAACTCTGCAGTGCAGAGGAAGTTTGGTACAAAGATGGTGGGATAGACCTCCAGAGTTGGGTCGAAATATTTGTTGTACAGTTCTAAGCTCTTGTCGAAATGGTGAAATGAGTTGTAGAAAATGATAGCACCTTTCTTGTGGTAGGTGGGCTTTGTCTTCGTCTGGATTAATCCAAACTGCCTGGCTACCAGATTGGGTTGATATACAATGAGAGATACCTTTGTATTGTTGAGGCTATGATGAGAAAAGAAGTGTCTGGGCATAAGAAAAGCTTCCCAAATGGAGATGTAGGAGTCTTCATCTTTCTGGTCCTCCACTGGGAGTCTTCTGGTGAACCATCTTGGACCTACTTGTCTATTGGCGAAGGGTGCCATTGAAGGAGAAAATTTATAGCGTTTTGCGAACATCATGATGTAGCCAGTAAATGCTTGTCGAAGGCTTACATTCTCATCAGTGGGGGTCAGTTGAACCAGCCTAGGCCATTCGACACGCCTTTCTTTGACTGTTTCTTCGACAACAGGCATTTTGTTAGGGATGAAGTTTTCAAAAGTGGCATTCAGCCATAGTTGTAGAAGCCAAAAGGGGCCTGTGAGACTGATGTTACCCTTTTCTTTGAGGGATTTGAGATTGCTGACACTTTCACTTAGAGATTCATAAAGGTTTGCTAGAAGCAACTCACTCAGGCAGAATGCAACTCCATTATGAAGCTGATTAGCCATAATGATGAAACTTCTAGCCACCTGAAGGGACCTTGTACAAAAGACAAATTTGGACAACCATAGGCTGAGAAAGGCAATGTGCTCTTCATCAGAGACTTCTTCATGACTTTCGCCTTGGTGATGGGCTATAAAAACAGAATACCCAGCATGCTTGGTGTCGAAGCCTATGGGATCCTTGTTCAGATGTTCAGGGTTAAATATTTCCCCTAAAGGACTAAGGCCAGTTATGGCTGCTATGTCGAATAGGGTGGGAGTCATCATTCCACAGGGTAAGTGGAAAGTGTTGTAAGTACTATCCCAAAAGTACAAGGAGGCCAACAGCATGTTTTGGCAATAACGGGGACCTTCTTTCGACAACTGGATTAAGTTATAAATTCCAGTTTTCTTCCAAAATTTTTCTTTGGCTTTTTCAACCCTAGTTAACCATGTTTGGTACTCAGAGGGATCCTTTGTCAGAGGGGGACTCCTAAAAATCCTATTTTGATTTAGATAAGACAGATCTATCTCTGTCGAAGCCATAGGGACTTCAGGTTCTTTTGATGAGGTTTCGACAGGTTTAGGGTTTTTATTAGCAGCTATGGGTTTGGAAGCAGAATAGCAAGGGTAAAATTCTTTTAAACGCTTAGGGTCCATAGTAGGATCAAAAATGGGGCCTAACATAGCATGATGGATTCCAGAAACAGAGATAGGAATTATTACCTGTGACCTGTAAATGCTTGCCTTTTCCCTTTCATTTGGGGGTTCTGGGAAGTACTGTTGATGCTGAGTTTGGGTAGGCCCAGATAATACGTGAGCAGGAGGAAGATCCTTGGTTTTCTTTGCCTTCTTTGCACTCTGTCCAGTGGTAGTCTTGGGAGGAGCCATTGATTTGTTGAAGATGGTGAAGAAACAAGAGCTCTGAAAGACTTGGAAATGGAGTTTTCACGCTTGGGTAAGAGAAGATTAGAGAGAATGGAAAGTGTGAAATGTTATTGAAAGTGGTATTTATAGAGTTTTGAAATAAATGAATAATAAAAAAAGAAAGAAAATGAAAAGACTTTTTCAGTTGGGAAAAGGGAAACATGCATGTTAATCCATTGGTGGAGATTGAAAGTGGCGGTTGGTAGTAAGCCATGATTTACCTACAATATAGGGTCATGGGAGATTGTGTGAAACGTGGGCTAGATGTGACGTTTCATAAAGTGGAAATCATTGTGTTTCCTTGGGACTCAATAAAAAAAAAAAAAAAAAAGAGTCATTTCACAATGAATGCAACTGGAAGTCAAAGATCACTTCGACAGCAAAAGACATTTCTCCTTTGATAGTCGAAAATATCTTTGCTGGGGGGCAATTTGTAAACCCATAATTTCGACAAGACCATAATTTCGACAAGATTAAGATTCAGGCTTTAAGGTCATCTTTGTCGAAGGATAGCATCAGGAGAAGAATCCAAGAATTGCTGACAAGGTTTTAAAGTTTCATTGTTTCGACCAGAAATAGATATAATGTTCTGGCAGAATAGTTTGGAGAGTTTGTGACTAAGGGCTTCGACAGAAGAAGTTTGTTAATAAAAGATAAGGTTGGCAAGTGCTGAAGAGTTTTTTTTTAAAAGGGTTTCGACAGTTTTGAAGAGTTACAGGGTTTCGTCACCAAGGAAGAGATTCAAATTTCAAAAGGTTGTAACCTTTGGCAGTTGGACACATGGAGGTTTCAGAGAAGAAATTTACATGCAGGCTGACACTTGTCGTTTAGTTATAGTTTTTCCGTTCTAAGCAGTTATTCTGTTTGTGTATAAATAGGATAGTTTGTGGTTAGAATGTGTGTGTGAAAATTTGTACAAAATTCCTGTAAAAACTCTAAGTACCCAGTGTGAGAGAAAATGAGTCTAGTATTTGGAACAATGTACGTTTAAACACCAGTTATATTTCAAAGTCATTTTAAATTACTTGTTTATTCTTCAAGTTCATTACTTGTTTATTCTTCAAGTTCATTACTTGTTTATTTTCAAAGTCATTTTACATTTCATTTACTTTTCTGCAAGTTTTAGCCTTTCGACATTTCTTTGTTCTTGTTTAAACTTTTAACCTTATTTCACCTTTAAGTCAAAACTTTCGTTACTTACAAAATCAAAGTCCTTAGTACTTTGACAACATTGATAAAACAAACCACAAATTAGTCACCAAAAGTCTAAGAGTATTTCGACAGAACCAAATGCACATGTATCCTAGGACTTGTATGGTTGGTCCTGCAAGTAACCCAATTTTCTGAAGAAATTGGTTAACCAGAGGTTGTTCGCCAGAAAACACAGCGAACAACCTGATAGTGTGGTCAGATTTTCTTCTCAACTTCAGGTTGAGCCGGGTTTCGGGTTCGATACCTGTTTCTTTAACAGATGCCTGACGGTAAGGTCAGATGTTCCTCTCAACTTAGCGTCTAGCCGGCCTTTGGGTTCGTTGCTTAACAGCGATGTCGGATGTTCTTCTCAACTTCGTGTTGAGCCGGCCTTCGGGTTCAATGCCTGTTTGTTTAACAGATGCCTGACGTCAAGGTCAGATGTTCTTCGTAACTTCGGGTTGAGCCGACCTGCGGATTCGATGCCTGTTTGTTAAACAGATGCTTGACAGCGAGGTCAGATGTTCCTTTCAACTTCGTGTCTAGCCGGCCTTTGGGTTCAATGCCTAACGGTGAGGTCAGATGTTCTTATCAACTTCGTGTTGAGCTGCCCTTCGGGTTCGATGCCTGTTTGTTTAACAGATGTCTGACAGCGAGGTCAGATGGTCTTCTCAACTACGTGTTGAGCCGCCCTTCGGATTCGATGCCTGTTTGTTTAAAATATGCCTCACGGAGAGGTCAGAGGTTCCTCTCAACTTCGTGTTTAGCCGGTCTTCGGGTTCGATGCCTATTTGTTTAAAAGATACCCGATGGCGAGGTCAGATGTTCTTCTCAACTTCAGGTTGAGCCGGGTTTCAAGTTCGATGCCTGTTTCTTTAACAAATGCCTGATGGTAAGGTCAGATGTTCTTCGTAACTTCGGGTTGAGCCGACCTCTGGATTCGATACCTATTTGTTTAACAGATGCTTGACAGCGAGCTCAGATGTTCCTCTCAACTTCGTGTCTAGCCGGCCTTGGGTTCGATGCCTAACGGCGAGGTCAGATGTTCTTCTCAACTTCGTGTTGAGCCGGCCTTCGGGTTCGACGCCTGTTTGTTTAATAGATGTCTAACAGCGAGGTCTGTTCTTCTCAACTACGGGTTGAGCCGGCCTTCGGGTTTGATGCCTATTTGTTTAACAGATGCTTGAAAACGAGGACATATGTTCCTCTCAACTTCGTGTCAAGCCGGCCTTTGGGATCGATGCCTGATGGCGAGGTCAGATGTTCCTGTTAACTTCGTGTTGAGCCGGCCTTCGGGTTCGATGCCAGTTTGTTTAACAGAATCCTGACCGTGAGGTCAGATATTCCACTTAACTTCGTGTTGAGCCGACCTTCGGGTTCGATGCCTATTTGTTTAACAGATGCCTAACGGTGAGGTCAGATGTTCTTATCAACTTCGTGTTGAGCCGCCCTTCGGTTTCGATGCCTGTTTGTTTAAAAGATGCCTCACGGCGAGGTCAAATGTTCCTCTCAACTTAGTGTTGAGCCGGTCTTTGGGTTCAATGCCTGTTTGTTTAACAGATACCTGATAGTGAGGTCAGATTTTCTTCTCAACTTTAGGTTGAGCCCGGTTTCGGGTTCGATACATGTTTCTTTAACAGATGCCTGACGGTAAGGTCAGATGTTCCTCTTAACTTAGTGTCTAGCCGGCCTTTGGGTTCGAGGCTTGACGGCGATGTCGGATGTTCTTTTCAACTTCGTGTTGAGTCGGCCTTCGGGTTCGATGTTTGTTTGTTTAACAAATGCCTGACGGCGAGGTAAGATGTTCTTCTCAACTACGGGTTGATCCCGCCTACGGGTGTGATGCCTGTTTGTTTAACAAATGCTTGACAGCAAGGTCATATGTTCCTCTCAACTTCGTGTCGAGCTGGCCTTTGGGTTTGATGCCTGATGGCGAGGTCAGATGTTCCTCTTAACTTCGTGTTGAGCCGGCCTTCGGGTTCGATGCCTGTTTGTTTAACAGATTCCTGACGGCGAGGTCAGATATTCCTCTCAACTTCGTGTTGAGCCGACCTTCGGGTTCGATGCCTATTTGTTTAACAGATGCCTAACAGTGAGGTCAGATGTTCTTATCAACTTCGTGTTGAGCCGCCCTTCGGGTTCGATGCCTGTTTGTTTAAAAGATGCCTCACGGCGAGGTTAGATGTTCCTCTCAAATTCGTGTTGAGCCGGTCTTTGGGTTCAATGCCTGTTTGTTTAACAGATACCTGATAGCGAGTTCAAATGTTCTTCTCAACTTCGTGTTGAGCCGGCCTCCGGGGTCGATGCCTATTTGTTTAACAGATGCCTAACGGTGAAGTGAGATGTTCTTATCAACTTTGTGTTGAGCCACCCTTCGGGTTCGATGCTTGTTTATGTAAAAGATTCCTCACAGCGAGGTCAAATGTTCCTCTCAACTTCGTGTTAAGCCGTCCTTCGAGTTTGATACCTGTTTGTTTAACAGATACCTGATGGCGAGGTCAGATGTTCTTCTTAACTTCAGGTTGAGTCGGGTTTTGGGTTCAATTCCTTTTTCTTGAACAGATGCCTGACGGCAAGGTCAGATGTTCTTCATAACTTCGGGTTAAGCCGACCTCCAGATTTGATGCCTGTTTGTATAACAGATGTTCCTCTCAACTTCTTGTCTAGCCGGCCTTTGGGTTCGATGCCTGACATTGAGGTCAAATGTTCTTCTCAACTTCGTGTTGAGCCGACCTTCAGGTTCAATGCCTGTTTGTTTAATAGATGTCTGACGGTGAGGTCAGATGTTCTTGTCAACTACGTGTTGTGCCGCCCTTCGGGTTCGATGCCTATTTGTTTAAAAGATGCCTTACAGAGAGGTCAGATGTTGCTCTCAACTTCATGTTAAGCCGGCCTTCGGGTTCGATTCCTGTTTGTTTAACAGATACCTGATGGCGAGGTCAGATTTTCTTCTCAACTTCAGGTTGAGCCAGGTTTCGGGTTTGATGCCTATTTTTAACAGATGCCTGAAGGCAAGGTCAGATGTTCTTTGTAACTTCCGGTTGAGCCGACCTCCCGATTCGATGCCTATTTGTTTAACAGATGTTTGACAGCGAGGTCAGATGTCCCTCTTAACTTTGTGTCTAGCCGGCCTTTGGGTGCGATGCCTGATGTTGCACCCTAAAATTTGCCCAACCTTATTCCTTGGTTTAGGTGTCAATGTCATTAGCATTTGCATATAGAGTCATGTACATAGACTAACCATCTGCATAGCATAAGCATAGCAAGTCATTCAACAGGGGACCAATCATTATTCTCATCTCTAGAGGCCTATCAAGAGGTTATTATCCCAATTCAATCTTATTCAAGTCATCAGGAAAGAATTTGAAAGCAAAGAGCTCAGCAGATCAAGCCTTGAGTCCATCTCCTAGCTGAGGGTGTCTGAGGGTCAACAAGAGGGTTGTGAGCTGTGAGTTGAAGGCATGGAGAGTATCTAGACATTATGAGAGACTTATAAAGTCATTTAAAGAAGGAGACAAGTCATTGATGAGAGCACAAGAGCTACAGCTGAAGGCAGTCCACTAGGGTTTCATCTGGGTCAACCCTAGGTCAACCCTAGGTCAATTGACTGATTTAAGGGGCATTCAAGTCTAGTGGAGAGATGTGGGGTTCATCATTGGACATATAAAGAAGGATATGGAGATATGCCAAGAGGAATTCAAGAGAAATCAAGGAGAAGAGGAGCTTCTAAATTAGGGTTTCTGTGTAAAATCCCCTAGTTTAGGTCAAATTTCCAAGCAAGATAAGTCAAAATGCTAGCTTCAAATGGCTTCTTGGTCAACATGAAACTTGTAGAGGATCTCAAGACCTTTAATTTTAGTGGTGGAAGACATCAATGAGATTTATAGAACTCAAGTTATGGTCCTTGCAAGTTACAGGTCATCTGAGGTATCTGAAATTTTGTCTGTGAAAGTGACTTGACTTCCAAGCAATTTTTACCCCTCAAGGAGATTTCAAATGAATTCTTGGTCAACATAAGAATTGTTCCTCATTGTCTTAGCCTTCTAGAATGGTATAGCATGCCTTGATATGATGTGTGGAACTCAACTTATGGTCTTGGCAAGCAAAGGGTATTTTGGGCATTTGTGAATTACAGGTCATTTTAACCTATGTCCAAAACTCATACAAGGAGGCCTCAAATGGAAAAACTTACAACATCAAACTTGCTCCAAATGTGATTTTGAGTCTAGAAAGAAGGTCACAAATTGTTGGAAAAGCTCATAACATGAAGTTGCATGATTGGTCCAAATTTGAACTAAAATGGCTTATAATTTGAATAAAGTCAAAATGAAAAATGGTTTGAGAGATTTATAAGTCCAAATGGAGACTTCCAATATATGATTTTGAATGGAAAAGACATTCTAAGAACAATGGTTCAAGCACTTTTTTGAGCTTAGTGGAAAAAATCAAAGTTATTCATGGTTACTTGCATTTGAAGAAACATTTCAAAAATCAACCAATGTGGAATGCAAGGGAATGTGGCAAGATGGTTCTAGAAAGTTCATGTGAGCCCTATATATTCATGAAATCAGAATTGAGCAAGGGTTGGATTCATTTTTTACCAAAAATTTCCCAAAGTTTTCTCATTCTTTCTCATTGCAATTCTCTCCAAATTTCCCAAAATCTTCATCAATTCTCATCAACATTGATCCTCCTACATTCAATCATCATCCTGGATCAGAATTGAATCAAAGATTTGGTGGTTAGAGCTCAATTTCGTGCACTTTCTTCAAGAACACACAAGCTGCAAATTCAGTTGGAATTCAAGATCCAGTGCAAGACTCCTCAAAGTGTTGCATACAGAATCAAGTAGTGCAATTGTAGATCAAGATCCAAGCCTCAAAAGCCTCAGATCCACAAGTTTCATCATCATCCACAAGATTTCACACCAGGTGCATTTTCTCTGCCACAGCTTGATTTAGTTAGTTTAGCATGGTTTTGTTAGTTTAGATATGATGTAGGATGTTAGTAGAGCAATTAGGATGAGTTTGGAGTAGTTTAGTGATGATTGTTGACAGGTTGCTAGAACTGTTAAGACTTAGAACTTGCAGTAGGGTGCATGGTAATCTTAGGTTGTTAGCGCAGAATGATCACCATTAGTCATGGAAGAGATTAGTCTAGGTTTGATGGAGAATTATGTTGGTAAGTTGCAGAGTATTTCCATGGTGACCAGAAATTGTTGCGCTCGGGTTGAGTGGTTTGTTGAGTTTTAATGCAAACAAAGACCATAGGCGTGTAGAGGGAGAAATTCTGAGTGAGTTTCATGTTTGCATCGTGTTGATCCATGGACTGTGGAGTGAGAACCGATTGATGGAAGTTGGTGCGTGCATGAAGTTTCATGGTGGAAACCCTAAGTGTTCATGAACCAAGGAAGAAGATGAAATCGTGGCTGTCCATTTCATGCAAGACCTTTGACTCAGAAGCCCATCGTGTGGCTGAGGTTTAATTCTGATTTGGAGGGAAAGGCGTTGGTGCCCTAAACGCACCGTTTCATTTAATGAAACGGGCGGGCCTAAGAGTGCTGTGCTATCCCCACCCCCAGTAATGAGCCCATTATGAATCTGAACGTGCTATGCTTACTATTTTCACCCCCTGCGCCTTTTTTTATTTTTCATTGTTTCTGAAGTGTTCTGGGCCTGATATAATTTGCTATGCGCACCCCACCATTGCTGGCCCATCCAAATATCAACTGAGCGTGTCTTCTATTCAAACCCCCCCTCCTTTTATTTCATTATATTCTTTTATTTTCTTTAATTCTTTTATGCATTTTCCAAAATTCATAATAAATAGATAAAAAATCATTTTTAATCCATTCTTTTTACATCATTTTCATTAGAATGTGTAGAAAATTGTCATTAAATAAAATTGCATTTTTATTTTTATTTGATATTTTTCCCATATTTTCCAAATAAATAGCATTTTAAATAGTTTCATTTCATGCATGATTTTATTAATTTTTGTTCTACTAGATGTTTTCATATTTTTTGTTCATTCTTTTTAGGTTGTTTAGATTAGATGTTGAACTTGTAGAAACAATTTAGTTCCCATTTTTAGAAATTAAATTTAGGTGCTTAGTGTAGGTGTGAACAACATGAACAAACTAGGGTTTTAGGTGATGACTTAGGAGAATCAATTCATTTCCCTTAGGACTTAGGGTTTGAATAGTTTAGCTATGGGACTATAGGGGCTATGGGTAGTTATTAGATCCCCTTAGAAAAGTCAGGATTCCCCTACTGCTATTAATGTACTGTATATATCTGATTGACTGGTATGGTGTGCCCTCTGGGGATTGTTGCTTGCTTGTTTGGGTATTGGGATTGTCTGGGGACTTGGGGGAGCTGAAGACTTGAGAAGATGAAGGCCATTGGAGATCCAGAGATTGAAAATCAACTTCCAGAGTTGAAGAGAAGATTCTTGCTAGCAGATGCTGAGGAGACTAGGGTTTAGGAGCTAGGCAGAACTCTAGGTTAGAAAGTGTGTTTCTCAAACATGGATTGCCTTGTCTGCATCCATTCTTCTCTGTGATTCAGAGTCTCTCTAAGACACTCACCCCCTTCCTTTGGAAGGCTTGGTGATAGTGTCTATGAGATAGAACTCTTGAGAGAAAATGTCTCTTGTGTTAGAAGCAGTCTGTTCACCACCCTTGGTAGTCAGCTGATTGCTTAACACCCAATTCACTCTTGTGACTGATCCCTCATCCTGGAGGTTTGAGCTTGAAGAAAAGCCATTGCAGATAGAAGACTGATGATCAAAGCCTTTGCCTGAAGGTCATGAAGATGGAGATTGATGCTTGTTGAAGCCTGTAGTTGATTGGAGATTGCTTGAAGCTAGATGGTGATGCAGAGCTGCTGATGCTGTTTCTTTTGCTGTTGTATTTCATTTCTGATGTATTGATTGGTTTTCTGGACTGTATTGTTTGCTGTTTACCCTGTTGGGTTGAAAGTGAAGCCTGTTCACTTTTGCCTATTGTTTTCTAGGTTCGAGGTTGAGTGGGACTCCCTTGCCTCGCTTGTACTGTTGCATCCATGCATTTTACTGCTTTACCGTATATATCTGATATTGTTTCTGTTTCTGCCTATCCCTTAGGATCTCTGTTTCTCTCTGTGCAAGAGAGGAGCATGATAGACACTAGGTCTTAACCCATGCATGATAACATTAGGTCAGTTTGATTCCCCTCGCAACCGTGGGTTAGAGTTCTGTCTCTTTCTTTCTCAAAACAAACAGAAAAACACATAAAGATTTCAAACACAATAAAAGACACTTCTTCCGTAAAAGAATGTGAACCCATCAAAGCGTCATTTTTGTCCGCCGGGACTGTTAATCAAGAAAACCTTTTCAGAAGGAATAAAATCAACCAAGACAAGCTTGTGTCGTACGTGGCCCGAACTACGTTTGCTCTGATCTTTCATGCTGTATGAAAGTACGTAGGCATAGGATGCGATATCCTAGCGAGCAACCTTCCCCTCCTTTCCCGTAGGTAGGCGAACTACGTTGACTCTGATTTCTCGTTCCAGACGGGAATACGTAGGCATAAAGTGCGATACTTTGCCGAGTCATTTTTATTTTCGTTTTATTTTCTTTTTAACCCTTGACCTATAGTTTAGATAGAATAACAATCCATACCCGAAAACAAGCGTGGATCCCGTCGAGTACGACGGACGTGAGGGGTGCTAATACCTTCCCCTTGCGTAACCGACTCCCGAACCCAGGTTTTGGTTGCGACGACCATACCTTTCCCATGTTGTGCGAGGTTTACTCTGAGCGTTTCCTTTCCCTCCCGTGGGATAAATAAAGCACGGTGGCGACTCTTCTGTTCAGCCGGCGCCGATTTTCGCAGTAGCGACAGCTGGCGACTCTGCTGGGGAACCAACGTCCCCTGGCTGCTAAGGACTGCGACAGTTCTTATGCATTTGGGATCCAACGTCCCTTAAGAGAGTCAATCCTAGCGCTTGTTTTCCCGTCGAGGATTTTGTATGGAGTTATTGTATATTTCTAACCTTGTATTTTCAGCTTTATATATTGTTTATTATTGCTGTATCGGGGTGTGACGGGTGTTCTGATATTGAGAGATAAGTCGGACCTGGGCTTGAGTGCACCTAGAATTAGAGTAGAAATTAGTGGGCGCCCGCTTGCTTTGCTTGCTTTGGTGTCCCATGAAATCTACACTCAGACGAGGTTCCTCTGGTTGGCCTCCTGCCCCTTCCTTTGGTTGGCGTGGGTTGCTGGTTAGTTGGATTGTCGACTCTGGGGACCGATCATTTGGAAGTTGGCTAAGTGAGGCCTCTTCAGGAATTGATGATGCCACTCCTTCTGGGAATCGTATCATCAACCCTGAAAGTCTGTGACGCCGACGACCGCATAGGATGCCGTACCTTGTGCCAGTTATAGGGCCACCCACCTGTGAGGGGATTTGGGGTTATGCAGGTAACCAGACCTTCAGATACCGGTTATTTCTTGATCAGAGATCCTGGTTATTTATGGAGAGTTATGAGGTCTGTCAGAGACCATTTGGAGATGTGTTCTGAGGTCTGTCAGAGACCAGTAGGAGAATCTTGAGGTCTGTCAGTGACCAATTGGAGTTATGGTTTGAGGTCTGTCAGAGACCAGTGTTGGAGCTTTGTTATAGGTCTATCTGAGACCAGGGTTTGATGACTTCTGGATGGTCTATCTGAGACCTTTCTTGATTGGGTTTAGGCTATTCAGCTACAGCTTTGGTCCCTGTTGCATGTTACTTGCATTGCATTGCCTGCATATCCATTACCATTTGCATTTCACTAATGTGTGTCTGTGCCGCAGGTGCATTTGCATTTCCCTAGTTCTAGTGCCCAGACTTCTGAGTGTTTGATCATGACTAGCTTAAGGAGAACGGTTGCTTACAAATTGCCTACGCCTGATATTGTTCCTTTACTTGGGTTGATCTCTCTTGCTGATGAGGGTGTTCGTAGGAGTTTCCGGATGAGCTATGGTAGACTACTGAGATTAGTGTGCAAACCTACGGAGGTAGAGTTGGATGGGTTGTATGCTTTGATGCAATTCTACGACCCTGCTTTGAGGTGCTTTACGTTCTCTGACTTTATTATGGGACCAACCCTGGAGGAATACGCTGAGTATGTTGAGCTGCCCGTGCAGAACCAGGTTCCATTCATTCATTATGACGCCAAGCCCAAGCCGGAGGATTTGGCAAAAGCTTTGCATATTGATGTTTCTGAACTAGTGACTACTGTTTCCCGTGGAGTTCCAGGCTTCTCATTTCAGTTCTTAGTTGGTAAAGCCCAAGAGTATGCCAAGAGCGGGTGCTGGGTTGCTTTCAATGCTGTGTTGGCCTTGTGCATTTACGGCATAGTTTTGTTTCCCAACATACCGGATTTTGTGGACTTTTATGCTTTCTACTTGTTTGCCGCTGGTAATCCTGTACCTACCTTACTCGGAGATCTCTACCACTCGCTGCATTATAAGAATGAGAAGGGAAGAGGGAAGAATGTTCATCTGTGTGTACCCTTGTTGAGTATGTGGTTTGAGAGTCACCTCCCTAAGAGAAGATCTGTTGCAGAGACTACAGTTCCAGCTGGTTGGCCAGAGCGCCTGATGAGGCTATCGTCGGAAGATATGGAGTGGTTTGATCGAGACCTGTTGGGATCTGAGCTCATCTTCAGTTGTTCTGGGTACCCTAATGTGCCGTTGATAGGAAGAAAAGGGTGTATCAATTACAACCCTTCTCTATTCATTCGCCAGTTCGGATATGCACTGAAGAATCCACCTCAGGAGGAAGAAGTACAGGAATCTCTGTACTTCACAGGTGATGTGAAGGGGGAGTTATTGGCCAAGCTGCAGCATGCCTGGACGCGTATTAACCGCAGAGGGAAGCCGTTGTTAGGAAAGAATGACTGTCAGGCCTATGCACCTTATAGAGTTTGGATCCAGGAAAGAGCAAGTCAGTTGAAGATGCCATTTCCAGACGCACCAATCCCCGCTCTTATTCCGGCAGAAGAGCCAACTACTGTTTCTAGAGAAGTCTATGAACAAGTTGTGAAGGAAAAGGAAGCCTTGATGAAGATTAACGAAGGGTTAGAGCAAGAGCTAGCTCAAGTACGCAGTGAGAAAAACAAGGTCGTATATGCTTTCCAACAACAGATCGAGCTAGTAAACAGACTAGGGGCTGAGTTGACTGAGGAAAAGAAAAAGCGTGAACGTCTGGGGCAAGAGTTCAGAAGCTCCCATGACATGCTGGAAGCCAAAAAGAAAGCGCTCGACGCAGCACACCGAGAGATATCTTCTTGTAATAAGACTTGGAATGCTACACTCACTAACAACAAGAAGAGGGAAGATAAGCTGAAGCAGCAAATTTCCGACCTCGAAGAGAAGTTGAAGTCTAGCATCAAGAAGTGTGAGGAAGAAGTGATGACCCGGTATAGTGTCCAGCATGCACTGAACAAGGCAATCAAATCCAGAGATGAAGCAGTGTCTCAAAAGCGAAAGTTAGAAGATTGCTTCGGAGAAGCAACATGGGAAGAAACTGCTGAAGACGTACGCCGTGTCCTTAAGAGGAGAAACCAGCTTGTTGAAGGGCTGCTTGATCGACCAAGCCATCCGGAGACCAAGAAGTTGATAGAGGAGTACCAGACTTTTGGGAGGATTTGATCATTCCATGTAGTAACTTGTATGCTTTATTTGCATAGTGCTGACCATCACCAGGATTGTTGGTTGAGGTCATGCCTTCTTTGTACTCTCAGTGATTTTGTACCCTGGGCTTATTGATTCTCCCTGCAATATATGAGGCTTTCTATGATTCAGCTCCGATACTCCTATTGTCAACACTATCACTGCACTGGCACCTTCGCACTAGAACTGGGGGAATGAACTTCCCTAATGCACAGACACATTGCATTGCATTCATATTCATATTGCATTACAGGTAATCTTTGAATAGTGTCTTATTTCTCGTTTGCATCAGGTACTTATCAGGATTGCAGATCAACATCCGCACCGCTATTCTACACGCTCCAATTGTCGAAAAATCATGGACCAGATGCAGAACGAGATGCAAGATGTGCGCGAGAAGCTCGCCCTCTTCATGCAGACCATGGAAGCTATAGCAAAAGGGCAAGAGAATTTGCAGGCCATGGTCCAGCCTCTGTTGGCTCGAAACGCTGGTCATGGTAATGAAGATCATCAGTCTGTCCGGGTTGATACTGCTCATGGAGACGGCACTCCCACGCCAGTGGCTCCACCCGTAGTCAATATACCTGCTGCTAATGTCAACAACGCTACCGCTGCTGTGAATGGTAACGTCGGAGTTGGGAATGAGACTGCTGTCCTTAATGTTGGGCTGGGTGATGTCAATTTGGGAGATAATCTAGGAGGCAATGGCTTTGTCAATACTGGATTCAGATTCAACGATCAGGGATTCGACAACACTGGGAAGTATGGCTTTAATGCTCAAGGCTTTGGGCAAGATGGTTATGGTATGGTTAATCAGGGTTACGGAGGCTTTGGAAACGGAAACGGTACTGGATTTATGGCTTTTGGTCCTGCTGGAGGTGTTCAAGGGTATGGCAACAGAGGCCGAGGTCCGGGGATGAATCAGATCAGAGCTGGACGTAATAATGGATATGATGGGTACGGAGCTGGAAACGGTATGTGGCAAGAAGATCAGCAGGAGGACGCCTTCTCCGGAGGAGGTTTTGAAGGGCCGATGGATGATTCCCAAAAGATTAGAATGCTGGAAGAGCAGATGAAGGGAGTCCTAAATCAAAGTGCTGTGGGATTGGACATGGCAACCATGGGCTTGGTACCTGGCTTGAGGGTGCCAATTAAATTCAAAGCTCCTGCGTTTGACAAGTACAAAGGAGACACATGTCCAAAAGTGCATGTACGAGCTTATTACAGAAAGATGTCTGCATACTCAACTGATGAAAGAATGCTAATGCATTTCTTTCAGGATAGTCTGTCGGGCCCTTCCCTAGAGTGGTACATGGGGTTGGAGCCAACTGATATCAAGACATGGAAGCAATTGGCGGAGGCATTTGTAGCCCATTACAAGTATAATAGCGACCTGGCACCCAATCGGGTCCAGTTGGCCGGGCTTTCGCAAAAGAAGGGGGAGAGTTTTAAAGAGTACGCGCAAAGGTGGCGCGATATGGCTGCCAGGGTCCGTCCTCCTGTAGAAGATAAGGAAATGAATGATATGTTTGTCGGCACATTCACCGGGCTGTTTCATGACATGCTGTTTCATACGTCTCTGGCCAGTTTTTCAGACCTGATCCTGATGGGGGAAAAGATTGAGCGTAATATTAAGCAAGGAAAGTTCCAAGTCGAGGAATCAACTGCATCTGGCAGTAATAGGAAAGCTTATGGTGGGCGCCGTCAGGGCGAAGCCAGCGCAGTATTTGGAGGCCGAGGCCGAGGCCGAGGCAGGGGACGAGGTCAATATCGTCAGCCGCAGCAGGTGTCGAGTGTTACTATTCCCTATCAGCAACAACCACTCCAGCAACAACAACCGGTTCAGCAACAGCCAATGCCACAGCAGCAGCAGCCTCAGCAGGGGGCACAGCAAGCTCAACGAAGATTCCAGGGTAGTAAGCCGAGAAGAGTGTTTGAGAAGCCTCCCTCAACATATGCCGATTTGTTGCAGACATTGTTGGGATTGAATCTGGTAGAGAAAAGAACTCTGGCACCAATAACGGGAGCTCCCCCGTTCGGCTACGATGCAAACAGGCACTGTGAGTTTCATTCTGGGGCCCCGGGCCACGATATAGAAGGTTGCCATGCTTTTAAGCACGTTGTGCAGGATCTTTTGGACAACAAGACTATCAATTTCGGAACGGCAGGTCCGAATATAGTCCAAAAACCCATGCCTAATCATGGGGCGAACGCCGTTCTGACTGAGGAAGGTCTGAATCTTATTATGAATGTTGAAGATTTAAAGACGCCGCTGAGCGAGATAAAGAGCCGACTGTTGCAAGGAGGTGTTTACCCAGGATGTAACGAGTACTGCTTAGACTGTTGGACCCTAGCTGGGGGTTGTGAGGATTTGAAGAAAGGCATTCAGGCTTTAATTGATGAGGGCCTATTGCAGTTTGATCGAGCGGCAACTGACGAGCCTGCAGGGGCAGTAGTGGATAATCGGAGTGATGTGGCCACGGTAACGATTCCTCGGAAGACGATCACTATTGCAGCACCAGTTCAACGACCACCGATCACCATAACTAAGGCCGGGCCAATCCCGTACGAGAACACGAAAGCAGTCCCATGGTCATATGGGTTAGAGGTGTATTGTGATGGGATAAAGATTGATGTTAACAAACAGCCAGTGGAGATTGTGGATAATGTTGTCGGCTCAGGAGGCATGACGAGGAGTGGCAGGGTCTTTATATCTCCTGAAGTGGAGGCTGAAAGACTAGCGAAAGGAAAAGGGAAAGTGGTTGAAAATGTTCCGGTACAAGCAAGTGAAAAAGAAGCAGCATCGAAGGATGTAGAAGAGTTCATGCGCTTGATTCGGAAAAGTGATTATAAGATTGTGGAGCATCTGCAGCAGACACCGTCCAAAATATCTATCCTATCATTGCTGTTGTGTTCGGAAGCTCACAGAAACGCTTTGCTGAAAGTCCTGGACACCTCTTTTGTACCCCAAGACGTCTCCGTAAATCAGCTAGAAGGAGTATTGGCACATGTGAATGCAGGCCACAGTCTGGGCTTTACCGATTTTGACTTGACTCCGAAAGGGAGAGATCATAATATGGCATTACACGTATCTGTTGAGTGTAGAGGATCAGTAATGTCGCACGTATTGGTTGACACCGGATCATCTTTGAATGTGTTGCCCAAGAAGGCGATGATGAAGCTGGATGTTCGAGGAATTTTGTGCACACCCAGTGATTTGGTAGTCAGAGCGTTTGATGGCACGCAGAGAACAGTCTTCGGATCGATTACCTTGCCTCTGCAAGTGGGACCGGAAGTGTTTGCAACTGAGTTTTATATCATGGATATACAGCCTGCGTACAGCTGCTTGCTTGGAAGACCCTGGATTCATGGGGCAGGGGCCGTCACGTCCACCCTGCATCAGAAGTTAAAATATATGGTCGGAGATAGCGTAGTCACCGTATGCGGAGAAGAGGACATCCTGGTTAGCCATCTATCGTCGTTTAAATATGTGGAAGTCGACGGGGAGATCCACGAGACACCATGCCAGGCATTCGAAGGTTTGCGCATCAAGGACAAGGGTCCCGGGCCGAGCAAAGTGCCAGAGATAGCCGTCTCATCGTATAAAGAAGCTCAAGCTCTAGTAGAAGCAGGAGAAGCCAAGGGCTGGGGCAAAGTGCTGGACATTCCTGTGAAGATGGACCGGTTCGGGCTGGGGTACCAACCGTCGTCATCAACTCCTTCCGTGGGGGCCCCCCGTTTCAGAAAGTCAATCACCATCTCTGCCAGTGGAGTATGTCATGAAACTGTCAATGCTGCTTCAGAGTCTGATGAAGGAGACAGCGACTGTGATATGGATGCCTGGATTCAGCCAAGCACACCAGGACAAGGACTGTGCAACTGGTCTATTCAGGAGCTTGTTCCTGTGACTTTTAAACAGTAATGCTTTGCTTTATTAATTGTTGAATAATCTGATGTCTTGCCCGGGGCATCAGGATTTGCTTAGGGCTGTGTTGTTATAAACATTGCGTGTTAATCATTAAATAAATGGCGTTTTTTCATGTGCAAATACTGTAATCCCTGTCTTTCTTGTTTTGTATTTTTCAATAAAATGGCAACGTGGTTATTCGCTTTATACGCATTTTGAAGCACTTAACCATTCCTTTTGCAGGATAACATTTTCAGATGACATCCTTGAACCACCTATGACTCGTCCCGACTTTGAGCACCCAGTGTTTCAGGCCGAAGAAGAGGTTGTCGAAGATAGTGACGTTCCTGAAGAACTGTCTTGGTTAGTGAAGCAAGAGGAAAGAGCCATTCTGCCTCACGACGAGGTTATCGAAATTATCAACTTGGGGTCGGAAGGGGTTGAGAAAAATATTCGTATCGGAGCCGCACTGCAGAATGATATCAAGCGAAGACTGGTTGAAATGCTCCGAGAGTATAATGATGTATTCGCTTGGTCATATGAAGATATGCCGGGGCTCGATACAGATATGGTCGTGCATTGCCTGCCATTGAAAGAAGATTGCCCGCCGGTCAAACAAAAGCTTCGCAGAACTCGACCAGATATGGCAATGAAGATCAAAGAGGAAGTTCAGAAACAGTGGGACGCTGGTTTCCTGGCTGTGACAAAGTATCCCTCATGGGTTGCCAACATCGTACCAGTGCCAAAGAAAGATGGCAAGGTTCGAATGTGCGTGGATTATAGAGATTTGAATAAAGCAAGCCCAAAAGACGATTTTCCACTTCCTCACATTGACGTGTTAGTTGATAATACCGCTCAGTACTCCGTATTCTCCTTCATGGATGGCTTTTCAGGCTATAATCAAATTAAAATGGCGCCAGAGGATATGGAGAAGACTACTTTCATAACGCCTTGGGGAACATTTTGCTACAAAGTGATGCCCTTTGGTTTGAAAAATGCTGGGGCAACATATCAGCGTGCGATGACGACTCTTTTCCATGACATGATGCATAAAGAGATCGAAGTTTATGTTGACGATATGATTGCCAAATCCCAGACGGAGGAAGAGCATCTGGTGAATCTGCTGAAGTTGTTTAAAAGACTTAGGAAGTTCAGGCTGAGGCTGAACCCTAATAAATGCACCTTCGGGGTGAGATCGGGTAAACTGCTGGGGTTTATCGTAAGCGAAAGAGGAATAGAGGTCGATCCTGCTAAAATAAAAGCTATTCAAGAAATGCCGACGCCTAAAACAGAGAAAGAGGTGCGCGGGTTTTTGGGGAGGTTGAACTACATTGCCCGGTTCATATCTCACCTAACGGCCACGTGTGAACCATTATTCAAGCTGTTGAAGAAAGATCAAGCTGTAACGTGGAACGAAAATTGTCAAAAGGCGTTCGATAAAATAAAGAAGTATCTGCAGGAGCCTCCTATTTTGATACCCCCAGTGGCAGGGAGACCCTTGATAATGTATTTGACGGTTCTTGAGGGAAGCATGGGTTGTGTTCTCGGTCAACACGACGAGACGGGGAGAAAAGAGCATGCGATCTATTACCTGAGTAAGAAATTTACAGATTGTGAATCTCGGTATTCAATGCTGGAGAAAACTTGTTGCGCGCTAGCCTGGGCCGCCAAGCGTTTGAGGCAGTACATGCTGAATCATACAACCATGCTCATCTCGAAGATGGATCCTATCAAATATGTATTCGAAAAGCAGGCGTTGTCAGGTAGAATTGCCCGTTGGCAGATGGTCTTGACTGAATATGATATCCAATACGTCTCGCAAAAGGCTATAAAGGGGAGTGTGATGTCTGAGTATCTGGCGGAGCAGCCTATTGAAGAGTACCAATCGATGAGGTTTGATTTTCCTGACGAGGATATCATGTACCTAAAGATGAAGGATTGTGAAGAGCCGTTGCCAGACGAGGGACCAGAGTGGGGTTCCAAATGGAAGATGATATTTGACGGAGCTGTGAATGCTTACGGTAGCGGAATAGGGGCAATCATCACCACGCCACACGGGTCGCACATCCCGTTTACTGCTCGATTGACCTTTGCCGTTACCAACAATGAGGCCGAATACGAAGCTTGTATAATGGGGCTTGAAGAAGCCATTGATTTGCGAATCAAACATCTAGACGTATACGGAGACTCAGCTCTGGTAGTGAATCAGATCAAAGGGGAATGGGAGACACGTCAGCCCAATTTGATACATTACATGAATTATGCAAGGAGATTGTTGCCTTTCTTTGACAAGGTTGAATTGCATCATGTACCGCGGGCAGAAAATCAAATGGCTGACGCCCTTGCCACTTTGTCTTCCATGTACAAGGTCAACTTCTGGAACGAAGCTCCCCAAATCACTATCTCTCGGTTGGATAGGCCAACCTATGTATTTGCTATTGATGAAGCATCTGATGACAAACCGTGGTATTTCGATATCCTTAATTTCCTGAAGAATAAAGAGTATCCGGCTGGGGCATCCAGTCAAGATCAGAAGACTCTCAGGAGATTAGCGGGTAATTTCTACTTGAATCCGGATGGTGTCTTGTACAGAAGAAACCACGATTTGGTGTTGTTGCGTTGTGTGGACGAGAAAGAGGCAAAGCTTCTCATGGAGGAAATTCACGAAGGTACCTTTGGTACGCATGCTGGTGGGCATGCTATTACGAGAAAGTTGCTGAGGGCAGGTTACTTTTGGCTGACGATGGAAACTGATTGTTTCAAGTTCGCGAGGAAGTGCCACAAGTGCCAAATCTATGCTGACAAGATACACGTGCCTCCGAGTCCTCTGAATGTGATGTCATCTCCATGGCCATTCTCGATGTGGGGAATCGATATGATTGGAAAGATCGAGCCGACGGCTTCTAACGGGCATCGGTTCATCCTAGTAGCAATCGATTATTTCACCAAGTGGGTGGAAGCGGCGTCTTACGCAAATGTAACGAAGCAAGTGGTGGCTAGATTTATCAAGAGAGATATCATTTGCCGATATGGGATTCCCGAGCGGATAATCACGGACAACGGTTCTAACCTGAACAACAAAATGATGAAGGAGCTCTGTCAGAATTTCAAGATCGAACATCACAACTCCTCCCCTTACCGACCCAAGATGAATGGCGCTGTTGAGGCGGCCAATAAGAATATCAAGAAGATCGTTCAGAAAATGGTGGTGACCTATAAGGATTGGCATGAAATGCTACCTTTTGCTTTGCACGGTTATCGTACGACGGTACGCACATCAACCGGGGCAACTCCGTTCTCGTTGGTATACGGAATGGAAGCGGTATTACCATTAGAGGTTGAGATCCCTTCTCTGAGGGTATTGCGAGACGTTCAGCTGGACGAGGCAGAATGGGTAACGAATAGATTGAATCAATTGAGTTTGATGGATGAGAAGAGACTAGCTTCCCTAGCATACGGTCGTTTGTACCAGAGCCGAATGAAGAAAGCGTACGACAAGAAGATACAGCCGCGAAGCTTTCAGACGGGCGACCTTGTGCTGAAAAGGATTCTCCTGCCGCAAGCAGATCACAGGGGCAAGTGGACCCCCAACTACGAAGGGCCATACGTTGTCAGAAAAGTCTTTTCAGGAGGAGCTTTATTGTTGTCCACCATGGACGGAGAAGACTTTGCGTCACCTGTGAATTCGGACGCAGTTAAAAAATACTTTGCTTAAAATAGACCCGCTGGACAGAAAAAGAGAGTCCAGGCAAAAATGGGGCATCCTGGCGAACCAAAAAACAGAATGAAAGGTTCGGGCAAAAGTTAGGGATAAAATTGAAAAAATGTACACCCGCGAAGTTGAAAACCTACACTGGGCGGCTTCGGCAAAAAAGGGTATCCCGGTGAACTGAAAACCCGTAAAGGGCGGTTCACGCAAAAGTTAGGGATTTGAAAAGCAAATGACTGCGGTCCGAATTCAGTGAGCATCAATGCGGGAGAATATATTTGAGGAGCCAGTTATCAGACACGATCTCTTCAGAAGTGGGGATACCGGGAAAGCATTAGAGTCGGATGAGTCATGGGAGGATCAGTTCGTGGGGTTCATCTGCATCCCGTTGCCGACATGTGTACAAAATTTAATTTGTCAAAATATTCATGCTGCTTGTGCATACTTATGTATTTGCTTTGCGTAGCTTCCTCTTTTCAGGAGTTACATCCCATGTACAAAAACTCCGCCCATTCAGGGGCCCGATCAATAAAATATGTTACTCAGTACTTGATGCTGGTTCTTTACTGTTTTGTGCATGATAAAACGCCTAAGTTTAGTGAAGCTAGCATGGGTACAACATCACTGGCCCTTGCCAACAATCATTAAAGCTTTGAATTAACTGAGTGTAACGTCACTAACCTGAACTGATTTGGTTGCATAGGCTTGTCTTGCCTTGTTTGTGTTGTTGCAGGTTTCATAGCCATACGAAGAAGGTGATCAAAAGATTGCGATAACGAAAGACTCAGTCTTCACGCAGGTCATGCGTGTTCTTCCTGAAGAAGGATAGAATTTCCCAGCTAGCCGTAGCTTACTCAAAGGGAGCAGAAAAGTTATTCGTCCTCAATAGAGTTTGGCGATTCCAAGATCGTAAGGCTGTATTCAGGCAGGTTCATCCTTCCCCGCAGGGTCAGGCACTCTCTCCCAGTGGAGTCAGTTAATTTTCCCCAAGAGAATCATCCCATCCCCAGTGGAATTCTCTTTACAAGTGTTTTCATTCCTTCCAGTGGAACTCGAAGATCAAGATGCTCCCAAGCAGAGTTGATGGTGGGTCCTGTCATTTATTTTGTCAAGGATACTGTGTAATATCAGTTCATTCTCCAGCAGAAAGTCCGATCATACTATGCACATCTGCTATTCCCCAGCAAAGCTATTCCCCAGCAGGGGGTTACCTCAACAGGGTGTTTGGTTTGAGTTCTCAATTTCCCAGCGGGGTTGACTTCACCCTTCCAGCATTTATTTTGTTGGAATAATTCTGTAGCATCTGGCTATCCCCGGCGGAGTCGGCATTATCCTTCCAGCATTTATTTTGCTGAAGCAGTTTCTGTACTCTAGCAGTTCAGGTGGAGAGAATTCTTGCTCAAATGAACTACCAAACACTCAAGATCTCGGCATGAGATATTCAATGATAATGTCAGTCTCGGCAGTATTCCCCACAGAGTTGCCAGGATAAGTTTCTCTTTATTCCCAGGCAGAATTAGTTGTCATCAGGGGTTCCATGAATCAGAATTTCAGAGGCCACCGCCGGTTATCAGAGCAGGCGTTCGATAGTTTGGGTTCCAGACATCCCCAGTAGAGTTCATCTCAAAGTCGCTGTCACGTCAGTGCTAATAAGTTTGTGGGTGTGGATCATTGGAGAACTAAGTCCTGACGTGGACAATTTATTCCTATATTGACGGGATTTCTTCAGAAGTGGGCGTCCTAACGTGGACAGGTTCATTTCCCCGGATGGGTGAGGTGTGTTCGTCCTAACGTGGGCAGATTCGGTTTCTCGAAATTAGTGGAATGGGAGGTCATGACGTTGACAAAAGTGATTACTCTTTGTGGTGGTGCCCTGACGTCGCCAGATCAAACAAGGGTGTGAGTCCTTACGTGGACAAGTCTTATTTCCTCAGCGGGTCGAAGACGCCTGAGTCCTAACATGGACAAATCAAGACGAGATCAGTGTCCTTACGTGGACAAATCAAAGAGATTATTATTCCTAACGTGGAAAAGTGGGTCCTAACGTGGACGATGTAGTCCTTACGTGGACATATCAAGAGCATCCCTTACTTGGAAGAAAAATGGTTTCCTTACGTGGAAAGACGAGTTTATTCCTTACGTGGAAGGATTAAGTCCTCACGCGGACATATCAAGATTGATTCCTAACGGGGAAAGAAATGGATTATTCCTGACGTGGAAGAGTTTAGTCCTGACGCGGACAGATCAAAGAAGTTATTCCTAATGTGGAAGAAGAAGATTTACTCCTTACGTGGAAAGATTGGGGTCCTTACGGGGACAGATTCAAGAAAAGTTGATTCCTGACGTGGAAGAATGATGTAATCCTTACGTTAAAGTTGAGTCCTGACGGGGACAGGTTCAGAGCCAAAGTTGAATTCCTTACGTGGAAAGATTGGAGTCCTGACGCGGACATGTCAAGTGGTATTGGAGTCCTTACGTGGACAGATTGATATAGTTCTCCTTATGTGGAAAGAGGATGGCTTCCTGACGTGGAAAGATGAAAAGTTTAGTCCTGACGTGGACAGACGCAGAAGAGATGATTCCTAACGTGGACAGGTGTTACTCCTAACGTGGAAGAGTTTTACTCCTAACGTGGACGATTCAGTTTATGGAAATGCAGACGAATTACCTCCAGCGGAGTTGCCGAGATTTTTCGGGGTTAACAGCAAGTGGAGTCCTAACGTGGACAGGTTTTAGTTGAGATTTCTTCGTATTGATGACGGACAGAGTCCTAATGTGGACAAGCAAGCAATCTGTTATGACAGAATCCTCTTCAGAACGATGAAGACAATCCCCAGCACGGTCGCGCGAGATCAGTGGGTTACTGTAACAGTCAGATTCAGCTGATGAATGTCGTTCCTCAAGCAGGAGCGCAATTTAGTTTTGCGGTTGGCAAATTTCTGGTTTCACTAGTATTCAACCGTCTCGTACCTCGAATGTTCGAAGGCTCCGGGCTCTTCATCCAATCGGGTCCAAGCCGCTTGAATAGGGGCAGCTGTTGCACCCTAAAATTTGCCCAACCTTATTCCTTGGTTTAGGTGTCAATGTCATTAGCATTTGCATATAGAGTCATGTACATAGACTAACCATCTGCATAGCATAAGCATAGCAAGTCATTCAACAGGGGACCAATCATTATTCTCATCTCTAGAGGCCTATCAAGAGGTTATTATCCCAATTCAATCTTATTCAAGTCATCAGGAAAGAATTTGAAAGCAAAGAGCTCAGCAGATCAAGCCTTGAGTCCATCTCCTAGCTGAGGGTGTCTGAGGGTCAACAAGAGGGTTGTGAGCTGTGAGTTGAAGGCATGGAGAGTATCTAGACATTATGAGAGACTTATAAAGTCATTTAAAGGAGGAGACAAGTCATTGATGAGAGCACAAGAGCTACAGCTGAAGGCAGTCCACTAGGGTTTCATCTGGGTCAACCCTAGGTCAACCCTAGGTCAATTGACTGATTTAAGGGGCATTCAAGTCTAGTGGAGAGATGTGGGGTTCATCATTGGACATATAAAGAAGGATATGGAGATATGCCAAGAGGAATTCAAGAGAAATCAAGGAGAAGAGGAGCTTCTAAATTAGGGTTTCTGTGTAAAATCCCCTAGTTTAGGTCAAATTTCCAAGCAAGATAAGTCAAAATGCTAGCTTCAAATGGCTTCTTGGTCAACATGAAACTTGTAGAGGATCTCAAGACCTTTAATTTGAGTGGTGGAAGACATCAATGAGATTTATAGAACTCAAGTTATGGTCCTTGCAAGTTACAGGTCATCTGAGGTATCTGAAATTTTGTCTGTGAAAGTGACTTGACTTCCAAGCAATTTTTACCCCTCAAGGAGATTTCAAATGAATTCTTGGTCAACATAAGAATTGTTCCTCATTGTCTTAGCCTTCTAGAATGGTATAGCATGCCTTCATATGATGTGTGGAACTCAACTTATGGTCTTGGCAAGCAAAGGGTATTTTGGGCATTTGTGAATTACAGGTCATTTTAACCTATGTCCAAAACTCATACAAGAAGGCCTCAAATGGAAAAACTTACAACATCAAACTTGCTCCAAATGTGATTTTGAGTCTAGAAAGAAGGTCACAAATTGTTGGAAAAGCTCATAACATGAAGTTGCATGATTGGTCCAAATTTGAACTAAAATGGCTTATAATTTGAATAAAGTCAAAATGAAAAATGGTTTGAGAGATTTATAAGTCCAAATGGAGACTTCCAATATATGATTTTGAATGGAAAAGACATTCTAAGAACAATGGTTCAAGCACTTTTTTGAGCTTAGTGGAAAAAATCAAAGTTATTCATGGTTACTTGCATTTGAAGAAACATTTCAAAAATCAACCAATGTGGAATGCAAGGGAATGTGGCAAGATGGTTCTAGAAAGTTCATGTGAGCCCTATATATTCATGAAATCAGAATTGAGCAAGGGTTGGATTCATTTTTTACCAAAAATTTCCCAAAGTTTTCTCATTCTTTCTCATTGCAATTCTCTCCAAATTTCCCAAAATCTTCATCAATTCTCATCAACATTGATCCTCCTACATTCAATCATCATCCTGGATCAGAATTGAATCAAAGATTTGGTGGTTAGAGCTCAATTTCGTGCACTTTCTTCAAGAACACACAAGCTGCAAATTCAGTTGGAATTCAAGATCCAGTGCAAGACTCCTCAAAGTGTTGCATACAGAATCAAGTAGTGCAATTGTAGATCAAGATCCAAGCCTCAAAAGCCTCAGATCCACAAGTTTCATCATCATCCACAAGATTTCACACCAGGTGCATTTTCTCTGCCACAGCTTGATTTAGTTAGTTTAGCATGGTTTTGTTAGTTTAGATATGATGTAGGATGTTAGTAGAGCAATTAGGATGAGTTTGGAGTAGTTTAGTGATGATTGTTGACAGGTTGCTAGAACTGTTAAGACTTAGAACTTGCAGTAGGGTGCATGGTAATCTTAGGTTGTTAGCGCAGAATGATCACCATTAGTCATGGAAGAGATTAGTCTAGGTTTGATGGAGAATTATGTTGGTAAGTTGCAGAGTATTTCCATGGTGACCAGAAATTGTTGCGCTCGGGTTGAGTGGTTTGTTGAGTTTTAATGCAAACAAAGACCATAGGCGTGTAGAGGGAGAAATTCTGAGTGAGTTTCATGTTTGCATCGTGTTGATCCATGGACTGTGGAGTGAGAACCGATTGATGGAAGTTGGTGCGTGCATGAAGTTTCATGGTGGAAACCCTAAGTGTTCATGAACCAAGGAAGAAGATGAAATCGTGGCTGTCCATTTCATGCAAGACCTTTGACTCAGAAGCCCATCGTGTGGCTGAGGTTTAATTCTGATTTGGAGGGAAAGGCGTTGGTGCCCTAAACGCACCGTTTCATTTAATGAAACGGGCGGGCCTAAGAGTGCTGTGCTATCCCCACCCCCAGTAATGAGCCCATTATGAATCTGAACGTGCTATGCTTACTATTTTCACCCCCTGCGCCTTTTTTTATTTTTCATTGTTTCTGAAGTGTTCTGGGCCTGATATAATTTGCTATGCGCACCCCACCATTGCTGGCCCATCCAAATATCAACTGAGCGTGTCTTCTATTCAAACCCCCCCTCCTTTTATTTCATTATATTCTTTTATTTTCTTTAATTCTTTTATGCATTTTCCAAAATTCATAATAAATAGATAAAAAATCATTTTTAATCCATTCTTTTTACATCATTTTCATTAGAATGTGTAGAAAATTGTCATTAAATAAAATTGCATTTTTATTTTTATTTGATATTTTTCCCATATTTTCCAAATAAATAGCATTTTAAATAGTTTCATTTCATGCATGATTTTATTAATTTTTGTTCTACTAGATGTTTTCATATTGTTTGTTCATTCTTTTTAGGTTGTTTAGATTAGATGTTGAACTTGTAGAAACAATTTAGTTCCCATTTTTAGAAATTAAATTTAGGTGCTTAGTGTAGGTGTGAACAACATGAACAAACTAGGGTTTTAGGTGATGACTTAGGAGAATCAATTCATTTCCCTTAGGACTTAGGGTTTGAATAGTTTAGCTATGGGACTATAGGGGCTATGGGTAGTTATTAGATCCCCTTAGAAAAGTCAGGATTCCCCTACTGCTATTAATGTACTGTATATATCTGATTGACTGGTATGGTGTGCCCTCTGGGGATTGTTGCTTGCTTGTTTGGGTATTGGGATTGTCTGGGGACTTGGGGGAGCTGAAGACTTGAGAAGATGAAGGCCATTGGAGATCCAGAGATTGAAAATCAACTTCCAGAGTTGAAGAGAAGATTCTTGCTAGCAGATGCTGAGGAGACTAGGGTTTAGGAGCTAGGCAGAACTCTAGGCTAGAAAGTGTGTTTCTCAAACATGGATTGCCTTGTCTGCATCCATTCTTCTCTGTGATTCAGAGTCTCTCTAAGACACTCACCCCCTTCCTTTGGAAGGCTTGGTGATAGTGTCTATGAGATAGAACTCTTGAGAGAAAATGTCTCTTGTGTTAGAAGCAGTCTGTTCACCACCCTTGGTAGTCAGCTGATTGCTTAACACCCAATTCACTCTTGTGACTGATCCCTCATCCTGGAGGTTTGAGCTTGAAGAAAAGCCATTGCAGATAGAAGACTGATGATCAAAGCCTTTGCCTGAAGGTCATGAAGATGGAGATTGATGCTTGTTGAAGCCTGTAGTTGATTGGAGATTGCTTGAAGCTAGATGGTGATGCAGAGCTGCTGATGCTGTTTCTTTTGCTGTTGTATTTCATTTCTGATGTATTGATTGGTTTTCTGGACTGTATTGTTTGTTGTTTACCCTGTTGGGTTGAAAGTGAAGCCTGTTCACTTTTGCCTATTGTTTTCTAGGTTCGAGGTTGAGTGGGACTCCCTTGCCTCGCTTGTACTGTTGCATCCATGCATTTTACTGCTTTACCGTATATATCTGATATTGTTTCTGTTTCTGCCTATCCCTTAGGATCTCTGTTTCTCTCTGTGCAAGAGAGGAGCATGATAGACACTAGGTCTTAACCCATGCATGATAACATTAGGTCAGTTTGATTCCCCTCGCAACCGTGGGTTAGAGTTCTGTCTCTTTCTTTCTCAAAACAAACAGAAAAACACATAAAGATTTCAAACACAATAAAAGACACTTCTTCCGTAAAAGAATGTGAACCCATCAAAGCGTCATTTTTGTCCGCCGGGACTGTTAATCAAGAAAACCTTTTCAGAAGGAATAAAATCAACCAAGACAAGCTTGTGTCGTACGTGGCCCGAACTACGTTTGCTCTGATCTTTCATGCTGTATGAAAGTACGTAGGCATAGGATGCGATATCCTAGCGAGCAACCTTCCCCTCCTTTCCCGTAGGTAGGCGAACTACGTTGACTCTGATTTCTCGTTCCAGACGGGAATACGTAGGCATAAAGTGCGATACTTTGCCGAGTCATTTTTATTTTCGTTTTATTTTCTTTTTAACCCTTGACCTATAGTTTAGATAGAATAACAATCCATACCCGAAAACAAGCGTGGATCCCGTCGAGTACGACGGACGTGAGGGGTGCTAATACCTTCCCCTTGCGTAACCGACTCCCGAACCCAGGTTTTGGTTGCGACGACCATACCTTTCCCATGTTGTGCGAGGTTTACTCTGAGCGTTTCCTTTCCCTCCCGTGGGATAAATAACGCACGGTGGCGACTCTTCTGTTCAGCCGGCGCCGATTTTCGCAGTAGCGACACCTGACAGCAAGGTCAGACGTTCTTCTCAACTTCGTGTTGAGCCAGCTTTCGAGTTCGATGCCTGTTTGTTTAACAGATGTCTGACGGCAAGGTCAGATGTTCTTCTCAACTACGGGTTGATCCGGCATTCGGGTTTGATGCCTGTTTGTTTAACAGATGCTTGACGGCAAGGTCAGATGTTCCTCTTAACTTCGTGTCGAGCCGGCCTTCGGGTTCGATGCCTGACGGCGAGGTCAGATGTTCCTCTTAACTTCGTGTTGATCCGGCCTTCGGGTTCGATGCCTGTTTGTTTAAAAGATGACGGCCTTCGGGTTCGATGCCTGTTTGTTTAACAGATTCCGGATGGCGAGGTCAGATATTCCTCTCAACTTCGTGTTTAGCCGACCTTTAGGATCGATGCCTGTATGTTTAACAGATGCCTGACAGCAATTTCAGATGTTCTTCTCAACTTCGTGTTGATCCGGCCACTGGGTTCGATGCCTGTTTGTTTAATAGATGCCTAACGGTGAGGTCAGATGTTCTTATCAACTTCGTGTTGAGCTGCCCTTCGGGTTTGATTCCTGTTTGTTTAAAAGATACCTCACGGCGAGGTCATATGTTCCTCTCAACTTCGTGTTGAGTCGTCCTTCGGGTTCGATGCCCGTTTGTTTAACAAACACCTGATGGCGAGGTCAGATGTTCTTCTCAACTTCAGGTTGAGCCGAGTTTCGGGTTCGATGCCTGTTTCTTTAACAGATGCCTGACGGCAAGGTCAGATGTTCTTCATAACTTCGGGTTGAGCCGACCTCCGGATTTGATGCCTGTTTGTTTAACAGATGCTTGACAGTGAGGTCAGATGTTCCTCTCAACTTCTTGTCTAGCCGGCCTTTGGGTTCGATGCCTGATGGCGAGGTCAGATGTTCTTCTCAACTTCGTGTTGAGTCGGCCTTTAGGTTCGATGCCTGTTTGTTTAAAAGATACCTCACGGAGAGGTCGGATGTTCCTCTCATCTTCGTGTTTAGCCGGTCTTCGGGTTCGATTCCTGTTTGTTTAACAGATACCTGATGGCGAGGTCAGATGTTCTTCTCAACTTCAGGTTGATCCGGTTTCGGGTTCGATGCCTGTTTCTTTAACAGATGCCTGATGGCAAGGTCAGATGTTCTTCGTATCTTCGTGTTGAGTCGACCTTCGGATTTGATGCCTGTTTGTTTAATAGATGTTTGACAGTAAGGTAAGATGTTCCTCTCAACTTCGTGTCTAGCCGGCCTTTGGGTTTGATGCCTGACGGCGAGGTTAGATGTTCTTCTCAACTTTGTGTTGAACCGGACTTCGGGTTTGATGCCTATTTGTTTAACAGATGTCTGACAGCGTGGTCAGATGTTCTTCTTAACTATGGGTTGAGCCGGCCTTCGGGTTCGATGCTTGTTTGTTTAACAGATGCTTGACAACGAGGTCATATGTTCCTCTCAACTTCGTGTCGAGCCGGCCGTCGGGTTCGAAGCCTGACAGCGAGTTCAGATGTTCCTCTTAACTTCGTGTTGAGCCGACCTTCGGGATCGATGCCTGTTTGTTTAACAGATGCCTGACAGCGAGTTCAGATGTTCTTCTCAACTTCGTGTTGAGCCGGCCTCTGCGTTCGATGCGTATTTGTTTAACGGATGCCAAACCGTGAGGTCAGATGTTCTTGTCAACTATGTGTTGAGCCGCCCTTCGGGTTCGATGCTTGTCTGTTTAAAAGATGCCTCACGGCGAGGTCAGATGTTCCTCTCAACTTCGTGTTGAGCCGGCCTTCGGGTTCGATGCCTGTTTGTTTAACAGATACCTGATGGCGAGTTCAGATGTTCTTCTTAACTTCAGGTTGAGCCGGGTTGCGGGTTCAATGCCTTTTTCTTTAATAGATGCCTGACGGCAAGGTCAGATGTTCTTCGTAACTTCGGGATGAGCCGACCTCCAGATTTGATGCCTGTTTGTATAACAGATGCTTGACAGCGAGGTCAGATGTTCCTCTCAACTTCTTGTCTAGCCAGCCTTTGGGTTCGATGCCTGACGGAGAGGTCAGATGTTCTTCTCAACTTCGTGTTGAGCCGGCCTTCAGATTTGATGCCTGTTTTTTTAACAGATGTCTGACGGCGAGGTCAGATGTTCTTCTCAACTACGTGTTGTGCCGCCCTTCGGGTTCGATGCCTGTTTGTTTAAAAGATGCCTTACGGAGAGGTAAGATGTTCCTATCAACTTCATGTTAAGCCAGCCTTCGGGTTTGATTCCTGTTTGTTTAACAGATACCTGATGGCGAGGTCAGATGTTCTTCTTAACTTCAGGTTGAGCTGGGTTTCGGGTTCGATGCCTGTTTCTTTAACAGATGCCTGACGGCAAGGTCAAATGTTCTTCGTAGCTTCCGGTTGAGCCGACCTCCAGATTCAATGCCTATTTGTTTAACAGATGCTTGACACCGAGGTCAGATGTTCCTCTTAACTTCGTGTATAGCCGGCCTTTGGGTGCGATGCCTGACAACGAGGTCAGATGTTCTTCTCAACTTCGTGTTGAGCCAACCTTCGATTTCGATGCCTGTTTGTTTAACAGATATCTGACGGCGAGGTCATATGTTCTTCTCAACTACGGGTTGAGCCGGCCTTCGGGTTCGATGCCTGTTTGTTTATCAGATGTCTGACAGTGAGGTCAGATGTTCTTCTCAACTACGGGTTGAGCAGGCCTTTGGGATTGATGTCTATTTTTTTAACATATGCTTGACCGCGAGGTCAGATGTTCCTCTCAACTTCGTGTCGAGCCGGCCTTCGAGTTCGATGCCTGACGGGGAGGTCAGATGTTCCTCTTCACTTCGTATTGAGTCGGCCTTCGGGTTCGATGCCTGCTTGTTTAATAGATTCCAAATGGCGAGGTCAGATATTCCTCTCAACTTCGTGTTGAGCCGACCTTCGGGATCGATGCCTGTTGTTTAACAGATGCCTGACAGCGATTTTGGATGTTCTTCTCAACTTCGTGTTGAGTCGGCCTCCGGGTTCGATGCCTGTTTGTTAAATAGATGCCTAACGGTGAGGTCAGATGTTCTTATCAACTTCATGTTGAGCTTCTCTTCGGGTTCGATGCCTGTTTGTTTAAAAGATACCTCACAGAGAGGTCAGATGTTCCTCTCAACTTCGTGTTGAGCCGGCCTTCGGGTTCGATTCCCGTTTGTTTACCAGATACTTCATGGAGAGGTCAGATGTTTTTCGTAACTTCGGGTTGAGCCAGGTTTCGGGTTCGATGCTTGTTTCTTTAACAGATGCCTGACAGCAAGGTCAAATGTTCTTCATAACATCGGATTGAGCCGACCTCTGGATTCGATGCCTATTTGCATAACAGATGCTTGACAGTGAGGTCAGATGTTCCTCTCAACTTCGTGTCTAGCCGACCTTTGGGTTCGATACCTGACGGCGAGGTCAGATGTTCTTCTCAACTTCGTGTTGAGCCGACCATCAGGTTCGATGCCTGTTTTTTTAACAGATGTCTGACGGCGAGGTCAGATGTTCTTCTCAACTACGTGTTGTGCCGCCCTTCGGGTTTGATGCCTGTTTGTTTAAAAGATGCCTTACGGAGAGGTCAGATGTTCCTCTCAACTTCATGTTAAGCCAGCCTTCGGGTTCGATTCCTGTTTGTTTAACAGATACCTGATGGCGAGGTCAGATGTTCTTCTTAACTTCAGGTTGAGCTGGGTTTCGGGTTCGATGCCTGTTTCTTTAACAGATGCCTGACGGCAAAGTCAGATGTTCTTCGTAACTTCCGGTTGAGCCGACCTCCGGATTCAATGCCTATTTGTTTAACAGATGCTTGACAGCGAGGTCAGATGTTCCTCTTAACTTCGTGTCTAGCCGGCCTTTGGGTGCGATGCCTGACAACGAGGTCAGATGTTCTTCTCAACTTCGTGTTGAGCCAACCTTCGATTTTGATGCCTGTTTGTTTAACAGATATCTGACGGCGAGGTCAGATGTTCTTCTCAACTACGGGTTGAACCGGCCTTCGGGTTCGATGCCTGTTTGTTTAACAGATGTCTGACAGTGATGTCAGATGTTCTTCTCAACTACGGGTTGAGCAGGCCTTCGGGATCGATGTCTGTTTGTTTAACATATGCTTGACCGCGAGGTCAGATGTTCCTCTCAACTTCGTGTCGAGCCGGCCTTCGGGTTCGATGCCTGACGGCGAGGTCAGATGTTCCTCTTAACTTCGTGTTGAGTCGGCCTTCGGGTTCGATGCCTGCTTGTTTAATAGATTCCGAATGGCGAGGTCAGATATTCCTCTCAACTTCGTGTTGAGCCGACCTTCGGGATCGATGCCTGTTTGTTTAACAGATGCCTGACAGCGATTTCGGATGTTCTTCTCAACTTCGTGTTGAGCCGGCCTCCGGGTTCGATGCCTATTTGTTAAATAGATGCCTAACGGTGAGGTCAGATGTTCTTATCAACTTCATGTTGAGCTTCCCTTTGGGTTCGATGCCTGTTTGTTTAAAAGATACCTTACGGAGAGGTCAGATGTTCCTCTCAACTTCGTGTTGAGCCGGCCTTCGGGTTCGATTCTTGTTTGTTTAACAGATACTTCATGGCGAGGTCAGATGTTTTTCTTAACTTCGGGTTGAGCCGAGTTTCGGGTTCGACGCTTGTTTCTTTAACAGATGCCTGACAGCAAGGTCAGATGTTCTTCGTAACTTTGGGTTGATCCGACCTCCGGATTCGATGCCTATTTGCTTAACAGATGCTTGACAGTGAGGTCAGATGTTCCTCTCAACTTCGTGTCTAGCCGGCCTTTGGGTTAGATACCTGACGGCGAGGTCAGATGTTCTTCTCAACTTCGTGTTGAGCCAGCCTTCGAGTTCGATGCCTGTTTGTTTAACAGATGTCTGACGGCGAGGTCAGATGTTCTTCTCAACTTCGTGTTGAGCCGGCCTTCAGGTTCGATGCCTGTTTTTTAACAGATGTCTGACGGCGAGGTCAGATTTTCTTCTCAACTACATGTTGTGCCGCCCTTCGGGTTTGATGCCTGTTTGTTTAAAAGATGCCTTACGGAGAGGTCAGATGTTCCTCTCAACTTCATGTTAAGCCAGCCTTCGGGTTCGATTCCTGTTTGTTTAACAGATACCTGATGGCGAGGTCAGATGTTCTTCTTAACTTCAGGTTGAGCTGGGATTCAGGTTCGATGCCTGTTTCTTTCACAGATTCCTGACGGCAAGGTCAGATGTTCTTCGTAACTTCCGGTTGAGCCGACCTCCGGATTCAATGCCTATTTGTTTAACAGATGCTTTACAGCGAGGTCAGATGTTCCTCTTAACTTCGTGCCTAGCCGGCCTTTGGGTGCGATGCCTGACAACGAGGTCAGATGTTCTTCTCAACTTCGTGTTGAGCCAACCTTCGATTTCGATGCCTGTTTGTTTAACAGATATCTGACGGCGAGGTCAGATGTTCTTCTCAACTACGGGTTGAACCGGCCTTCGGGTTCGATGCCTGTTTGTTTAACAGATGTCTGACAGTGATGTCAGATGTTCTTCTCCACTACGGGTTGAGCAGGCCTTCGGGATCGATGTCTGTTTGTTTAACATATGCTTGACCGCGAGGTCAGATGTTCCTCTCAACTTCGTGTCAAGCCGGCCTTCGGGTTCGATGCCTGACGGCGAGGTCAGATGTTCCTCTTAACTTCGTGTTGAGTCGGCCTTCGGGTTCGATGCCTGCTTATTTAATAGATTCCGAATGGCGAGGTCAGATATTCCTCTCAACTTCGTGTTGAGCCGACCTTCGGGATCGATGCCTGTTTGTTTAACAGATGCCTGACAGCGATTTCGGATGTTCTTCTCAACTTCGTGTTGAGCCGGCCTCCGGGTTCGATGCCTATTTGTTAAATAGATGCCTAACGGTGAGGTCAGATGTTCTTATCAACTTCATGTTGAGCTTCCCTTTGGGTTCGATGCCTGTTTGTTTAAAAGATACCTCACAGAGAGGTCAGATGTTCCTCTCAACTTCGTGTTGAGCCGGCCTTCGGGTTCGATTCTTGTTTGTTTAACAGATACTTCATGGCGAGGTCAGATGTTTTTCGTAACTTCGGGTTGAGCCGGGTTTCGGGTTCGACGCTTGTTTCTTTAACAGATGCCTGACAGCAAGGTCAGATGTTCTTCGTAACTTTGGGTTGATCCGACCTCCGGATTCGATGCCTATTTGCTTAACAGATGCTTGACAGTGAGGTCAGATGTTCCTCTCAACTTCGTGTCTAGCCGGCCTTTGGGTTAGATACCTGACGGCGAGGTCAGATGTTCTTCTCAACTTCGTGTTGAGCCAGCCTTCGAGTTCGATGCCTGTTTGTTTAACAGATGTCTGACGGCGAGGTCAGATGTTCTTCTCAACTTCGTGTTGAGCCGGCCTTCAGGTTTGATGCCTGTTTTTTTAACAGATGTCTGACGGCGAGGTCAGATTTTCTTCTCAACTACATGTTGTGCCGCCCTTCGGGTTTGATGCCTGTTTGTTTAAAAGATGCCTTACGGAGAGGTCAGATGTTCCTCTCAACTTCATGTTAAGCCAGCCTTCGGGTTCGATTCCTGTTTGTTTAACAGATACCTGATGGCGAGGTCAGATGTTCTTCTTAACTTCAGGTTGAGCTGGGATTCGGGTTCGATGCCTGTTTCTTTTACAGATTCCTGACGGCAAGGTCAGATGTTCTTCGTAACTTCCGGTTGAGCCGACCTCCGGATTCAATGCCTATTTGTTTAACAGATGCTTGACAGCAAGGTCAGATGTTCCTCTTAACTTCGTGCCTAGCCGGCCTTTGGGTGCGATGCCTGACAACGAGGTCAGATGTTCTTCTCAACTTCGTGTTGAGCCAACCTTCGATTTCGATGCCTGTTTGTTTAACAGATATCTGACGGCGAGGTCAGATGTTCTTCTCAACTACGGGTTGAACCGGCCTTCGGGTTCGATGCCTGTTTGTTTAACAGATGTCTGACAGTGATGTCAGATGTTCTTCTCCACTACGGGTTGAGCAGGCCTTCTGGATCGATGTCTGTTTGTTTAACATATGCTTGACCGCGAGGTCAGATGTTCCTCTCAACTTCGTGTCAAGCCGGCCTTCGGGTTCGATGCCTGACGGCGAGGTCAGATGTTCCTCTTAACTTCGTGTTGAGTCGGCCTTCGGGTTCGATGCCTGCTTGTTTAATAGATTCCGAATGGCGAGGTCAGATATTCCTCTCAACTTCGTGTTGAGCCGACCTTCGGGATCGATGCCTGTTTGTTTAATAGATGCCTGACAGCGATTTCGGATGTTCTTCTCAACTTCGTGTTGAGCCGGCCTCCGGGTTCGATGCCTATTTGTTAAATAGATGCCTAACGGTGAGGTCAGATGTTCTTATCAACTTCATGTTGAGCTTCCCTTTGGGTTCGATGCCTGTTTGTTTAAAAGATACCTCACAGAGAGGTCAGATGTTCCTCTCAACTTCGTGTTGAGCCGGCCTTCGGGTTCGATTCTTGTTTGTTGAACAGATACTTCATGGCGAGGTCAGATGTTTTTCGTAACTTCGGGTTGAGCCGGGTTTCGGGTTCGACGCTTGTTTCTTTAACAGATGCCTGACAGCAAGGTCAGATGTTCTTCATAACTTTGGGTTGATCCGACCTCCGGATTCGATGCCTATTTGCTTAACAGATGCTTGACAGTGAGGTCAGATGTTCCTCTCAACTTCGTGTCTAGCCGGCCTTTGGGTTCGATACCTGACGGCGAGGTCAGATGTTCTTCTCAACTTCGTGTTGAGCCAGCCTTCGAGTTTGGTGCCTGTTTGTTTAACAGATGTCTGACGGCGAGGTCAGATGTTCTTCTCAACTTCGTGTTGAGTCGGCCTTCAGGTTCGATGCCTGTTTTTTTAACAGATGTCTGACGGCGAGGTCAGATTTTCTTCTCAACTACATGTTGTGCCGCCCTTTGGGTTTGATGCCTGTTTGTTTAAAAGATACCTTACGGAGAGGTCAGATGTTCCTCTCAACTTCATGTTAAGCCAGCCTTCGGGTTCGATTCCTGTTTGTTTAACAGATACCTGATGGCGAAGTCAGATGTTCTTCTTAACTTCAGGTTGAGCTGGGTATCGGGTTCGATGCCTGTTTCTTTAACAGATGCCTGACGGCAAGGTCAAATGTTCTTCGTAGCTTCCGGTTGAGCCGACCTCCAGATTCAATGCCTATTTGTTTAACAGATGCTTGACACCGAGGTCAGATGTTCTTCTTAACTTCGTGTCTAGCCGGCCTTTGGGTGCGATGCCTGACAACGAGGTCAGATGTTCTTCTCAACTTCGTGTTGAGCCAACCTTCGATTTCGATGCCTGTTTGTTTAACAGATATCTGACGGCGAGGTCAGATGTTCTTCTCAACTACGGGTTGAGCCGGCCTTCGGGTTCGATGGCTGTTTGTTTAACAGATGTCTGACAGTGAGGTCAGATGTTCTTCTCAACTACGGGTTGAGCAGGCCTTCGGGATTGATGTCTGTTTTTTAACATATGCTTGACCGCGAGGTCAGATGTTCCTCTCATCTTCGTGTCGAGCCGGCCTTCGGGTTCGATGCCTGACGGCGAGGTCAGATGTTCCTCTTCACTTCGTATTGAGTCGGCCTTCGGGTTCGATGCCTGCTTGTTTAATAGATTCCGAATGGCGAGGTCAGATATTCCTCTCAACTTCGTGTTGAGCCGACCTTCGGGATCGATGCCTGTTGTTTAACAGATGCCTGACAGCGATTTCAGATGTTCTTGTCAACTTCGTGTTGAGCCGGCCTTCAGGTTTGATGCCTGTTTGTTAAATAGATGCCTAATGGTGAGGTCAGATGTTCTTATCAACTTCATGTTGAGCTTCCCTTCGGGTTCGATGCCTGTTTGTTTAAAAGATACCTCACAGAGAGGTCAGATGTTCCTCTCAACTTCGTGTTGAGCCGGCCTTCGGGTTCGATTCCTGTTTGTTTAACAGATACTTCATGGAGAGGTCAGATGTTTTTCGTAACTTCGGGTTGAGCCAGGTTTCGGGTTCGATGCTTGTTTCTTTAACAGATGCCTGACAGCAAGGTCAAATGTTCTTCATAACTTCGGATTGAGCCGACCTCCGGATTCGATGCCTATTTGCATAACAGATGCTTGACAGTGAGGTCAGATGTTCCTCTCAACTTCGTGTCTAGCCGGCCTTTGGGTTCGATACCTGACGGCGAGGTCAGATGTTCTTCTCAACTTCGTGTTGAGCCGACCTTCAGGTTCGATGCCTGTTTTTTTAACAGATGTCTGACGGCGAGGTCAGATGTTCTTCTCAACTACGTGTTGTGCCGCCCTTCGGGTTTGATGTCTGTTTGTTTAAAAGATGCCTTACGGAGAGGTCAGATGTTCCTCTCAACTTCATGTTAAGCCAGCCTTCGGGTTCGATTCCTGTTTGTTTAACAGATACCTGATGGCGAGGTCAGATGTTCTTCTTAACTTCAGGTTGAACTGGGTTTCGGGTTCGATGCCTGTTTCTTTAACAGATGCCTGACGGCAAAGTCAGATGTTCTTCGTAACTTCCGGTTGAGCCGACCTTCGGATTCAATGCCTATTTGTTTAACAGATGCTTGACAGCGAGGTCAGATGTTCCTCTTAACTTCGTGTCTAGCCGGCCTCTGGGTGCGATGCCTGACAACGAGGTCAAATGTTCTTCTCAACTTCGTGTTGAGCCAACCTTCGATTTCGATGCCTGTTTGTTTAACAGATATCTGACGGCGAGGTCAGATGTTCTTCTCAACTACGGGTTGAACCAGCCTTCGGGTTCGATGCCTGTTTGTTTAACAGATGTCTGACAGTGATGTCAGATGTTCTTCTCAACTACGGGTTGAGCAGGCCTTCGGGATCGATGTCTGTTTGTTTAACATATGCTTGACCGCGAGGTCAGATGTTCCTCTCAACTTCGTGTCGAGCCGGCCTTCGGGTTCGATGCCTGACGGCGAGGTCAGATGTTCCTCTTAACTTCGTGTTGAGTCGGCCTTCGGGTTCGATGCCTGCTTGTTTAATAGATTCCGAATGGCGAGGTCAGATATTCCTCTCAACTTCGTGTTGAGCCAACCTTCGGGATCGATGCCTGTTTGTTTAACAGATGCCTGACAGCGATTTCGGATGTTCTTCTCAACTTCGTGTTGAGCCGGCCTCCGGGTTCGATGCCTATTTGTTAAATAGATGCCTAACGGTGAGGTCAGATGTTCTTATCAACTTCATGTTGAGCTTCCCTTTGGGTTCGATGCCTGTTTGTTTAAAAGATACCTCACGGAGAGGTCAGATGTTCCTCTCAACTTCGTGTTGAGCCGGCCTTCGGGTTCGATTCTTGTTTGTTGAACAGATACTTCATGGCGAGGTCAGATGTTTTTCGTAACTTCGGGTTGAGCCGGGTTTCGGGTTCGACGCTTGTTTCTTTAACAGATGCTTGACAGCAAGGTCAGATGTTCTTCGTAACTTTGGGTTGATCCGACCTCCGGATTCGATGCCTATTTGCTTAACAGATGCTTGACAGTGAGGTCAGATGTTCCTCTCAACTTCGTGTCTAGCCGGCCTTTGGGTTCGATACCTGACGGCGAGGTCAGATGTTCTTCTCAACTTCGTGTTGAGCCAGCCTTCGAGTTCGATGCCTGTTTGTTTAACAGATGTCTGACGGCGAGGTCAGATGTTCTTCTCAACTTCGTGTTGAGCCGGCCTTCAGGTTCGATGCCTGTTTTTTAACAGATGTCTGACGGCGAGGTCAGATTTTCTTCTCAACTACATGTTGTGCCGCCCTTCGGGTTTGATGCCTGTTTGTTTAAAAGATACCTTACGGAGAGGTCAAATGTTCCTCTCAACTTCATGTTAAGCTAGCCTTCGGGTTCGATTCCTGTTTGTTTAACAGATACCTGATGGCGAAGTCAGATGTTCTTCTTAACTTCAGGTTGAGCTGGGTATCGGGTTCCATGCCTGTTTCTTTAGAGGATTCCTGACGGCAAGGTCAGATGTTCTTCGTAACTTCCGGTTGAGCCGACCTCCGGATTCAATGCCTATTTGTTTAACAGATGCTTGACAACGAGGTCAGATGTTCCTCTAAACTTCGTGTCTAGCCGGCCTTTGGGTGCGATGCCTGACAACGAGGTCAAATGTTCTTCTCAACTTCATGTTGAGCCAACCTTCGATTTCGATGCCTGTTTGTTTAACAGATATCTGACGGCGAGTTCAGATGTTCTTCTCAACTACGGGTTGAGCCGGCCTTCGGGTTCGATGGCTGTTTGTTTAACAGATGTCTGACAGTGAGGTCAGATGTTCTTCTCAACTACGGGTTGAGCAGGCCTTCGGGATTGATGTCTGTTTTTTAACATATGCTTGACCGCGAGGTCAGATGTTCCTCTCATCTTCGTGTCGAGCCGGCCTTCGGGTTCGATGCCTGACGGCGAGGTCAGATGTTCTTCTTCACTTCGTATTGAGTCGGCCTTCGGGTTCGATGCCTGCTTGTTTAATAGATTCCGAATGGCGAGGTCAGATATTCCTCTCAACTTCGTGTTGAGCCGACCTTCGGGATCGATGCCTGTTGTTTAACAGATGCCTGACAGCGATTTCGGATGTTCTTGTCAACTTCGTGTTGAGCCGGCCTCCGGGTTCGATGCCTGTTTGTTAAATAGATGCCTAACGGTGAGGTCAGATGTTCTTATCAACTTCATGTTGAGCTTCCCTTCGGGTTCGATGCCTGTTTGTTTAAAAGATACCTCACAGAGAGGTCAGATGTTCCTCTCAACTTCGTGTTGAGCCGGCCTTCAGGTTCGATTCCTGTTTGTTTAACAGATACTTCATGGAGAGGTCAGATGTTTTTCGTAACTTCGGGTTGAGCCAGGTTTCGGGTTCGATGCTTGTTTCTTTAACAGATGCCTGACAGCAAGGTCAAATGTTCTTCATAACTTCGGATTGAGCCGACCTCCGGATTCGATGCCTATTTGCATAACAGATGCTTGACAGTGAGGTCAGATGTTCCTCTCAACTTCGTGTCTAGCCGGCCTTTGGGTTCGATACCTGACGGCGAGGTCAGATGTTCTTCTCAACTTCGTGTTGAGCCGACCTTCAGGTTCGATGCCTGTTTTTTTAACAGATGTCTGACGGCGAGGTCAGATGTTCTTCTCAAATACGTGTTGTGCCGCCCTTCGGGTTTGATGTCTGTTTGTTTAAAAGATGCCTTACGGAGAGGTCAGATGTTCCTCTCAACTTCATGTTAAGCCAGCCTTCGGGTTCGATTCCTGTTTGTTTAACAGATACCTGATGGCGAGGTCAGATGTTCTTCTTAACTTCAGGTTGAACTGGGTTTCGGGTTCGATGCCTGTTTCTTTAACAGATGCCTGACGGCAAAGTCAGATGTTCTTCGTAACTTCCGGTTGAGCCGACCTTCGGATTCAATGCCTATTTGTTTAACAGATGCTTGACAGCGAGGTCAGATGTTCCTCTTAACTTCGTGTCTAGCCGGCCTTTGGGTGCGATGCCTGACAACGAGGTCAGATGTTCTTCTGAACTTCGTGTTGAGCCAACCTTCGATTTCGATGCCTGTTTGTTTAACAGATATCTGACGGCGAGGTCAGATGTTCTTCTCAACTACGGGTTGAACCGACCTTCGGGTTCGATGCCTGTTTGTTTAATAGATGTCTGACAGTGATGTCAGATGTTCTTCTCAACTACGGGTTGAGCAGGCCTTCGGGATCGATGTCTGTTTTTTTAACATATGCTTGACCGCGAGGTCAGATGTTCCTCTCAACTTCGTGTCGAGCCGGCTTTCGGGTTCGATGCCTGACGGCGAGGTTAGGTGTTCCTCTTAACTTCGTGTTGAGTCGGCCTTCGGGTTCGATGCCTGCATGTTTAATAGATTCCGAATGGCGAGGTCAGATATTCCTCTCAACTTCATGTTGAGCCGACCTTCGGGATCGATGCCTGTTTGTTTAACAGATGCCTAACAGCGATTTCGGATGTTCTTCTCAACTTCGTGTTGAGCCGGCCTCCGGGTTCGATGCCTGTTTGTGAAATAGGTTCCTAACGGTGAGGTCAGATGTTCTTATCAACTTCATGTTGAGCTTCCCTTCGGGTTCGATGCCTGTTTGTTTAAAAGATACCTCACGCAGAGGCCAGATGTTCCTCTCAACTTCGTGTTGAGCCGGCCTTCGGGTTCGATTCCTGTTTGTTTAACAGATACTTCATGGCGAGGTCAGATGTTTTTCGTAACTTCGGTTTGAGCCGGGTTTCGGGTTCGACGCTTGTTTCTTTAACAGATGCCTGACAGCAAGGTCAGATGTTCTTCGTAACTTCGGGTTGAGTCGACCTCCGGATTCGATGCCTAATTGCTTAACAGATGCTTGACAGTGAGGTCAGATGTTCCTCTCAACTTCCTGTCTAGCCGACCTTTGGGTTCGATACCTGACGGCGAGGTCAGATGTTCTTCTCAACTTCGTGTTGAGCCAGCCTTCGAGTTCGATGCCTGTTTGTTTAACAGATGTCTGACAGCGAGGTCAGATGTTCTTCTCAACTTCGTGTTGAGCCGGCCTTCAGGTTCGATGCCTGTTTTTTAACAGATGTCTGACGGCGAGGTCAGATTTTCTTCTCAACTACATGTTGTGCCGCCCTTCGGGTTTGATGCCTGTTTGTTTAAAAGATGCCTTACGGAGAGGTCAGATGTTCCTCTCAACTTCATGTTAAGCCAGCCTTCGGGTTCGATTCCTGTTTGTTTAACAGATACCTGATGGCGAGGTCAGATGTTCTTCTTAACTTCAGGTTGAGCTGGGTTTCGGGTTCGATGCCTGTTTCTTTAACAGATTCCTGACGGCAAGGTCAGATGTTCTTCGTAACTTCCGGTTGAGCCGACCTCCGGATTCAATGCCTATTTGTTTAACAGATGCTTGACAACGAGGTCAGATGTTCCTCTAAACTTCGTGTCTAGCCGGCCTTTGGGTGCGATGCCTAACAACGAGGTCAGATGTTCTTCTGAACTTCGTGTTGAGCCAGCCTTCGATTTCGATGCCTGTTTGTTTAACAGATATCTGACGGCGAGTTCATATGTTCTTCTCAACTACGGGTTGAGCCGGCCTTTGGGTTCGATGCCTGTTTGTTTAACATATGCTTGACCGCGACGTCAGATGTTCCTCTCAACTTCGTGTCGAGCCGGCTTTCGGGTTCGATGCCTGACGGCGAGGTTAGGTGTTCCTCTTAACTTCGTGTTGAGTCGGCCTTCGGGTTCGATGCCTGCATGTTTAATAGATTCCGAATGGCGAGGTCAGATATTCCTCTCAACTTCATGTTGAGCCGACCTTCGGGATCGATGCCTGTTTGTTTAACAGATGCCTAACAGCGATTTCGGATGTTCTTCTCAACTTCGTGTTGAGCCGGCCTCCGGGTTCGATGCCTGTTTGTGAAATAGGTTCCTAACGGTGAGGTCAGATGTTCTTATCAACTTCATGTTGAGCTTCCCTTCGGGTTCGATGCCTGTTTGTTTAAAAGATACCTCACGCAGAGGCCAGATGTTCCTCTCAACTTCGTGTTGAGCCGGCCTTCGGGTTCGATTCCTGTTTGTTTAACAGATACTTCATGGCGAGGTCAGATGTTTTTCGTAACTTCGGTTTGAGCCGGGTTTCGGGTTCGACGCTTGTTTCTTTAACAGATGCCTGACAGCAAGGTCAGATGTTCTTCGTAACTTCGGGTTGAGCCGACCTCCGGATTCGATGCCTAATTGCTTAACAGATGCTTGACAGTGAGGTCAGATGTTCCTCTCAACTTCCTATCTAGCCGGCCTTTGGGTTCGATACCTGACGGCGAGGTCAGATGTTCTTCTCAACTTCGTGTTGAGCCAGCCTTCGAGTTCGATGCCTGTTTGTTTAACAGATGTCTGACAGCGAGGTCAGATGTTCTTCTCAACTACGTGTTGAACAGGCCTTCGGGATCGATGTCTGTTTGTTTAACAGATGCTTGACCGCGAGGTCAGATGTTCCTCTCAACTTCGTGTCGAGCCGGCCTTCGGGTTCGATGCCTGACGGCGAGGTCAAATGTTTAACTTAACTTCGTGTTGAGCCGACCTTCGGGATCGATGCCTGTTTGTTTAACAGATGCCTGACAGCGAGTTCAGATGTTCTTCTCAACTTCGTGTTTAGACGGCCTTCGGGTTCGATGCATGTTTGTTTAACAGATGCCTAACGGTGAGGACATATGTTCTTATCAACTTCGTGGTGATCCGCCCTTCGGTTTCGATGCCTGTTTCTTTAAAAAATGCCTCACGGAGAGGTCAGATGTTCCTCTCAACTTCGTGTTGAGCCGGAGTTCAGGTTCGATGCCTGTTTGTTTAACAGTTACCTGATGGCGAGGTCAGATGTTCTTCTCAACTTCAGGTTGAGCCGGGTTTCGGGTTTGATGCCTGTTTCTTTAACAGATTCCTGACGGCAATGTCAGATGTTCTTCATAACTTCGGGTTCAGCCAACCTCCGGATTCGATGTTTGTTTGTTTAACAGATGCTTGACAGCGAGGTCAGATGTTCTTCTCAACTTCGTGTTTAGTCTGCCCTCAGGTTCGATGCCTGTTTGTTTAACAGATGTCTGACGGTGAGGTCAGATGTTCTTCTCAACTACGTGTTGAGCCGCCCTTCGGGTTCAATGCCTGTTTGTTTAAAAGATGCCTCACGGAGAGGTTGGATGTTCCTCTCAACTTCGTGTTGAGCCGGCCTTCGGGTTCGATTCCTGTTTGTTTAACAGATATCTGATGGCGAGGTCAGATGTTACTCTCAACTTCGTGTCTAGCTGGCCTTTGGGTTCGATGCCTGACGGCGAGGTCAGATGTTCTTCTCAACTTTGTGTTGAGCCAGCATTGGAGTTTGATGCCTGTTTGTTTAACAGATGTTTGACGGCGAGGTCAAATGTTCTTCTCGACTACGGTTGAAGCAGGCCTTCGGGTTCGATGTTTGTTTGCTTAACAGATGCTTGACCGCGAGGTTAGATGTTCCTCTCAACTTCGTGTTGAGCTGGCCTTCGGGTTCGATGCTTGTTTGTTTAACAGATTCTTGACGACAAGGTCAGACCTTCCTCTCAACTTCGTGTTGAGCCGACCTTCGGGATCGATGCCTGTTAGTTTAACAAATGCCTGACAGCGAGTTCAGATGTTCTTCTCAACTTCGTGTTGAGCCGGCCTTCGGGTTCGATGCCTGTTTGTTTAATAGATGCCTAACAGTGAGGACAAATGTTTTTATCAACTTCGTGTTGAGCCCCCCATCGGGTTCGATGCTTGTTTGTTTAAAAGATGCCTCACGGAAAGGTCAGATGTTCCTCTCAACTTCGTGTTGAACCGGCCTTCGGGTTCGATGCATGTTTTTTTAACAGTTACCTGATGGCGAGGTCAGATGTTCTTCGCAACTTCAGGTTGAGCCGGGTTTCGGTTTTGATGCATGTTTCTTTAACATATGCCTGACAGCAAGGTCAGATGTTCTTTGTAACTTCGGGTTAACCAGGCCTCCGGATTTGATGCTTGTTTGTTTAACAGATGCTTGACAGCGAGGTCAGATGTTCTTCTCAACTTCGTGTTGAGTCGGCCTTCAGGTTTGATGCCTGATTGTTTAACAGATGTCTGACGGCGAGGTCAGATGTTCTTCTCAACTACGTGTTGAGCCGGCCTTCGGGATCGATGCTTGTTTGTTTAACAGATGCCTGGCAACGAGTTCAGATGTTCTTCTCAACTTCATGTTGAGCCGGCCTTCGGGTTCGATGCGTGTTTGTTTAACAGATGCATAACAGTGAGGACAGATGTTCTTATCAACTTCATGTTGAGCCGCCCTTCGGGTTCGATGCCTGTTTGTTTAAAAGATGCCTCACGGAGAGGTCAGATGTTCCTCTCAACTTCGTGTTGAGTCGGCCTTGGGGTTCGATGCCTGTTTGTTTAACAGATGCCTAACGGTGAGGACATATGTTCTTATCAACTTCGTGTTGAGCCGCCCTTCGGGTTCGATGCCTGTTTGTTTAAAAGATGCCTCACAGAGAGGTTAGATGTTCCTCTCAACTTCGTGTTGAGCCGCCCTTCGGGTTCGATTCATGTTTGTTTAACAGCTACCTGATGGCAAGGTCATATGTTCTTCTTAACTTCAGGTTGAGCTGGGTTTCGGGTTTGATTCCTGTTTCTTTAACAGATGCCTGACGGCAAGGTCAGATGTTCTTCGTAACTTCGGGTTCAGCCGACCTCCGGATTCGATGCCTGTTTGTTTAACAGATGCTTGACCGCGAGGTCAGATGTTCCTCTTAACTTCTTGTCTAGCCAGCCTTTGGGTTCAATGCTTGACGACGAGGTCAGATGTTCTTCTCAACTTTGTGTTAAGTCGGCCTTCAGGTTCGATGCTTGTTTGTTTAACAGATGTCTGACAGCGAGGTCAGATGTTCTTGTCAACTACGTGTTGATCCGCCTTTCGGGTTCGATGCTTGTTAGTTTAATAGATGCCTCACGGAGAGGCCTTATGTTCCTCTCAACTTCGTGTTGAGTCGGCCTTCAGGTTCGATTCTTTTTTGTTTAATAGATACCTGATGGCGAGGTCAGATGTTCTTCTCAACTTCAGGTTGAGCCGGGTTTCGGGTTCGATGCCTTTTTCTTTAACACATGCCCGACGGCAAGGTCAGATGTTCTTCGTAACTTCCGGTTGAGCCGACCTCTGGATTCGATGTCTATTTGTTTAACAGATGCTTGACACTGAGGTCAGATGTTCCTCTCAACTTCGTGTCTTGCCGGCCTTTGGGTTCGATACCTGACGGCGAGGTCAGATGTTCTTCTCAACTTCGTGTTGAGCCAGCCTTCGAGTTCGATGCCTGTTTGTTTAACAGATGTCTGACAGCGAGGTCAGATGTTCTTCTCAACTACGGGTTGAGCAGGCCTTCGGGATCGATGTCTGTTTGTTTAACAGATTCTTGACCGCGAGGTCAGATGTTCCTCTCAACTTCGTGTCAAGCCGGCCTTCGGGTTCGATGCCTGACGGCGAGGTCAAATGTTCCACTTAACTTCGTGTTGAGCGGGCCTTCGGGTTTGATTCCTGTTTGTTTAACACATTCCTGACAACGAGGTCAGATATTCCTCTCAACTTCGTGTTGAGCCGACCTTCGGGATCGATGCCTGTTTGTTTAACAGATGCCTAAGAGCGAGTTCAGATGTTCTTTTCAACTTCGTGTTTATCCGGCCTTCGGGTTCGATGCCTGACAACGAGGTCAGATGTTCTTCTGAACTTCGTGTTGAGCCAACCTTCGATTTCGATGCCTGTTTGTTTAACAGATATCTGACGGCGAGGTCAGATGTTCTTCTCAACTACGGGTTGAACCGACCTTCGGGTTCGATGCCTGTTTGTTTAACAGATGTCTGACAGTGATGTCAGATGTTCTTCTCAACTACGGGTTGAGCAGGCCTTCGGGATCGATGTCTGTTTTTTTAACATATGCTTGAACGCGAGGTCAGATGTTCCTCTCAACTTCGTGTCGAGCCGGCTTTCGGGTTCGATGCCTGACGGCGAGGTTAGGTGTTCCTCTTAACTTCGTGTTGAGTCGGCCTTCGGGTTCGATGCCTGCATGTTTAATAGATTCCGAATGGCGAGGTCAGATATTCCTCTCAACTTCATGTTGAGCCGACCTTCGGGATCGATGCCTGTTTGTTTAACAGATGCCTAACAGCGATTTCGGATGTTCTTCTCAACTTCGTGTTGAGCCGGCCTCCGGGTTCGATGCCTGTTTGTGAAATAGGTTCCTAACGGTGAGGTCAGATGTTCTTATCAACTTCATGTTGAGCTTCCCTTCGGGTTCGATGCCTGTTTGTTTAAAAGATACCTCACGCAGAGGCCAGATGTTCCTCTCAACTTCGTGTTGAGCCGGCCTTCGGGTTCGATTCCTGTTTGTTTAACAGATACTTCATGGCGAGGTCAGATGTTTTTCGTAACTTCGGTTTGAGCCGGGTTTCGGGTTCGACGCTTGTTTCTTTAACAGATGCCTGACAGCAAGGTCAGATGTTCTTCGTAACTTCGGGTTGAGTCGACCTCCGGATTCGATGCCTAATTGCTTAACAGATGCTTGACAGTGAGGTCAGATGTTCCTCTCAACTTCCTGTCTAGCCGACCTTTGGGTTCGATACCTGACGGCGAGGTCAGATGTTCTTCTCAACTTCGTGTTGAGCCAGCCTTCGAGTTCGATGCCTGTTTGTTTAACAGATGTCTGACAGCGAGGTCAGATGTTCTTCTCAACTTCGTGTTGAGCCGGCCTTCAGGTTCGATGCCTGTTTTTTAACAGATGTCTGACGGCGAGGTCAGATTTTCTTCTCAACTACATGTTGTGCCGCCCTTCGGGTTTGATGCCTGTTTGTTTAAAAGATGCCTTACGGAGAGGTCAGATGTTCCTCTCAACTTCATGTTAAGCCAGCCTTCGGGTTCGATTCCTGTTTGTTTAACAGATACCTGATGGCGAGGTCAGATGTTCTTCTTAACTTCAGGTTGAGCTGGGTTTCGGGTTCGATGCCTGTTTCTTTAACAGATTCCTGACGGCAAGGTCAGATGTTCTTCGTAACTTCCGGTTGAGCCGACCTCCGGATTCAATGCCTATTTGTTTAACAGATGCTTGACAACGAGGTCAGATGTTCCTCTAAACTTCGTGTCTAGCCGGCCTTTGGGTGCGATGCCTAACAACGAGGTCAGATGTTCTTCTGAACTTCGTGTTGAGCCAGCCTTCGATTTCGATGCCTGTTTGTTTAACAGATATCTGACGGCGAGTTCATATGTTCTTCTCAACTACGGGTTGAGCCGGCCTTTGGGTTCGATGCCTGTTTGTTTAACATATGCTTGACCGCGACGTCAGATGTTCCTCTCAACTTCGTGTCGAGCCGGCTTTCGGGTTCGATGCCTGACGGCGAGGTTAGGTGTTCCTCTTAACTTCGTGTTGAGTCGGCCTTCGGGTTCGATGCCTGCATGTTTAATAGATTCCGAATGGCGAGGTCAGATATTCCTCTCAACTTCATGTTGAGCCGACCTTCGGGATCGATGCCTGTTTGTTTAACAGATGCCTAACAGCGATTTCGGATGTTCTTCTCAACTTCGTGTTGAGCCGGCCTCCGGGTTCGATGCCTGTTTGTGAAATAGGTTCCTAACGGTGAGGTCAGATGTTCTTATCAACTTCATGTTGAGCTTCCCTTCGGGTTCGATGCCTGTTTGTTTAAAAGATACCTCACGCAGAGGCCAGATGTTCCTCTCAACTTCGTGTTGAGCCGGCCTTCGGGTTCGATTCCTGTTTGTTTAACAGATACTTCATGGCGAGGTCAGATGTTTTTCGTAACTTCGGTTTGAGCCGGGTTTCGGGTTCGACGCTTGTTTCTTTAACAGATGCCTGACAGCAAGGTCAGATGTTCTTCGTAACTTCGGGTTGAGCCGACCTCCGGATTCGATGCCTAATTGCTTAACAGATGCTTGACAGTGAGGTCAGATGTTCCTCTCAACTTCCTATCTAGCCGGCCTTTGGGTTCGATACCTGACGGCGAGGTCAGATGTTCTTCTCAACTTCGTGTTGAGCCAGCCTTCGAGTTCGATGCCTGTTTGTTTAACAGATGTCTGACAGCGAGGTCAGATGTTCTTCTCAACTACGTGTTGAACAGGCCTTCGGGATCGATGTCTGTTTGTTTAACAGATGCTTGACCGCGAGGTCAGATGTTCCTCTCAACTTCGTGTCGAGCCGGCCTTCGGGTTCGATGCCTGACGGCGAGGTCAAATGTTTAACTTAACTTCGTGTTGAGCCGACCTTCGGGATCGATGCCTGTTTGTTTAACAGATGCCTGACAGCGAGTTCAGATGTTCTTCTCAACTTCGTGTTTAGACGGCCTTCGGGTTCGATGCATGTTTGTTTAACAGATGCCTAACGGTGAGGACATATGTTCTTATCAACTTCGTGGTGATCCGCCCTTCGGTTTCGATGCCTGTTTCTTTAAAAGATGCCTCACGGAGAGGTCAGATGTTCCTCTCAACTTCGTGTTGAGCCGGAGTTCAGGTTCGATGCCTGTTTGTTTAACAGTTACCTGATGGCGAGGTCAGATGTTCTTCTCAACTTCAGGTTGAGCCGGGTTTCGGGTTTGATGCCTGTTTCTTTAACAGATTCCTGACGGCAATGTCAGATGTTCTTCATAACTTCGGGTTCAGCCAACCTCCGGATTCGATGTTTGTTTGTTTAACAGATGCTTGACAGCGAGGTCAGATGTTCTTCTCAACTTCGTGTTTAGTCTGCCCTCAGGTTCGATGCCTGTTTGTTTAACAGATGTCTGACGGTGAGGTCAGATGTTCTTCTCAACTACGTGTTGAGCCGCCCTTCGGGTTCAATGCCTGTTTGTTTAAAAGATGCCTCACGGAGAGGTTGGATGTTCCTCTCAACTTCGTGTTGAGCCGGCCTTCGGGTTCGATTCCTGTTTGTTTAACAGATATCTGATGGCGAGGTCAGATGTTACTCTCAACTTCGTGTCTAGCTGGCCTTTGGGTTCGATGCCTGACGGCGAGGTCAGATGTTCTTCTCAACTTTGTGTTGAGCCAGCATTGGAGTTTGATGCCTGTTTGTTTAACAGATGTTTGACGGCGAGGTCAAATGTTCTTCTCGACTACGGTTGAAGCAGGCCTTCGGGTTCGATGTTTGTTTGCTTAACAGATGCTTGACCGCGAGGTTAGATGTTCCTCTCAACTTCGTGTTGAGCTGGCCTTCGGGTTCGATGCTTGTTTGTTTAACAGATTCTTGACGACAAGGTCAGACCTTCCTCTCAACTTCGTGTTGAGCCGACCTTCGGGATCGATGCCTGTTAGTTTAACAAATGCCTGACAGCGAGTTCAGATGTTCTTCTCAACTTCGTGTTGAGCCGGCCTTCGGGTTCGATGCCTGTTTGTTTAATAGATGCCTAACAGTGAGGACAAATGTTTTTATCAACTTCGTGTTGAGCCCCCCATCGGGTTCGATGCTTGTTTGTTTAAAAGATGCCTCACGGAAAGGTCAGATGTTCCTCTCAACTTCGTGTTGAACCGGCCTTCGGGTTCGATGCATGTTTTTTTAACAGTTACCTGATGGCGAGGTCAGATGTTCTTCGCAACTTCAGGTTGAGCCGGGTTTCGGTTTTGATGCATGTTTCTTTAACATATGCCTGACAGCAAGGTCAGATGTTCTTTGTAACTTCGGGTTAACCAGGCCTCCGGATTTGATGCTTGTTTGTTTAACAGATGCTTGACAGCGAGGTCAGATGTTCTTCTCAACTTCGTGTTGAGTCGGCCTTCAGGTTTGATGCCTGATTGTTTAACAGATGTCTGACGGCGAGGTCAGATGTTCTTCTCAACTACGTGTTGAGCCGGCCTTCGGGATCGATGCTTGTTTGTTTAACAGATGCCTGGCAACGAGTTCAGATGTTCTTCTCAACTTCATGTTGAGCCGGCCTTCGGGTTCGATGCGTGTTTGTTTAACAGATGCATAACAGTGAGGACAGATGTTCTTATCAACTTCATGTTGAGCCGCCCTTCGGGTTCGATGCCTGTTTGTTTAAAAGATGCCTCACGGAGAGGTCAGATGTTCCTCTCAACTTCGTGTTGAGTCGGCCTTGGGGTTCGATGCCTGTTTGTTTAACAGATGCCTAACGGTGAGGACATATGTTCTTATCAACTTCGTGTTGAGCCGCCCTTCGGGTTCGATGCCTGTTTGTTTAAAAGATGCCTCACAGAGAGGTTAGATGTTCCTCTCAACTTCGTGTTGAGCCGCCCTTCGGGTTCGATTCATGTTTGTTTAACAGCTACCTGATGGCAAGGTCATATGTTCTTCTTAACTTCAGGTTGAGCTGGGTTTCGGGTTTGATTCCTGTTTCTTTAACAGATGCCTGACGGCAAGGTCAGATGTTCTTCGTAACTTCGGGTTCAGCCGACCTCCGGATTCGATGCCTGTTTGTTTAACAGATGCTTGACCGCGAGGTCAGATGTTCCTCTTAACTTCTTGTCTAGCCAGCCTTTGGGTTCAATGCTTGACGACGAGGTCAGATGTTCTTCTCAACTTTGTGTTAAGTCGGCCTTCAGGTTCGATGCTTGTTTGTTTAACAGATGTCTGACAGCGAGGTCAGATGTTCTTGTCAACTACGTGTTGATCCGCCTTTCGGGTTCGATGCTTGTTAGTTTAATAGATGCCTCACGGAGAGGCCTTATGTTCCTCTCAACTTCGTGTTGAGTCGGCCTTCAGGTTCGATTCTTTTTTGTTTAATAGATACCTGATGGCGAGGTCAGATGTTCTTCTCAACTTCAGGTTGAGCCGGGTTTCGGGTTCGATGCCTTTTTCTTTAACACATGCCCGACGGCAAGGTCAGATGTTCTTCGTAACTTCCGGTTGAGCCGACCTCTGGATTCGATGTCTATTTGTTTAACAGATGCTTGACACTGAGGTCAGATGTTCCTCTCAACTTCGTGTCTTGCCGGCCTTTGGGTTCGATACCTGACGGCGAGGTCAGATGTTCTTCTCAACTTCGTGTTGAGCCAGCCTTCGAGTTCGATGCCTGTTTGTTTAACAGATGTCTGACAGCGAGGTCAGATGTTCTTCTCAACTACGGGTTGAGCAGGCCTTCGGGATCGATGTCTGTTTGTTTAACAGATTCTTGACCGCGAGGTCAGATGTTCCTCTCAACTTCGTGTCAAGCCGGCCTTCGGGTTCGATGCCTGACGGCGAGGTCAAATGTTCCACTTAACTTCGTGTTGAGCGGGCCTTCGGGTTTGATTCCTGTTTGTTTAACACATTCCTGACAACGAGGTCAGATATTCCTCTCAACTTCGTGTTGAGCCGACCTTCGGGATCGATGCCTGTTTGTTTAACAGATGCCTAAGAGCGAGTTCAGATGTTCTTTTCAACTTCGTGTTTATCCGGCCTTCGGGTTCGATGCATGTTTGTTTAACAGATGCCTAACGGTGAGGACAAATATTCTTATCAACTTCGTGTTGAGCTGCCCTTCGGGTTCGATGCCTGTTTGTTTAAAAGATGCCTCACGGAGAGGTCAGATGTTCCTCTCAAATTCGTGTTGAGCCGGCGTTCGGGTTCGATGCCTGTTTCTTTAACAGTTACCTGATGGCGAGGTCAGATGTTCTTCTCAACTTCAGGTTGAGCCGGGTTTCGGATTTGATACCTGTTTCTTTAATAGATGCCTGACGGCAAGTTCAGATGTTCTTCATAACTTCGGGTTAAGCCGACCTCCGGATTCGATGCCTATTTGTTTAACAGATTCTTGACAGCGAGGTCAGATGTTCCTCTCAACTTTGTGTCTTTCCGGCCTTTGGGTTCGATGCCTGACGGCGAGGTCAGATGTTCTTCTCAATTTCGTGTATAGCCAGCCTTCGAGTTCGATGCCTGTTTGTTTAACAGATGTCTGACGGCAAGGTCAGATGTTCTTCTCGACTACGGGTTAAGCAGGCCTTCGGGTTCGATGTCTGTTTGTTTAACAGATGCTTGACCGCGAGATCAGATGTTCCTCTCAACTTCGTGTCGAGCCGGCCTTCGGGTTCGATGCCCGACGATGAGGTCAGATGTTCCTCTTAACTTCGTGTTGAGCCGGCCTTCAGGTTCGATGCCTGTTTGTTTAACAAATTCCTGACGACGAGGTCAGATATTCCTCTCAACGTCATGTTGAGCCGGCCTTCGGGTTCGATGCTTGTTTGTTTAATAGATTCCTAACGGTGAGTACATATATTCTTATCAACTTCGTGTTGTGCCGCCCTTCGGGTTCGATGCCTGTTTGTTTAAAGGATGCCTCACGGAGAGGTCAGATGTTCCTCTCAACTTCGTGTTGAGTCGGCCTTCAGGTTCGATGCTTGTTTCTTTAACAGATGTCTGACAGCGAGGTCAGATGTTCTTCTCAACTACGTGTTGATCCGACTTTCGGGTTCGATGCTTGTTAGTTTAAAAGATGCCTCACGGAGAGGCCAGATGTTCCTCTCAACTTCGTGTTGAGCCGGTCTTCAGGTTCGATTCTTGTTTGTTTAACAGATACCTGATAGCGAGGTCAGATGTTCTTCTCAACTTCAGGTTGAGTCGGGTTTCGGGTTCGATGCCTTTTTCTTTAATAGATGTCTGACGGCAAGGTCAAATGTTCTTCGTAACTTCCATTTGAGCCGACCTCCGGATTCGATGCCAATTTGTTTAACAGATGCTTGACACTGAGGTCAGATGTTCCTCATAACTTCGTGTCTTGCCGGCCTTTGGGTTCAATACCTGACGGCGAGGTCAGATGTTCTTCTCAACTTCGTGTTGAGCCAGCTTTCGAGTTCGATGCCTGTTTGTTAAACAGATGTCTGACAGCGAGGTCAGATGTTCTTCTCAACTACGGGTTGAGCAGGCCTTCGGGATCGTTGTCTGTTTGTTTAACAGATGCTTGACCGCGAGGTCGGATGTTCCTCTCAACTTCGTATCGAGTCGGCCTTCGGGTTCGATGCATGACGGCGAGGTCAAATGTTCCACTTAACTTCGTGTTGATCCGGCCTTCGGGTTTGATGCCTGTTTGGTTAACACATTCCTGACGACGAGGTCAGATAGTCCTCTCAACTTCGTGTTAAGCCGACCTTCGGGATCGATGCCTCTTTGTTTAACAGATGCCTGACAGCGAGTTTAGAGGTTCTTCTCAACTTCGTGTTTAGCCGGCCTTCGGGTTTGATGCATGTTTGTTTAACAGATGCCTAACAGTGACGACAAATGTTCTTATCAACTTCGTGTTGAGTCGCCCTTCGGGTTCGATGCCTGTTTGTTTAAAAGATGCCTCACGGAGAGGTCAGATGTTCCTCTCAACTTCGTGTTGAGCCGGCGTTCGGGTTCGATGCCTGTTTGTTTAAAAGTTACCTGATGGCGAGGTCAGATGTTCTTCTCAACTTCAGGTTGAGCCGGGTTTCGGGTTTGATGCCTGTTTCTTTAGCAGATGCCTGACGGCAAGGTCAGATGTTCTTCATAACTTCGGGTTAATCCGACCTCCGGATTCGATGCTTGTTTGTTTAACAGATGCTTGACAGCGAGGTCAGATGTTCTTCTCAACTTCGTGTTGAGTCGGCCTTCAGGTTCGATGCCTGTTTGTTTAACAGATGTCTGACGGAGAGGTCAGATGTTCTTCTCAACTACGTGTTGAGCCGAACATCGGGTTCGATGCCTGTTTGTTTAAAAGATGCCTCACGGAGAGGTCGGATGTTCCTCTCAACTTCGTGTTGAGCCGGCCTTCAGGTTCGATTCCTGTTTGTTTAACAGATATCTGATGGTGAGGTCAGATGTTACTCTCAACTTCGTGTCTAGCCGGCCTTTGGGTTCGATGCCTGACGGCAAGGTCAGATGTTCTTCTCAACTTTGTGTTGAGCCAGCCTTCAAGTTCAATGCCTGTTTGTTTAACAGATGTTTGGCGGCGAGGTCAAATGTTCTTCTCGACTACGGTTGAAGCAGGCCTTCGGGTTCGATGTCTGTTTGCTTAACAGATGCTTGACCGCGAGGTTAGATGTTCCTCTCAACTTCGTGTTGAGCCGGCCTTCGGGTTCGATGCCTGTTTGTTTAACAGATTCTTGACGACGAGGTCAGATATTCCTCTCAACTTCGTGTTGAGCCGACCATCGGGATCGATGCCTGTTAGTTTAACAAATGCCTGACAGCGAGTTCAGATGTTCTTCTCAACTTCGGGTTCGATGCCTGTTTGTTTAACAGATGCCTAACAGTGAGGACATATGTTTTTATCAACTTCGTGTTGAGCCGCCCTTCGGGTTCGATGCCTGTTTGTTTAAAAGATGCCTCACGGAGAGGTCAGATGTTCCTCTCAACTTCGTGTTGAACCGGCCTTCGGGTTCGATGCCTGTTTGTTTAACAGATGCCTAACGGTGAGGACAAATGTTCTTATCAACTTCATGTTGAGCCGCCCTTCGGGTTTGATGCCTGTTTGTTTAACAGATGCCTAACGGTCAGGACAGATGTTCTTATCAACTTCATGTTGAGCCGCCCTTCGGGTTCGATGCCTGTTTGTTTAAAAGATGCCTCACGGAGAGGTGAGATGTTCCTCTCAACTTCGTGTTGAGCCGACGTTCGGGTTTGATGCCTGTTTGTTTAACAGTTACCTGATGGCGAGGTCATATGTTCTTCGCAACTTCAGGTTGAGCCGGGTTTCGGGTTTGACGCTTGTTTCTTTAACAGATGCCTGACGTCAAGGTCAGATTTTCTTCGTAACTTCGGGTTAAGCAGACCTCTGGATATGATGCTTGTTTGTTTAACAGTTGCTTGACAGCGAGGTCAGATGTTCTTCTCAACTTCGTGTTGAGTCGGCCTTCAGGTTCGATGCCTGTTTGTTTAACAGATGTCTGACGGCGAGGTCAGATGTTCTTCTCAACTACATGATGAGCCTCCCTTCGGGTTCGATGCCTATTCGTTTAAAAGATGCCTCACGGAGAGGTCGGATGTTCCTCTCAACTTCGTGTTGAGCCGGCCTTCGGGTTCGATTCCTGTTTGTTTAACAGATACCTGAGGGCGAGGTCAGATGTTCTTATCAACTTTGTGTTAAGTCGGCCTTCAGGTTCGATGCTTGTTTGTTTAACAGATGTCTGACAGCGAGGTCAGATGTTCTTCTCAACTACGTGTTGATCCGCCTTTCGGGTTCGATGCTTGTTAGTTTAATAGATGCCTCACGGAGAGGCCTTATGTTCCTCTCAACTTCGTGTTGAGTCGGCCTTCAGGTTCGATTCTTGTTTGTTTAACAGATACCTGATGGCGAGGTCAGATGTTCTTCTCAACTTCAGGTTGAGCCGGGTTTCGGGTTCGATGCCTTTTTCTTTAACACATGCCCGACGGCAAGGTCAGATGTTCTTCGTAACTTCCGGTTGAGCCGACCTCCGGATTCAATGCCTATTTGTTTAACAGATGCTTGACACTGAGGTCAGATGTTCCTCTCAACTTCGTGTCTTGCCGGCCTTTGGGTTCGATACCTGACGGCGAGGTCAGATGTTCTTCTCAACTTCGTGTTGAGCCAGCCTTCGAGTTCGATGCCTGTTTGTTTAACAGATGTCTGACAGCGAGGTCAGATGTTCTTCTCAACTACGGGTTGAGCAGGCCTTCGGGATCGATGTCTGTTTGTTTAACAGATGCTTGACCGCGAGGTCAGATGTTCCTCTCAACTTCGTGTCAAGCCGGCCTTCGGGTTCGATACCTGACGGCGAGGTCAAATGTTCCACTTAACTTCGTGTTGAGCGGGCCTTCGGGTTTGATTCCTGTTTGTTTAACACATTCCTGACAACGAGGTCAGATATTCCTATAAACTTCGTGTTGAGCCGACCTTCGGGATCGATGCCTGTTTGTTTAACAGATGCCTGAGAGCGAGTTCAGATGTTCTTTTCAACTTCGTGTTTATCCGGCCTTCGGGTTCGATGCATGTTTGTTTAACAGATGCCTAACGGTGAGGACAAATATTCTTATCAACTTCGTGTTGAGCCGCCCTTCGGGTTCGATGCCTGTTTGCTTAAAAGATGCCTCACGGAGAGGTCAGATGTTCCTCTCAAATTCGTGTTGAGCCGGCGTTCGGGTTCGATGCCTGTTTGTTTAACAGTTACCTGATGGCGAGGTCAGATGTTCTTCTCAACTTCAGGTTGAGTCGAGTTTCGGATTTGATACCTGTTTCTTTAATAGATGCCTGACAGCAAGTTCAGATGTTCTTCATAACTTCGGGTTAAGCCGACCTCCGGATTTGATGCCTATTTGTTTAACAGATTCTTGACAGCGAGGTCAGATGTTCCTCTCAACTTCGTGTCTAGCCGGCCTTTGGGTTCGATGCCTGACGGCGAGGTCAGATGTTCTTCTCAACTTCGTGTATAGCCAGCCTTCGAGTTCGATGCCTGTTTGTTTAACAGATGTTTGACGGCAAGGTCAGATGTTCTTCTCGACTTCGGGTTAAGCAGGCCTTCGGGTTCGATGTCTGTTTGTTTAACAGATGCTTGACCGCGAGATCAGATGTTCCTCTCAACTTCGTGTCGAGCCGGCCTTTGGGTTCGATGCCCGACGATGAGGTCAGATGTTCCTCTTAACTTCGTGTTGAGTCGGCCTTCGGGTTCGATGCCTGTTTGTTTAACAAATTCCTGACGACGAGGTCAGATATTCCTCTCAACGTCATGTTGAGCCGGCCTTCGGGTTCGATGCTTGTTTGTTTAATAGATTCCTAACGGTGAGTACATATATTCTTATCAACTTCTTGTTGTACCGCCCTTCGGGTTCGATGCCTGTTTGTTTAAAGGATGCCTCACGGAGAGGTCAGATGTTCCTCTCAACTTCGTGTTGAGCTGGCCTTCGGGTTCGATGCCTGTTTATTTAACAGATGCCTGACGGCGAGGTCAGATGTTCTTCTCAACTTCGTGTTGAGTCGGCCTTCAGGTTCGATGCTTGTTTCTTTAACAGATGTCTGACAGCGAGGTCAAATGTTCTTCTCAACTACGTGTTGATCCGACTTTCGGGTTCGATGCTTGTTAGTTTAAAAGATGCCTCACGGAGAGGCCAGATGTTCCTCTCAACTTCGTGTTGAGCCGGCCTTCAGGTTCGATTCTTGTTTGTTTACCAGATACCTGATGGCGAGGTCAGATGTTCTTCTCAACTTCAGGTTGAGCCGGGTTTCGGGTTCGATGCCTTTTTCTTTAATAGATGCCTGACGGCAAGGTCAGATGTTCTTCGTAACTTCCGTTTGAGCCGACCTCCGGATTCGATGCCAATTTGTTTAACAGATGCTTGACACTGAGGTCAGATGTTCCTCTTAACTTCGTGTCTTGCAGGCCTTTGGGTTCAATACCTGACGGCGAGGTCAGATGTTCTTCTCAACTTCGTGTTGAGCCAGCTTTCGAGTTCGATGCCTGTTTGTTTAACAGATGTCTGACAGCGAGGTCAGATGTTCTTCTCAACTACGGGTTGAGCAGGCCTTCGGGATCGTTGTCTGTTTGTTTAACAGATGCTTGACCGCGAGGTCAGATGTTCCTCTCAACTTCGTATCGAGTCGGCCTTCGGGTTCGATGCATGACGGCGAGGTCAAATGTTCCACTTAACTTCGTGTTGATCCGGCCTTCGGGTTTGATGCCTGTTTGGTTAACACATTCCTGACGACGAGGTCAGATATTCCTCTCAACTTCGTGTTAAGCCGACCTTCGGGATCGATGCCTCTTTGTTTAACAGATGCCTGACAGCTAGTTTAGAGGTTCTTCTCAACTTCGTGTTTAGCCGGCCTTCGGGTTCGATGCATGTTTGTTTAACAGATGCCTAACAGTGACGACAAATGTTCTTATCAACTTCGTGTTGAGTCGCCCTTCGGGTTCGATGCCTGTTTGTTTAAAAGATGCCTCACGGAGAGGTCAGATGTTCCTCTCAAATTCGTGTTGAGCCGGCGTTCGGGTTCGATGCCTGTTTGTTTAACAGTTACCTGATGGCGAGGTCAGATGTTCTTCTCAAGTTCAGGTTGAGTCGGGTTTCGGATTTGATACCTGTTTCTTTAATAGATGCCTGACAGCAAGTTCAGATGTTCTTCATAACTTCGGGTTAAGCCGACCTCCGGATTCGATGCCTATTTGTTTAACAGATTCTTGACAGCGAGGTCAGATGTTCCTCTCAACTTCGTGTCTAGCTGGCCTTTGGGTTCGATGCCTGACGGCGAGGTCAGATGTTCTTCTCAACTTCGTGTATAGCCAGCCTTCGAGTTCGATGCCTGTTTGTTTAACAGATGTCTGACGGCAAGGTCAGATGTTCTTCTCGACTACGGGTTTAGCAGGCCTTCGGGTTTGATGTCTGTTTGTTTAACAGATGCTTGACCGCGAGATCAGATGTTCCTCTCAACTTCGTGTCGAGCCGGCCTTCGGGTTCGATGCCTGACGATGAGGTCAGGTGTTCCTCTTAACTTCGTGTTGAGCCGGCCTTCGGGTTCGATGCCTGTTTGTTTAACAAATTCCTGACGACGAGGTCAGATATTCCTCTCAACGTCATGTTGAGCCGGCCTTCGGGTTCGATGCTTGTTTGTTTAATAGATTCCTAACGGTGAGTACATATATTCTTATCAACTTCGTGTTGTGCCGCCCTTCGGGTTCGATGCCTGTTTGTTTAAAGGATGCCTCACGGAGAGGTCAGATGTTCCTCTCAACTTCGTGTTGAGCTGGCCTTCGGGTTCGATGCCTGTTTATTTAACAGATGCCTGACGGCGAGGTCAGATGTTCTTCTCAACTTCGTGTTGAGTCGGCCTTCAGGTTCGATGCTTATTTCTTTAACAGATGTCTGACAGCGAGGTCAGATGTTCTTCTCAACTACGTGTTGATCCGACTTTCGGGTTCGATGCTTGTTAGTTTAAAAGATGCCTCACGAAGAGGCCAGATGTTCCTCTCAACTTCGTGTTGAGCCGACCTTCAGGTTCGATTCTTGTTTGTTTAACAGATACCTGATGGCGAGGTCAGATGTTCTTCTCAACTTCAGGTTGAGCCGGGTTTCGGGTTCGATGCCTTTTTCTTTAATAGATGCCTGACGGCAAGGTCAGATGTTCTTCGTAACTTCCGTTTGAGCCGACCTCCGGATTCGATGCCAATTTGTTTAACAGATGCTTTACACTGAGGTCAGATGTTCCTCTTAACTTCGTGTCTTGCAGGCCTTTGGGTTCAATACCTGACGGCGAGGTCAGATGTTCTTCTCAACTTCGTGTTGAGCCAGCTTTCGAGTTCGATGCCTGTTTGTTTAACAGATGTCTGACAGCGAGGTCAGATGTTCTTCTCAACTACGGGTTGAGCAGGCCTTCGGGATCGTTGTCTGTTTGTTTAACAGATGCTTGACCGCGAGGTCAGATGTTCCTCTCAACTTCGTATCGAGTCGGCCTTCGGGTTCGATGCATGACGGCGAGGTCAAATGTTCCACTTAACTTCGTGTTGATCCTGCCTTCGGGTTTGATGCCTGTTTGGTTAACACATTCCTGACGACGAGGTCAGATATTCCTCTCAACTTCGTGTTAAGCCGACCTTCGGGATCGATGCCTCTTTGTTTAACAGATGCCTGACAGCTAGTTTAGAGGTTCTTCTCAACTTCGTGTTTAGCCGGCCTTCGGGTTCGATGCATGTTTGTTTAACAGATGCCTAACAGTGACGACAAATGTTCTTATCAACTTCGTGTTGAGTCGCCCTTCGGGTTCGATGCCTGTTTGTTTAAAAGATGCCTCACGGAGAGGTCAGATGTTCCTCTCAACTTCGTGTTGAGCCGGCGTTCGGGTTCGATGCCTGTTTGTTTAAAAGTTACCTGATGGCGAGGTCAGATGTTCTTCTCAACTTCAGGTTGAGCCGGGTTTCGGGTTTGATGCCTGTTTCTTTAGCAGATGCCTGACGGCAAGGTCAGATGTTCTTCATAACTTCGGGTTAATCCGACCTCCGGATTCGATGCTTATTTGTTTAACAGATGCTTGACAGCGAGGTCAGATGTTCTTCTCAACTACGTGTTGAGCCGAACTTCGGGTTTGATGCCTGTTTGTTTAAAAGATGCCTCACGGAGAGGTCGGATGTTCCTCTCAACTTCGTGTTGAGCCGGCCTTCAGGTTCGATTCCTGTTTGTTTGACAGATATCTGATGGCGAGGTCAGATGTTACTCTCAACTTCGTGTCTAGCCGGCCTTTGGGTTCGATGCCGGACGGCAAGGTCAGATGTTCTTCTCAACTTTGTGTTGAGCCAGCCTTCGAGTTCAATGTCTGTTTGTTTAACAGATGTTTGGCGGCAAGGTCAAATGTTCTTCTCGACTACGGTTGAAGCAGGCCTTCGGGTTCGATGTCTGTTTGCTTAACAGATGCTTGACCGCGAGGTTAGATGTTCCTCTCAACTTCGTGTTGAGCCGGCCTTCGGGTTCGATGCTTGTTTGTTTAACAGATTCTTGACGACGAGGTCAGATATTCCTCTCAACTTCGTGTTGAGCCGACCTTCGGGATCGATGCCTGTTAGTTTAACAAATGCCTGACAGCGAGTTCAAATGTTCTTCTCAACTTCGGGTTCGATGCCTGTTTGTTTAACAGATGCCTAACAGTGAGGACAGATGTTTTTATCAACTTCGTGTTGAGCCGCCCTTCGGGTTCGATGCCGGTTTGTTTAAAAGATGCCTCACGGAGAGGTCAGATGTTCCTCTCAACTTCGTGTTGAACCGGCCTTCGGGTTCGATGCCTGTTTGTTTAACAGATGCCTAACGGTGAGGACAGATGTTCTTATCAACTTCATGTTGAGCCGCCCTTCGGGTTCGATGCCTGTTTGTTTAACAGATGCCTAACGGTCAGGACAGATGTTCTTATCAACTTCATGTTGAGCCGCCCTTCGGGTTCGATGCCTGTTTGTTTAAAAGATGCCTCACGGAGAGGTCAGATGTTCCTCTCAACTTCGTGTTGAGCCGACGTTCGGGTTCGATGCCTGTTTGTTTAACAGTTACCTGATGGCGAGGTCAGATGTTCTTCGCAACTTCAGGTTGAGCCGGGTTTCGGGTTTGACGCTTGTTTCTTTAACAGATGCCTGACGTCAAGGTCAGATTTTCTTCGTAACTTCGGGTTAAGCAGACCTCTGGATATGATGCTTGTCTGTTTAACAGTTGCTTGACAGCGAGGTCAGATGTTTTTCTCAACTTCGTGTTGAGTCGGCCTTCAGGTTTGATGCCTGTTTGTTTAACAAATGTCTGACGGCGAGGTCAGATGTTCTTCTCAACTACATGATGAGCCTCCCTTCGGGTTCGATGCCTATTCGTTTAAAAGATGCCTCACGGAGAGGTCGGATGTTCCTCTCAACTTCGTGTCGAGCCGGCCTTCGGGTTCGATTCCTGTTTGTTTAACAGATACCTGAGGGCGAGGTCAGATGTTCTTCTGAACCTCAAGTTGAGCCGAGTTTCGGGTTCGATGCCTGTTTCTTTAACAGATGCCTGACGGCAAGGTCAGATGTTCTTCATAACTTCGGGTTAAGCCGACCTCCGAATTCGATGCCTATTTGTTTAACAGATGCTTGACAACGAGGTCAGATGTTCCTCTCAACTTCGTGTCTAGCCGGCCTTTGGGTTCGATGCCTGACGGCGAGGTCAGATGTTCTTCTCAACTTCGTGTTAAGCCAGCCTTCGAGTTCAATGATTGTTTGTTTAACAGATGTCTGACGACTAGGTCAGATGTTCTTCTCGACTACGGGTTAAGCAGGCCTCCGGGTTCGATGTCTGTTTGTTTAACAGATGCTTCACCGCGAGGTCAGATGTTCCTCTCAACTTCGTGTCGAGCCGGCCTTCGGGTTCGATGCCCGACGGCAAGGTCAGATGTTCCTCTTAACTTCGTGTTGAGCCGACCTTCGGGTTCGATGCCTATTTGTTTAACAAATCCCTGACGACGAGTTCAGATATTCCTCTCAACTTCGTGTTGATCCGACCTTCGGGATCGATGCCGGTTTGTTTAACAGATACCTGACAGCGAGTTCAGATGTTCTTCTCAACTTCATGTTGAGCCGGCCTTCGGGTTCGATGCTTGTTTGTTTAACAGATGCCTAACGGTGAGGACAGATGTTCTTATCAACTTCGTGTTGAGCCGCGCTTCGGGTTCGATGCCTGTTTGTTTAAAAGATGCCTCAGGAAGAGGTCAGATGTTCCTCTCAACTTCGTGTTGAGCTGGCCTTCAAGTTCGATGCCTGTTTGGTTAACAGATGTCTGACAGTGAGGACAGATGTTCTTATCAACTTCGTGTTGAGCCGCCCTTCGGGTTCGATGTCTGTTTGTTTAAAAGATGCCTCACGGAGAGGTCAGATGTTCCTCTCAACTTCGTGTTGAGCCGGCATTCGGGTTCGATGCCTGTTTGTTTAAAAGTTACCTGATGGCGAGGTCAGATGTTCTTCTCAACTTCAGGTTGAGCCGGGTTTCGGGTTTGATGCCTGTTTTCTCTAACAGATGCCTGACGGCAAGGTCAGATGTTCTTCGTAACTTCGGGTTAAGCCGACCTCCGGATTCGATGTCTGTTTGCTTAACAGATGCTTGACAGCCAGGTCAAATGTTCTTCTATACTTCGTGTTAAGTCGGCCTTCAAGTTCGATGCCTGTTTGGTTAACAGATGTCTGACGGCGAGGTCAGATGTTCTTCTCAACTACGTGTTGAGCCGCCCTTCGGGTTCGATGCCTGTTTGTTTAAAAGATGCCTCACGGAGAGGTCAGATGTTCCTCTCAATTTCGTGTTGAGCTGGCCTTCGGGTTCGATTCCTGTTTGTTTAACAGATATCTGATGGCGAGGTCAGATGTTACTCTCAACTTCGTGTCTAGCCGGCCTTTGGGTTCGATGCCTGACAGCGAGGTCAGATGTTCTTCTCAACTTTGTGTTGAGTCAGCCTTCGAGTTCGATGCCTGTTTGTTTAACAGATGTTTGACGGCGAGGTCAAATGTTCTTCTCGACTACGGTTGAAGCAGGCCTTCGGGTTCGATGTCTGTTTGCTTAACAGATGCTTGACCGCGAGGTTAGATGTTCCTCTCAACATCGTGTTGAGCCGGCCTTCGGGTTCGATGCCTGTTTGTTTAACAGATTCTTGACGACGAGGTCAGATATTCCTCTCAACTTCATGTTGAGCCGACCTTCGGGATCGATGCCTGTTAGTTTAACAAATGCCTGACAGTGATTCAGATGTTCTTCTCAACTTCGGGTTCGATGCCTGTTTGTTTAACAGATGCCTAACAGTGAGGACAAATGTTTTTATCAACTTCGTGTTGAGCCGCCCTTCGGGTTCGATGCCTGTTTTTTTAAAAGATGCCTCACGGAGAGGTCAGATGTTCCTCTCAACTTCGTGTTGAACCGGCCTTCATGTTCGATGCCTGTTTGTTTAACAAATGCCTAACGGTCAGGACATATGTTCTTATCAAGTTCATGTTGAGCCGCCCTTCGGGTTCGATGCCTGTTTGTTTAAAAGATGCCTCACGGAGAGGTCAGATGTTCCTCTTAACTTCGTGTTGAGCCGACGTTCGGGTTCGATGCCTGTTTGTTTAACAGTTACCTGAATGCGAGGTCAGATGTTCTTTGCAACTTCAGGTTGAGCCGGGTTTCGGGTTTGATGCTTGTTTCTTTAACAGATGCCTGACGTCAAGGTCAGATGTTCTTCGTAACTTCGGGTTAAGCAGACCTCCGGATATGATGCTTGTTTGTTTAACAGTTGCTTGACAGCGAGGTCAGATGTTCTTCTCAACTTCGTGTTGAGTCGGCCTTCAGGTTCGATGCCTGTTTGTTTAACAGATGTCTGACGGTGAGGTCAGATGTTCTTCTCAACTACATGCTGAGCCTCCCTTCGGGTTCGATGCCTGTTCGTTTAAAAGATGCCTCACGGAGAGGTAGGATGTTCCTCTTAACTTCGTGTTGAGCCGGCCTTCGTGTTCGATTCCTGTTTGTTTAACAGATACCTGATGACGAGGTCAGATGTTCTTCTGAACCTCAGGTTGAGCCGGGTTTCGGGTTCGATGCCTGTTTCTTTAATAAATGCCTGACAGCAAGGTCAAATGTTCTTCATAACTTCGGGTTAAGCCGACCTCCGGATTCGATGCCTATTTGTTTAACAGATGCTTGACAACGAGGTCAGATGTTCCTCTCAACTTTGTGTCTAGTCGGCCTTTGGGTTCGATGCCTGACGGCGAGGTCAGATGTTCTTCTCAACTTCGTGTTGAGCCAGCCTTCGAGTTCAATGCTTGTTTGTTTAACAGATGTCTGACGACTAGGTCAGATGTTCTTCTCGACTACGGGTTAAGCAGGCCTTCGGGTTCGATGTCTGTTTGTTTAACAGATGCTTCACCGCGAGGTCAGATGTTCCTCTCAACTTCGTGTCCAGCCGGCCTTCGGGTTCGATGCCCGACGGGAAGGTCAGATGTTCCACTTAACTTCGTGTTGAGCCGGCCTTCGGGTTCGATGCTTATTTGTTTAACAGATTCCTGAAGACGAGGTCAGATATTCCTCTCAACTTCGTGTTGAGCCGACCTTCGGGATCGATGCTTGTTTGTTTAACAGATGCCTGACAGCGAGTTCAGATGTTCTTCTCAACTTCATGTTGAGCCGGCCTTCGGGTTCGATGCTTGTTTGTTTAACAGATGCCTAACGGCGAGGACATATGTTCTTATCAACTTATTATTGAGCCGTCCTCCGGGTTCGATGCCTGTTTGTTTAAAAGATGCCTCATGGAGAGGTCAGATGTTCCTCTCAACTTCGTGTTGAGTCGGCCTTCAAGTTCGATGCCTGTTTGGTTAACAGATGTCTGACGGTGAGGACAGATGTTCTTATCAACTTCGTGTTGAGCCGCCCTTCGGGTTCAATGCCTGTTTGTTTAAAAGATGCCTCACGGAGATGTCAGATGTTCCTCTCAAGTTCGTGTTGAGCCGGCGTTCGGGTTGGATGCCTATTTGTTTAAAAGTTACCTGATGGCGAGGTCAGATGTTCTTCTTAACTTCAGGTTGAGCCGGGTTTCGGGTTTGATGCCTGTTTTCTCTAACAGATGCCTGACGGCAAGGTCAGATGTTCTTCGTAACTTCGGGTTAAGCCGACCTCCGGATTCGATGCTTGTTTGTTTAACAGATGCTTGACAGCAAGGTCAGATGTTCTTCTCAACTTCGTGTTAAGTCGGCCTTCAAGTTCGATGCCTGTTTGGTTAACAGATGTCTGACGGCGAGGTCAGATGTTCTTCTCAACTACGTGTTGAGCCGGTTCGATGCCTGTTTGTTTAAAAGATGCCTCACAGAGAGGTCGGATGTTCCTCTCAACTTCGTGTTGAGCTGGCCTTCGGGTTCGATTCCTGTTTGTTTAACAGATATCTGATGGCGTGGCCAGATGTTACTCTCAACTTCGTGTCAAGCCGGCCTTTGGGTTCGATGCCTGACGGCGAGGTCAGATGTTCTTCTCAACTTTGTGTTGAGCCAGCCTTCGAGTTCGATGCCTGTTTGTTTAACAGATTTTTGACGGCGAGGTCAAATGTTCTTCTCGACCACGGTTAAAGCAGGCCTTCAGGTTCAATGTCTATTTGCTTAACAGATGCTTGACTGCGAGGTTAGATATTCCTCTCAACTTCTTGTTGATCCGACCTTCGGGATCGATGCCTGTTAGTTTAACAAATGCCTGACAGCGAGTTCAAATGTTCTTCTCAACTTCGTTTTGAGCCGGCCTTCGGGTTCGATGCCTGTTTGTTTAACAGATGCCTAACAGTGAGGACAGATGTTTTTATAAATTTCATGTTGAGCCGCCCTTCGGGTTCGATGCCAGTTTGTTTAAAAGATGCCTCACGGAGAGGTCAGATGTTCCTCTCAACTTCGTGTTGAACCGGCCTTCGGGTTCGATGCCTGTTTGTTTAAAAGATGCCTAACAGTGAGGACAGATGTTCTTATGAACTTCATGTTGAGCCGCCCTTCGGGTTCGATGCCTGTTTGTTTAAAAGATGCCTCACGGAGAGGTCAGATGTTGCTCTCAACTTCGTGTTGAGCCGGTGTTTGGGTTCGATGCCTGTTTGTTTAAAAGATGCCTCACGGAGATGTCAGATGTTCCTCTCAACTTCGTGTTGAGCCGGCGTTCGGGTTCGATGCCTGTTTGTTTAAAAGTTACCTGATGGCGAGGTCAGATGTTCTTCTCAACTTCAGGTTGAGCCGGGTTTCGGGTTTGATGCCTGTTTTCTCTAACAGATGCCTGACGGCAATGTCAGATGTTCTTCGTAACTTCAGGTTAAGCCGACCTCCGGATTCGATGCTTGTTTGTTTAACAGATGCTTGACAGCAAGGTCAGATGTTCTTCTCAACTTCGTGTTAAGTCGGCCTTCAAGTTCGATGCCTGTTTGGTTAACAGATGTCTGACGGCGAGGTCAGATGTTCTTCTCAACTACGTGTTGAGCCGGTTCGATGCCTGTTTGTTTAAAAGATGCCTCACGGAGAGGTCAGATGTTCCTCTCAACTTCGTGTTGAGCTGGCCTTCGGGTTCGATTCCTGTTTGTTTAACAGATATCTGATTGCATGGTCAGATGTTACTCTCAACTTCGTGTCAAGCCGGCCTTTGGGTTCGATGCCTGACGGCGAGGTCAGATGTTCTTCTCAACTTTGTGTTAAGCCAGCCTTCGAGTTCGATGCCTGTTTGTTTAACAGATGTTTGACGGCGAGGTCAAATGTTCTTCTCGACCACGGTTAAAGCAGGCCTTCGGGTTCGATGCCTGTTTGTTTAACAGATTCTAGACGACGAGGTCAGATATTCCTCTCAACTTTGTGTTGAGCCGACGTTTGGGATCGATGCCTGTTTGTTTAACAGATGCCTGACAGCGAGTTCAGATGTTCTTCTCAACTTCGTGTTGAGCCGGCCTTCGGGTTCGATGCTTGTTTGTTTGACAGATGCCTAACAGTGAGGACAGATGTTTTTATAAACTTCGTGTTGAGCCGCCCTTCGGGTTCGATGCCAGTTTGTTTAAAATATGCCTCACGGAGAGGTCCGATGTTCCTCTCAACTTCGTTTTGAACCGGCCTTCGGGTTCGATGCTTGTTTGTTTAACAGATGCCTAACAGTGAGGACAGATGTTCTTATGAACTTCATGTTGAGCCGCCCTTCAGGTTCGATGCCTGTTTGTTTAAAAGATGCCTCACAGAGAGGTCAGATGTTCCTCTCAACTTCGTGTTGAGCCGGCGTTCGGGTTCGATGCCTGTTTGTTTAACAGTTACCTGATGGCGAGGTCAGATGTTCTTCGCAACTTATGGTTGAGCCGGGTTTCGGGTTTGATGCCTGTTTCTTTAACAGATGCCTGACGGCAAGGTCAGATGTTCTTCGTAACTTCAGGTTAAGCAGACCTCCGGATTTGATGCTTGTTTGTTTAACAGATGCTTGACAGCGAGGTCAGATGTTCTTCTCAACTTCGTGTTGAGTCGGCCTTCAGGTTCAATGCCTGTTTGTTTAACAGATGTCTGACGGCGAGGTCAGATGTTCTTCTCAACTACGTGTTGAGCCTCCCTTCGGGTTCGATGCATGTTCGTTTAAAAGATGCCTCACGGAGAGGTCAGATGTTCCTCTCAACTTCGTGTTGAGCCGGCCTTCGGGTTCGATTCCTGTTTGTTTAACAGATACCTGATGGCGAGGTCAGATTTTCTTCTGAACCTCAGGTTGAGCCGGGTTTCGGGTTCGATGCCTGTTTCTTTAACAGATGCCTGACAGCAAGGTCAGATGTTCTTCGTAACTCCGGGTTAAGCCGACCTCCGGATTCGATGCCTATTTGTTTAACAGATGCTTGACAACAAGGTCAGATGTTCCTCTCAACATCGTGTCTAGCCGGCCTTTGGGTTCGATGCTTGACGGAGAGGTCAGATGTTCTTCTCAAATTCGTGTTGAGACAGCCTTCGAGTTTAATGCCTGTTTGTTTAACAGATGTCTGACGGCAAGGTCGGATGTTCTTCTCGACTACGGGTTAAGCAGGCCTTCGGGTTCGATGTCTGTTTGTTTAACAGATGCTTGACCGCGGGTCAGATGTTCCTCTCAAATTCGTGTCGAACCGGCCTTCAGGTTCGATGCCCGACGGCGAGGTCAGATGTTCTTCTTAACTTCGTGTTGAGCCGGCCTTCGGGTTCGATGCCTGTTTGTTTAACAGATTCCAGACGACGAGGTCAGATGTTACTCTCAACTTCGTGTTGAGCCGGCCTTCGGGTTCGATGCCTGTTTGTTTAACAGATGCCTGACAGCGAGTTCAGATGTTCTTCTCAACTTCATGTTGAGCCGGCCTTCGGGTTCGATGCTTGTTTGTTTACCAAATGCCTAACAGTGAGGACAGATGTTCTTATCAACTTCGTGTTGAGCCGCCCTTCGGGTTCAATGCCTGTTTGTTTAAAAGATGCCTCACGGAGAGGTCATATGTTCCTCTCAACTTCGTGTTGAGCTGGCATTTGGGTTCGTTGCCTGTTTGTTTAACAGATGCCTAACGGTGAGGACATATGTTCTTATCAACTTCGTGTTGAGCCGCCCTTCGGGTTCGATGCCTGTTTGTTTAAAAGATGCCTCACAGAGAGGTCAGATGTTCCTCTCAACTTCGTGTTGAGCCGCCCTTCGGGTTCGATGCCTGTTTGTTTAACAGTTACCTGATGGCGAGGTCAGATGTTCTTCTCAACTTCAGGTTGAGCCGGGTTTCGGGTTTGATGCCTGTTTTCTCTAACAGATGCCTGACGGCAAGGTCAGATGTTCTTCGTAACTTCAAGTTAAGCCGACCTCCGGATTCGATGCTTGTTTATTTAACAGATGCTTGACAGCGAGGTCAGATGTTCTTCTCAACTTTGTGTTAATTCGACCTTCAGGTTCGATGCCTATTTGTTTAACAGATGTCTGACGGCGTGGTCAAATGTTCTTCTCAACTACGTGTTGCGCCGCCTTTCGGGTTCGATGCTTGTTTGTTTAAAAGATGCCTCATGGAGAGGTCGGATGTTCCTCTCAACTTCGTGTTGAGCCGGCCTTCAGGTTCGATTCCTGCTTGTTTAACAGATACCTGATGGAGGTCAGATGTTCCTCTCAACTTCGTGTCTAGCCGGCCTTTGGGTTCGATGCCTGACAGCGAGGTCAGATGTTCTTCTCAACTTCGTGTTGAGCCGGCCTTCGGGTTCGATGCTTGTTTGTTTAACAGATGCCTAACAGTGAGGACAAATGTTTTTATAAACTTCGTGTTGAGCCGCCCTTCGGGTTCGATGCCAGTTTGTTTAAAAGATGCCTCACGAAGAGGTCAGATGTTCCTCTCAACTTCATGTTGAACCGGCCTTCGGGTTCGATGCCTGTTTGTTTAACAGATGCCTAACAGTGAGGACAGATGTTCTTATGAACTTCATGTTGAGCCGCCCTTCGGGTTCGATGCCTCTTTGTTTAAAAGATGTCTCACGGAGAGGTCAGATGTTCCTCTCAACTTCGTGTTGAGCCGGTGTTCGGGTTCGATGCCTGTTTGTTTAACAGTTACATGATGGCGAGGTCAGATGTTCTTCCCAACTTCAGGTTGAGCCGGGTTTCGGGTTTGATGCCTGTTTCTTTAACAGATGCCTGACGGCAAGGTCAGATGTTCTTCGTAACTTCAGGTTAAGCAGACCTCCGGATTTGATGCTTGTTTGTTTAACAGATGCTTGACAGCGAGGTCAGATGTTCTTCTCAACTTCGTGTTGAGTCGGCCTTCAGGTTCGATGCCTGTTTGTTTAACAGATGTCTGACGGCGAGGTCAGATGTTCTTCTCAACTACGTGTTGCGTCGCCTTTCGGGTTCGATGCCTGTTTGTTTAAAAGATGCCTCACGGAGAGGTCGGATGTTCCTCGCAACTTCGTGTTGAGCCGGCCTTCGGGTTCGATTCCTGTTTGTTTAACAGATACCTAATGGCGAGTTCAGATGTTCCTCTCAACTTCGTGTCTAGCCGGCCTTTGGGTTCGATGCCTGACGGCGAGGTCAGATGTTCTTCTCAACTTCGTGTTGAGGCATCCTTGGAGGTCGATGCCTGTTTGTTTAACAGATGTTTGACGGCGAGGTTAGATGTTCTTCTCGTCTACGGGTTAAGCAGGCCTTCGGGTTCGAAGTCTGTTTCTTTAACAGATGATTGAAAGCGAGGTCAGATGTTCCTCTCAACTTCGTGTTGAGCCGGCCTTCGGGTTCGATGCCTGACGGCGAGGTAAGATGTTCCTCTTAACTTCATGTTGAGCCGGACTTCGGGTTCGATTCCTGTTTATTTAACAGATTCCTGACGGCGAGGTCAGATGTTCTTGTCGACTACGGGTTAAGCAGGTCTTCAGGTTCGATGTCTGTTTGTTTAACAGATGCTTGACCGCGAGGTCAGATGTTCCTCTCAACTTCGTGTCGAGCCGACCTTCGGGTTCGATGCATGACGGCAAGGTCAAATGTTCCTCTTAACTTCGTGTTGAGCCGGCCTTCGGGTTCGATGCCTGTTTGTTTAACAGTTTCCAGACGACCTTCGGGTCACATGTTCCTCTCAACTTCGTGTTGAGCCGGCCTTCGGGGTCGATGCCTGTTTGTTTAACAGATGCCTGACAGCGAGTTCAGATGTTCTTCTCAACTTCATGTTGAGCCGGCCTTCGGGTTCGATGCTTGTTTTTTTACCAAATGCCTAACGGTGAGGACAGATGTTCTTATCAACTTCGTGTTGAGCCGCCCTTCGGGTTCGATGCCTGTTTGTTTAAAAGATGCCTCACGAAGAGGTCAGATGTTCCTCTCAACTTCGTGTTGAGCCGGCCTTTGGGTTCGATGCCTGTTTGTTTAACAGATGCCTAACGGCGAGGACATATGTTCTTATCAACTTCGTGTTGAGCTGCCCTTCGGGTTCGATGCCTGTTTGTTTAAAAGATGTCTCACAGAGAGGTCAGATGTTCCTCTCAACTTCGTGTTGAGCCGCCCTTCGGGTTCGATGCCTGTTTGTTTAACAGTTACCTGATGGCGAGGTCAGATGTTCTTCTTAACTTTAGGTTGAGCCGGGTTTCGGGTTTGATGCCTGTTTTCTCTAACAGATGTCTGACGGCAAGGTCAGATGTTCTTCGTAACTTCGGGTTAAGCTGACCTCCGGATTCGATGCTTGTTTATTTAACAGATGCTTGACAGCGAGGTCAGATGTTCTTCTCAACTTCGTGTTAAGTCGGCCTTCAAGTTCGATGCCTATTTGTTTAACAGATGTCTGACGGCGTGGTCAAATGTTCTTCTCAACTACGTGTTGCGCCGTCTTTCGAGTTCGATGCCTGTTTGTTTAAAAGATGCCTCACGGAGAGGTTGGATGTTCCTCTCAACTTCGTGTTGAGCTGGCCTTCGGGTTCGATTCCTGTTTGTTTATCAGATACCTGATGGCGAGGTCAGATGTTCCTCTCAACTTCGTGTCTAGCCGGCCTTTGGGTTCGATGCCTGAAGGCGAGGTCAGATGTTCTTCTCAACTTCGTGTTGAGGCAGCCTTGGATTTCGATGCCTGTTTGTTTAACAGATGTTTGACGGCGAGGTCAGATGTTCCTCTGGACTAACCGACCTTCGGGATCGATGCCTGTTTGTTTAACAGATGTATGATAGCTAGTTCAGATGTTCTTCTCAACTTCGTGTTGAGCCGGCCTTCGGGTTCGATGCCAGTTTGTTTAACAGATGCCTAACGGTGAGCACAGATGTTCTTATCAACATCGTGTTGAGCCGCCCTTCGGGTTCGATGCCTGTTTGTTTAAAAGATGCCTCACAGAGATGTCAGATGTTTTTCTCAACTTCGTGTTGAGCCGGCCTTTGGGTTCAATGCCTGTTTGTTTAACAGATGCCTAACGGTGAGGACAAATGTTCTTATCAACTTCGTCTTGAGCCGCCCTTCGGGTTCGATGCCTGTTTGTTTAAAAGATGCCTCACGGAGAGGTCAGATGTTCCTCTCAACTTCGTGTTGAGCCGGCGTTCGGGTTTGATGCCTGTTTGTTTAACAGTTACTTGATGGCGAGGTCAGATGTTCTTCTCAACTTCAGGTTGAGCCGGGTTTCGGGTTTGATGCCTGTTTCTTTGACAGATGCCTGACGGCAAGGTCAGATGTTCTTCGTGACTTCGGGTTAAGCTGACCTCCGGATTCGATGCTTGTTTGTTTAACAGATGCTTGACAGTGAGGTCATATGTTCTTTTCAACTTCGTGTTGAGTCGGCCTTTAGGTTTGATGCCTGTTTGTTAAACAGATGTCTGACGGCGAGGTCAGATGTTCTTCTCAACTACGTGTTGCGCCGCCCTTCGGGTTGGATGCCTGTTTGTTTAAAAGATGCCTCACGGAGAGGTCAGATGTTCCTCTCAACTTCGTGTTGAGCCGGCCTTCGGGTTCGATTCCTGTTTGTTTAACAGATACCTGATGGCGAGGTCAAATGTTCCTCTCAACTTCGTGTCTAGCCGGCCTTTGGGTTCGATGCCTGACGGCGAGGTCAGATTTTCTTCTCAACTTCGTGTTTAGGCAGCCTTGGAGTTTGATGCCTGTTTGTTTAACAGATGATTGACAGCCAGGTCAGATGTTCTTCTCGACTACGGGTTAAGCAGGCCTTCGGGTTCGATGTCTGTTTGATTAACAGATGCTTGACCGCGAGGTCAGATGTTCCTGTCAACTTCGTGTCGAGCCGGCCTTCGGGTTCGATGCCTGACGGCGAGGTCAGATGTTCCTCTTAACTTCGTGTTAAGCCGGCCTTCGGGTTCGATGCCTGTTTGTTTAACAGAGTCCTGACGACGAGGTCAGATATTCCTCTCAACTTCGTGTTGAGCCGACCTTCGGGATCGATGCCTGTTTGTTTAACAGATTCCTGACAGCGAGTTCAGATGTTCTTTTCAACTTAGTGTTGAGCCGGCCTTCGGGTTCGATGCCTGTTTGTTTAACAGATGCCTAACAGTGAGGACAAATGTTCTTATCAACTTCGTGTTGAGCCGCCCTTCGTGTTCGATGCCTGTTTGTTTAAAAGATGACTCACGGAGAGGTCAGATGTTCCTCTCAACTTCGTGTTGAGTCGGCCTTCGGGTTCGATGCCTATTTGTTTAACAGATGCCTAATGGTGAGGACAGATGTTCTTGTCAACTTCGTGTTGAGCCGCCCTTCGGGTTCGATGCCTGTTTGTTTAAAAGATGCCTCATGGAGAGTTCAAATGTTCCTCTCAACTTCGTGTTGAGCCGGTGTTCGGGTTCGATGCCTGTTTGTTTAACAGTTACCTGATGGCGAGGTCAGATGTTCTTCTCAACTTCAGGTTGAGCCAGGTTTCAGGTTTGATGCCTATTTCTTTAACAGATGCTTGACTGCAAGGTCAGATGTTCTTCGTAACTTCGGGTTAAGCCGACCTCCGGATTTGATGCTTGTTTGTTTAATAGATGCTTGACAGTGAGGTCAGATGTTCTTCTCAACTTCGTGTCAAGTCGGCCTTCAGGTTCGATGCCTGTTTGTTTAACAGATGTCTGACAGCGAGGTCAGATGTTCTTCTCAACTACGTGTTGAGCCGCCCTTCGGGTTTGATTCCTGTTTGTTTAAAAGATGCCTCGCGGAGAGGTCGGATGTTCCTATCAACTTCGTGTTGAGCCAGCCTTCGGGTTCAATTCCTGTTTGTTTAACAGATACCTGATGGCGAGGTCAGATGTTCTTCTCAACCTCAGGTTGAGCCACGCTTCGGGTTCGATGCCTGTTTCTTTAACAGATGCCTGACGGTAAAGTCAGATGTTCTTCATAACTTCGGGTTAAACCGACCTCCGGATTCGATGCCAATTTGTTTAACAGATGCTTGACAGCGAGGTCAGATGTTCCTCTCAACTTCGTGTCTAGCCGGCCTTTGGGTTCGATGCCTGACGGCGAGATCAGATGTTCTTTTCAACTTCGTGTTGAGCCAGCCTTCGAGTTTGACGCCTGTTTGTTTAACAGATGTTTGACGGCGAGGTCAGAAGTTCTTCTCGACTATGGGTTAAGCAGGCCTTCGGGTTCAATGTCTGTTTGTTTAACAAATGCTTGACCGCGAGGTCAGATGTTCCTCTCAACTTCGTGTCGAGCCGGCCTTCGGGTTCGATGCCTAACGGCGAGGTCAGATGTTCCTCTTAACTTCATGTTTAGCCGGCCTTCGGGTTCGATGCCTGTTTCTTTAATATATTCCTGACGACGAGGTTAGATATTCCTCTTAACTTCGGGTTGAGTCGACCTTCGGGATCGATGCCTGACAGCGAGTTCAGATGTTCTTCTCAACTTCGTGTTGAGCCGGCCTTCGGGTTCGATGCCTGTTTGTTTAACAGATGCCTAACAGTGAGGACAGATGTTCTTATCAACTTCGTGTTGAGCCGCGCTTCGGGTTCGATGCCTGTTTGTTTAAAAGATGCCTCACGGAGAGGTCAGATGTTCCTCTTAACTTCGTGTTGAGCCTGCTGTCGCTACTGTGAAAATAAGGTGCCGACAAAACAGAAGAGTCGCCACCTTTCGTTATTTATCCCTCAGAGCGGGAAAGGAAACGATCGGAAAAACCTGACGAAAAGGTATAAGACAAGGTCATCGCAACCGTTGTCTGGGTTCGGGAGTCGGTTACGCAAGGGGAAGGTGGCTCGCCAATATGTCAGTATTGTGCCTACGTACTCTCAACAGGCTTGAGAGATCAGAGCTTACGTAGTTCGGGATAATACAGATTACGGGGATTCAGATTCATCTGTTTTATCGAGTAGGGTTAAACAGCAGTTAGGGACAAAGCCTGTTTGCGGTAGAACTGAGAGTTAACAACACTCTTTTCTTCAGAAAAGCTTCCTTTGAATTACGGGCCCACGGGGCAAAAAGGTTTGAAGTTTGTTTTCTGTCTTTTACGGAAGAACTGTTTTTTATATCGTTTGCAACCAATATCGCACTAGAGACTATGACCTGAGAGTGAATGCATCGTATGTCACCTAAAGGGTGCCATACTAAACATCCAGACTGTTGGAAAGAAACTCTCCAACAATCCTTTCTCAGATAGCTTAAGGCTCGTAACGTACGACGTCAGTTAACCTTTATTACTGTGTTTTAATTTGTTTTGAGATGAGAAGAGAACAGGCTCAACTAAGGTGAGGCTATCAAGTCCTACTGTTGTCATGCCAAGGATTCATCCTATGGTTGAGGTTTGAAACAGGGAACTCCTAGAAGTTATCATGCATAGGTTTCAACCTAAAGTTCTAATCATCACTTTCTTATCAAAGGAGGTGAAATTCCTAGGGGATCATGTCAACGGTGAACAATAACAGATAAAGCATCAGCTTAAACATTAAACAACAAACGATTGTAAAATGCATGCAACGCAAGTGAGGGAGGAATTATGTGTGGGGCATCAGCCTCCACAAGCTCGTCTCAACCTCAAACCAGATATGAATAACTGCAATCATACAGAAGAAACAACAAGCTATCAAGCAAAATAAAATAAACTGCAATCCTACAGAAGAAATGAAATAACATGCTATCAAGCAAACACAAACCACATGGGCAAGGGAGCTGGGCTCTACCGAATACCCGCAAGCAAAGTCATACAGTAAAAATACAAGCAGAGGGAGCAACTCAACCTCTAGTGCAATCATGCTCCTGGCTTAAAGTCAGTCTAGATATGAACTTATTCTAATGCATCAAGCAAGTCAAACAAGGCACATGAGCACAGAAAAGAAAACAGACAAGAAAGAAAGCAGATCAACACCTCCCTCTTTCAATTTCAAGCTTCAGCTCTTCTGACAGCAATCCAGTCTTCAGACTTCAACCATCCTTCAAGGCTATCATCCTCCATGACAAGTATCAACTTGCTTCTCCAAGGTTTCAATCCATCAAACATAAGTATCAACTTGTTCTCTCTTCTCCAAGCTTCAGCTCTTCAGTCAATTCCACCTTCAGGCTTCACTCTTAACTACAAGTATCAACTTGATTCCTTCAGGCTCTTAGTGCATCAATGTAAGTGTCAACTTATTCCTCATTCCTCAAGCCTCAGCTCTTCACTCAATCTCCATTGGACCTTTTTCACAAGTTTCAACTTGGTCTTCTTGCTTCAGCTCTCTCTCCTTTACCAGTATCAACTAGTTCCTCTTTATCTACATGTTTCAGCTTCTAACGGTAATCTTCAAACACAAAGAAGTATCAACTTCATCCTTAAATCTTCTTCAAGCAGGGAACTCCATCCTCTAGCAAGGGATAAAGATTCATCTATCAAGAGAAAAGTTTGGATGATTGGTAGCAGAGTGAAGACCAAAGGTCACCACTAAGCATCCTATCATCAGAGAAAGGGACCCTCAAAGGTTCTACAACCATGCAAAGAGCCACACATCCTACCAAAGGAGGGATGAGGCCTTTACAAGGGGACCTTACATCATAGGGAAGAATGGAATTGGTCAACATATTCCATGTTTATGAAGGAAGAGAACTATCTAGAAGCTCTGCCTACAAAACCCTAATCTTAATACCTAATCAATACTACACCCAAAAGAAGGGAAGATCCTCACATCCAAGCCTCTTTAAGCAATCCAATGCATCTTCAACTTGTCTTCATCATCATCCAGGAACAAGCAAAGCACAACTCTAATCTAAGGGAACTAAAGATGTTAATCTAGTTGAGTTAGTGCCTTAGAATCATTTAAACTAGCACCTAAACTAAAATCAATCAAAAATAGAAAAATACCTTGAAAATCTCTACAAAAATTCCTAAGGGATCCTAATTCAATTAAGAATGCCTCATACAAAAACCAGGGACTAAATCATCTATTAAGTCCTAAAATTAAGTCCTAAATCCAAAGGTATCAACCATAAACCCTAAAACTGGAGCTTCTATAGGTTTCAACCTAAACTACCACCTATGTTCATCACAAAAAGGTGAGAAAATTCTATGAGGAGCATGCATATATATGCTAACAACTCACAAAAAATCAAGGCCAAAATCATCATCACATGATCAAACCAAATTCCACAAAATCAAGTATCAAACATGACTATTTTACTATCAATTAAAATATGAAAATTCCCATAAAATCAGAAAATGCATGAAATAAAAATATTTTTTTATCTAAAAAATACTAGATTCAATCATGAATATAATGCAAAAAGAATGGGGTTAATTGGATCATTTTTCAATTTTATATGATTAATCAAGAACCATGTATAAAATGAAGAAATTAAAGAAAATCAAAAGAAAAAGATAAACACACGGTGCAAATAGTAAACACAATCAGTTCAATTCATGGATTGGGCTATCAGGGGGGTGCCAGTAGAAAAACGCCAAAGCCCATATCACAATCAAAAATCAATTGAAAAATGGTAAAGAAAAAGATAAAGGCGCGGTGTAGGAAGCAATGAGAATCAGTTCACATTCACAAATGGGCTCGCTGGGGGGTGTGGATAGTGGTCTCTTACCAAAGCCCAAAACCTTTTGTTTAATGATACGCAGCGTTTAGAGCATCAACATTCTTCCCTCTTCACAACTGAGATTAAAACACGGCCCTTGGATCTAGCTCTGATCAATGGTCATACGTGGATCTGATGGCTAGGACTTCATCACCTACCTCTAGCCATGGAAATGGAGGGAAGCATCCATTGTAACAGAGTTCAAACATCAACCTCATCCTCACTCGGGCTCCCTCAAATCTTCATCAAAATTCAAGATCTAAAACACTAAATCACTCTAAATCTCTCCCTGAGTCTAACCCTAGCCTCAGAATTCATTGAGTCAACCTCTAACCTAAGACACGATTGTCGCTTTCGCGAAAATAAGGTGCCGGCAAAACAGAAGAGTCGCCACCTTTCATTATTTATCCCTCAGAACGGGAAAGGAAACGATCGGAAAAACCTGACGAAAAGGTATAAGACAAGGTCATCGCAACCATTGTCTGGGTTCGGGAGTCGGTTACGCAAGGGGAAGGTATTAGCACCCCTCACGTCCATCGTACTCGATGGGATCCACGCTTGTTGTGTTTATATGACGGGTTGCTTTTATCTATCTACCTATCAAGGCTGGCTTGAAAAGAAAAGAAAATTACTCGGCAAAGCGTCGCACTTTATGCCTACGTATTCTCATCAGAGAATGAGAAATCAGACTCAACGTAGTTCGACTAACTACGGGTTACGGGGAAGGTGGCTCGCCAATACGTCAGTATTGTGCCTATGTACTCTCAACAGGTATGAGAGATCAAAGCTTACGTAGTTCGGGATAATACGGATGATGGGGATTCAGATTCATCTGTTTTATCGAGTAGGGTTAACAAACAGTTCCAGCAGTTTGGGGCAAGGCCTGTTTGTGGTGGCGCTGAAGTTTAACGACACTCTTTTCTTCAGAAAAGCTTCCTTTGAATTATGGGCCCACGGGGCAAAAAGTTTTGAATTTTGTTTTCTGTCTTTTACGAAAGAACTTTTTTTATGGTTGTTTGCAACTAGTATCGCACTAGAGACTATGACCTGAGAGTGAACGCATCGCCTGTCACCTAAAGGGTGCCATACTAAACATCCAAGCTGTCGAAAATAAACTCTCCGACAACCCTTTCTCAGATAGCTTAAGGCTCGTAACGTATGACATCAGTTAACGTTTACTACTGTATTTTGATTTGTTTTGAGATGAGAAGAGAGAACAGGTTCAACTATGGGGAGACTATCAAGTCCTACTGTTGTCATGCCAAGGATTCATCCTATGGTTAAAGTTTGAAACAGGGAACTCCTAGAAGTTATCATGCATAGGTTTCAACCTAGAGTTCTAATCATCACTTCCTTATCAAAGGAAATGAGATTCCTAGGGGATCATGTCAATGATAAACAGAAGCAGATAAGGCATCAACTTAAACGGTAAACAGATATACAGTAAACGGCTGTAAAATGCATGAAATGCAAGTGAGGGAGGAAATGTGTGTGGGGCATCAGCCTCCACAAGCTCATCTCGACCTCAAGTCAGATATGAGTAACTGCAATCATACAGAAGAAATAACATGCTATCAAGCAAAATTGAAGTAACTGCAATCATACAGAAGAAATAACATGCTATCAAGCAAAATTGAAGTAACTGCAATCATACAGAGGAAATAAAATATGCTATCAAGCAAACACAAACCACATGGGCAAGGGAGCAGGGCTCTACCGAATACCCGCAAGCAAAGCCATACAGTAACAATACAAGCAGAGGGAGCAACTCAACCTCTAGTGCAGTCATGCTCCTAGCTTACAGTCAGTCTAGATATGGACTTATTCTAATGCATCAAGCAAATCAGACAAGGCACATCAATACAGAAAAGAAAACAGACAGGAAAGAAAGCAGATCAACCCCTCCTTCAATTTCAAGCTTCAGCTCTTCTGACAGCAATTCAGTCTTCAGACATCAATCCACCTTCAAGGCTATCATCTCCCATGACAAGTATCAACTTGCTTCTCCAAGGTTTCAACCCATCAAACATAAGTATCCACTTATTCTTTCTTGCTCAAGCCTCAGCTTTACAGTAAATTTCACCTTCAGGCTTTACTCCTAACTACAAGTATCAACTTGATTCCCTCAGGCTCTCAATGCATCAATGTAAGTGTCAACTTATCCTTTATTCCTCAAGCCTCAGCTCTTCACTCAATCTCAAGTGGATCTTCTTCATAAGTATCAACTTATTCTTCAAGCTTCAGCTCTCTTTGCTTCACCAGTATCAACTTGGTCTTCTTCATCTACAAGCTTCAGCTTCTCAGAGTAGTCTTCAATCACAAAGAAGTATCAACCCCATCTTTCAATCTTATTCAAGCAAGGAACTCCATCCTCTAACAAGGGAGAAAGATGGATCTATCAAGAGCAAAGTTGGGATGATTGGTAGCAGAGTGAAGACCAAAGGTCACCATTAAGCATCCTATCATCAGAGAAAGGGACCCTCAAAGGTTCTACCCATTTGCAAAGAGCCACACATCCTACCAAAGGAGGGATGAGGCCTTCACAAGGGACCTTACATCATAGGGAAGAATGGAATTGATCAACATATTCCATGTTTAGGAAGGAAGAGAACTATCTAGAAGCTCTGCCTACAAAACCCTAATCTTAACCTAATCAAAACTACACCACAAGGAGGGAAGATCTTCAAATCCAAGCCTCTTCAAGCAATCCAATGCATCTTCAACTTGTCTTCATCATCATCCAGGAACAAGCAAAGCAAAACCCTAATCTAAGGGAACTAAAGATGTTAATCTAGTTGAGTTAGTGCCTTAGAATCATCTAAAGTTAGCATCTAAACTAAAATCAATCAAAAATAGCAAACTATCTTATAAATTTCTACAAAAATTCCTAAGGGATCCTAATTCACTTAAGAATGCCTCATACAAAAACCAGGGACTAAATCATCTATTAAGTCTTAAAATTAAGTCCTAAATCCAAAGGTATAAACCATAAACCCTAAAAATGGAGCCTCTAAAGGTTTCAACCTAAACTCCCACCTATGTTCATCACAAAAAGGTGAGAAAATTCTATGGGGAGCATGCATATCTATGCTAACAACTCACAAAAAATCAGGATCAAAATCATCACCACATGATGACATAAAATTCCATAAAATCAAGTATCAAACATAACTATTTTGATATCAATTAAAATATGAAAATTCCCATAAAATCAGAAAATGCATGAAATAAAAATATTTTTTTATCTAAAAAATACTAGATTCAATCATGAATATAATGCAAAAAGAATGGGGTTAATTGGATCATTTTTCAATTTTATATGATTTAATCAAGAACCATGTATAAAATGAAGAAATTAAAGAAAATCAAAAGAAAAAGATAAACACACGGTGCAGATAGTAATGCAATGCTGTGTAAATGAATGATGGGCCTGAAAAGGGGGTGTCATTGGCAAAGCACCTAAGCCCATATCACAATCAAAAATCAATATGGAAATAGAAAGAAAAAGGAAAAAGTCACGGTGCAATAAGTAAGAGAATTCAGTGTAAAATGCAATGGGCCATCAATTGGGGGTGGGGATAGTTGTTTCAGACTTAAGCCCAATGCCACCGTTTAAATGAAACGTTGCGTTTCAATGTTTCTGAACCCTTCACAATCTGAGGACAAATCTGGGCCGTGAGATCTTGTTTTGGGGTCAAAGAGTCTCGTTAATCCAAGGGTGTTAACATCATCACCTTCATTTAAACAATTCTGGAGGGAAGAACCTCCATTGAAACAGAGCTCTCATGCTCATCTTCATCACATTCGCATCTCACCAAATCTCCATCAAAATTCAAGATCTAAAACACTAAATCACTCTAAATTGAACACTGAATCTAACCCTAGCCTCAGAATCTCTTGAAACTCAATCAAACTCAAAACACGATCAAAGAAACAAAAATTACTCAATCCTCAAGCATCACCATTCTTGCAATTAAAAGGTTCAAAATGTCCGCCATGTTACACTGATCAGTTCTTGCTATAATACTCATGCTATCTCTCAATATTCAACAAGTTCTTGATCCTAACAGAAAATGTGTCATCACAAAAAACATCACTAAAGCCTCTCAAAATTTCCAGAAATGATCTCCTAACCACATACTACTAATCTAACCTAACAAACTAACTTAATTCTGCTTAATTTAAGGTGAGGGATGAAAGTTACCAACCTGTGGATTCTTGAATAACAGATGTAGCAATTCTTCAATTCAACCCTTCTACTGCTCCAGAATCATTCAATGTACCAAGTTCTTGCCTCTGTATGCAAGATAATTGATGGAAAGTGCTTGGAACTCCAAACCCGATAGTGACTTGCAGGTGCTGAAATTCAATTGCTCATACATGATTCAGCCATGGATTTGCTTGGGATTTGCTATGGAAACACTCACACACATTCAAGAAAGTTGTTAGGATCAAAAGAAAGGATCAAAATGGTGTGGAATGCTGAAACAGAATTCAAGTTGCAATGAACAATGTGAAGTTGCAAACTCTCTTCTCTCCCTCAATTCTCACCAACCTTGCACTTGAACCCCTTCTAATCAATAGATAGATGATGTTGGACCTCTCTAGAATCTTCTGGAATCATCCAAGGAGATGTTGAATTTCTCATGTCATCAAAATACCATCTCATGCCATACTCACACCAATTCTGGTTTCACTTGTTGCAGCAGCTTGTTATGATCCCAAAATCTCTCCAAATGAGATATTAGATGTGTTACAATGCCTTGGAAGCTTGTGCATTGATCTCTCATGTGTTTTGCAAATGTTACTTAAGATGTAAGTAACTACTTTTCAAAGCAAGTTCACAAATTACACCTCAACTCAAAAATGTGGCTAAACCAAAGTTCTTAAAATGATTTTTAAAGTCAAAATGATATATTACATGCCTTGGTTTGGATGTGTAGATCAAAAATATCAATTTCCAACTTTGGTTTATTTAACTTATACCCTTATTTTAGGTCATTTTTGCAACTTTGAGCTACAAGCACTTCCAACATATCATGACCTCTTTACTAGCCTTAAAACATCATTTTGAACAAGTTTGATGTTGAACATTTTCCAATTTGAAGCTTGGAAATAGGAGTTATGGCCTGTAATCTCCAAATGACCAAAATACCCTTGACTTGTCAAAGCCATAACTTGAGTTCTACAAATCCTATCAAGGACTTCTAGTACTCTCTAGAAAGCTAAGAGGATAAGGAGAAACATTCATGTTGACCAAAAGTTCATAGGAATCATCCTTCTTGGGAAAAAGTTTCATGCAATTTGGGTAACTTTCAAGCTCCCAAATCCACAGACCTCAGATGACCTGTAACTTGTCAAAGTCATAACATGAGTTCTATAGATCCTATCAAGGACTTCTAGCACTCAAATTAAATCTAAGACCATGCTCTACAACATTCATGTTAGGGGCAAGATGAGATGACAATCACATCTTGAGCTAAATTGCCTTGAAGATAGGGGTCAAACTAGGGGATTTTACACTGTCAAGCCTTAGAAACCCTAGCTTGAAACTTCTCAAACACTTCAATTATGATGAGTTAACCTTGGAATCATCCTTAGAACATCTTAATGCATCAATCCATGACCACATGGCTCTTGGGTTAAGTCTCAACCTTCTCTAAATCCTTAGTTGACTTAGGGTTGATCCAGTCAAACCTTAGCTGCACCAATCATGGCTGAGTCTTCTTAATCTTGCACAATGACCTATCTAGGCCTCAAAGTGATCCTCAACACTTCTCATGAGCTCTCTCAAGACCTCCAGTCCAACTTCATGGCTTCAGAATCATCTGATGGCTTTCCACAACTCTCAAGTTAGGAGACCTACACACTTGGCTTCAATCACTCTCTCTGAGGATCTTTTAACTTCTCTGACAAGGATATCAACCCTTGAGCACCTGAATAACCTTCTTGGCTAGCTTTATAGTCTTGTATAGCTCTTAATGGGTAATCATACCTCTTGATCTCCTGCATACAGGTCAATGAAATGCAAATGATAATGCTAATGTGAATGAAATGAAACATAAGCTAGGTAAAGAAATGTTGGGCAAATTTTGGGGTGCAACAGCTGCCCCTATTCAAACGGCTTAAACCTGAATGGGTGAGAAGCGAACGGCTCTCAACCAATCAAGGTGCGAGACAGTTGAATACCGACAAACCCGGAAATTTGCCAACTGCACAAGTACACGGTACTCTGATGGGCACAGATCTTCGAAAACTGAAATATTAGCTGCACGACAACTAGCTGGGGGATTGGTCACACGGTAACCGGAGATACTCGGTTGATCACGCTGTCAGGCATCAGAATTCCTCGGGACTTATCAAATCAACAATCAAGTTAACCACGCTCAAAGAAATCTTTGGGCGTCAGCCGAACTTCGTCAGTAAGTCGGGAATAGCATTCTCGATCAATCATGAACCAATTGGGGATATCCAAACTCTTGCCATCAGGCATTCCGCATCAACTAAGAGAACTGCTTCTTTAATACGGTTGGACTTCAATCATCAAGTCTTCAAGGGAAGCTTCAACTTCGCTGCTCAGAAGCCTGCTAGGGATGGCACATCTCCGCTGGGGATTCTGGAGAACTATCAAGTCACTCTGCTTCGGGGTCCAGAAGTCATTCTGGGTGAATCATCTCTGCTGAGGAAACCAAGAATCATCTTGAACAAATAACTCCGTGGGGACCTCAAGAATCATCCTGAACCAATAACTCTGCTGTAGATTTCAGGAATCCTCCCGAGCAATCACTCTGCCAGGGACTCTAAGCGTCAACTTGAGCAACCAACTCTTTCGACTTCGCTGGGGATTTTAAGAATCATCTTAAACGAGCGCCTTCGCTGGAGAATTCAAGAATCATCTTGGGCAAATGACTTTTGCTAGGGGAATTCAAGAATCATCTTGAGCAAGCGGCTTTGCGGAGGAACACCTGTAAAACAAGAACGGTACCAGCCTAGCTCATGCTTCATATGCGTATGCTTTAGCAATGGCGCAATGCTCCACACGGTGGAAATGCTACGCGTTTTTTAGGTAAATGATATGCAATCATGCAAGATGCTATGACCCCATCAGCAAAATAAATGCTGAAGGGAGCATCCTCCTGTCAAGGAGAAAGAACCACTCTGGTGGAGGAAGGACTCATCCCGCCGAGGAGAAGAAGTCACACCGATCTCAACCGGACTCCGCCTGGGGAAACAAACTTCAGTCGACTGCTGCAGGAGAACGAAGCTCTACGAGAACTCGGACCTGCTCAGGAAAGCAATGTCAATCGCAGAAATAACCTGCGCAGCCTTCGCGACTACTTCCCTGGAGGTAACGACTCTGGCGGGGAAATACGGCATCAGCTATTCAACACTCTACTGGAGAAAACCAATCATGGCCCGAACTGCTTTCCAAGGACTCGGCTCTCTTGGGGAACTGCAAACTCGGATGGGGAAGAAGGAATCGTCCTTCTTAAAGGAGAGAGTATAACTCTGCGGGGAATTTCAATTCTGCTGAAGACTTCAGTCTGGAACTATCAATTGCTGCACACTTCAGTATGTGACTCAGCTAGGGAGATGAGGACCCTTCGGGATGCATTTGATTGGGGAGAGAATCCTCTCTGCCTGGGGAAAACATATCAATGCTTACGATCTCACATTCAGACTCTGCAGGGAGAGGCTGCTGAACCTTGCTAGAGAAGAAGGAATCATCCTGCTTGGGGACGCATACGGCGTACTACCTGGTACATGCTACACCTGCAACAACACAAACAAACAGACAAGATACCCTTCTCAAAGGGACCTATCAAGGTTATCATCTTGTGACAATGTTCAAGTAATTCATTGTTTCAACAATCAGTGGCCTAGGCCAGTAAGTTTATGTATGCGCATTTTATCAAAAACATCGGCGTTCTTTTTCGCAAACAAAACAGGTAAATGCTAAACAGACAAACAGATGCAAGCCCCTGGAATAAGGAAGCTGCGCAAGAATAAAACATAAATATACATCAGTATATACACAAATGTCGTTAATGAGGCGTAGACGAACACCATGAGTTGATCTCTCTATGACCCACTCGACTTCGATACTTCTCCGATGTTTCAGCTTCAGAAGAGATTAATTCAGATAAACGGCCCTCAGGTCCTCCAAACCACTAAACAATGAAAGTCCACACGCAGAACGCAGTCATTTGCTTTTTCAAATCCCTAACTTTTGCCTGAATCGCCCTTCCGGGTTTTTGATTCACCGGGATACCCTTTTTTGCCAAAGTCGCCCTTCTAGGTTTTCGAATTTGCGGGTGTACATTTTTTCAATTTATATCCCTAATTTTTGCCCGAACCTTTTTCCCTTTTTTATGGTTCTCCAGGATGCCCCATTTTTGCCTAGATGTTCTTTTTCTTTCCAGCGGGTCATTTTTTAAGCAGAGTATTTTTTAACTGCGTCCGTGTTCACCGGGGATGCAAAATCTTCGCCATCCATCATGGATAACAACAAAGCTCCTCCCAAGAAGACCTTGCTGACGACGTACGGACCTTCGTAATTAGGAGTCCACTTGCCCCGGTGATCGGAGTGTGGAGGAAGAATCTTCTTCAGAGATCACCCGTCTGAAAGCTTCTAGGACGCACCTTCTTATCATAAGCTTTCTTCATTCGGCTTTGGTATAAACAACCATACGCAATCGATGCTAATCTCTTCTCGTCCATCAGGCTGAGTTAGTTTAGTCGGTTCTTAATCCATTCTATCTCGTCGAGTTTCACATCAACCAAAACTCGCAAAGAAGGGATCTCCACTTCTAACGGTAGGACAACTTCCATACCGTACACTAAGGAGAAAGGAGTTTCCCCGGTTGACGTACGTACCGTGGTACGATAGCCGTGCAGTGCAAATGGCAGCATCTCGTGCCAATCCTTGTAGGTCACAACCATCTTCTGAACAATCTTCTTGATGTTCTTATTGGCCGCTTCAACGACGCCATTCATCTTCGGCCGGTAAGGAGATGAGTTGTGGTGTTCAATCTTGAAACTCTGGCACAACTCCTTCATCATCTTGTTATTCAGATTCGAACCATTATCAGTAATGATCCACTCGGGAATTCCGTAACGACAGATGATGTCCCTCTTTATGAATTTAGCCACAACCTGCTTGGTCACATTAGCATATGAGGCTGCCTCCACCCACTTGGTGAAGTAGTCGATAGCTACTAGAATGAAGCGATGACCATTAGATGCAGTGGGCTCGATCTTGCCTATCATGTCGATGCCCCACATGGAGAACGGCCACGGGGAGGACATGACATTCAAAGGGCACGGAGGCACATGAATCTTATCAGCATAAACCTGGCATTTATGACATCTCTTCGCGAATTTAAAGCAATCAGACTCCATCGTCAGCCAATAATATCCTGCTCTCAAGATCTTTCTTGTCATAGGGTACCCGCCGGCGTGCGTACCAAATGTGCCTTCATGGACTTCTTCCATGAGCATACTCGCTTCTTTCTCATCTACACATCTGAGTAGCACGAGATCATGGTTTCTTTTATACAAAACTCCATTAGGATTGAGATAGAAATTTCCAGACAGCCTCCTCAGAGTCTTCTTATCCTGGATTGACGCTCCCGCAGGATACTCCTTAGTTATAAGGAAGGTCTGAATATCATGGAACCATGGCTTGCCATCGGAGGCTTCCTCGATCGCAAAGACGAACGCAGGTCTATCAAGACGAGAAAGGACAATTCTTGGAGCTTCATTCCAAAAATTGAATTTATACATTGAAGCCAACGTGGCTAAGGCATCATCCATCTGGTTCTTTGCTCTGGGCACATGATGGAGTTCCACTCGATCAAAGAACAGAAGTAGCCTTCTGGCATAGTTCATGTACGACACCAAATTCAATTGACGAGTCTCCCACTCCCCTTTAATCTGGTTGATCACAAGTGCTGAGTCACCATATACATCTAGGTTCTTGATTCTCAAATCAATTGCTTCGTCTAGACCCAAGATGCATGCTTCGTACTCCGCTTCGTTATTGGTGACTGGAAACGTCAGTCTCGCGGTGAACGGGATGTGGGATCCGTGGGGAGTCGTGATGATTGCCCCAATGCCACTTCCGTAAGAATTAACCGCCCCGTCAAATATCAATTTCCATTGGGATTTCCTGTCTGGACCATCGTCGGGCAACGGTTCATCGCAATCTTTCGCTTTGAGAAACATGATATCCTCATCAGGGAATTCAAATTTCATCGGCTGATAACCTTCGATCGGCTGTTCGGCAAGGTATTCAGACAATACGCTTCGCTTGATGGCCTTCTGGGAAACGTACTGAATGTCATATTCCGTCAACACCATTTGCCGTCTGGCAATCCTGCCCGAAAGCGCTTGCTTCTCGAAGACGTACTTGATCGGATCCATCTTCGAAATTAGCATGGTTGTGTGATTGAGCATGTACTGTCGTAAACGTTTGGCAGCCCAGGCTAGTGCACAACACGTCTTCTCCAACATTGAGTAACGAGATTCACAATCTGTGAACTTTTTACTCAAATAGTAAATGGCATGCTCCTTTCTGCCCGTCTCGTCGTGCTGACCGAGAACTTACCCTATACTATTCTCAAGAACTGTCAAGTACATGACTAATGGTCGTCCGGCCACTGGGGGTATCAAGATTGGAGGTTCCTGCAGATACTGCTTTATCTTATCAAATGCCTTCTGGAAATCCTCGTTCCAGATAATCGCCTGATCTTTCTTTAGCAGTTTGAACATCGGTTCACACGTGGCCATGAGCTAAGAGATAAACCTTGCAATGTAGTTTATTCTGCCCAGGAAACCACGAACTTCTTTTTCTGTTTTTGGCGCAGCCATTTCTTGTATTGCTTTTATCTTCGCAGGATCAACCTCGATGCCTCTTTCACTCACGATAAACCCCAGTAGTTTTCCAGACCGTACTCCGAAAGTACACTTGTTAGGATTCAGCCTCAACCTGAACTTCCTAAGCCTCTCAAAAAGCTTCAGCAAATTGACCAGATGTCCCTCCTCCGTTTGGGACTTCGCAATCATGTCATCAACATAGACTTCAATCTCATGATGAATCATATCATGAAACAAAGTAGCCATTGCTTGTTGGTAAGTGGCCCCTGCGTTCTTCAGACCGAAAGGCATTACCTTGTAGTAAAATGTTCCCCAAGGTGTAATAAACGTAGTTTTCTCCATGTCCTCTGGCGCCATCTTGATCTGATTGTAACCGGAGAATCCATCCATGAACGAAAACACGGAGAACTGTGTTGTATTGTCAACCAACACATCAATATGAGGCAGCGGGAAATCATCTTTAAGGCTCGCCCTATTCAAAACCCGATAATCGACACACATTCGTACCTTACCGTCCTTCTTCGATACAGGCACTATGTTGGCGACCCACGGAGGGTAAGCAGTGACCGCTAAGAAACCAGCATCAAGCTGTTTCTGCACTTCTTCTTTGATCTTAACGACCATATCTGGTCGTGTCCTCCTAAGCTTCTGCTTAACGGGAGGGCAATCTTCTCGCAGCGGCAAGTGGTGGACCACGATGTCAGTATCAAGCCCGGGCATATCTTTGTATGACCAAGCAAAGACGTCAGTATACTCTCTTAGCATCTCGACCAATCTTCGCTTGACATCACTCTGCAATGCAGCCCCTATCCTGACGTTCCTGACAAGTTCTTTAGAACCCAGATTCACAATCTCGATTTCTTCTTCGTGAGGCAGAATAACTTTCTCTTCTTGTTTCAACAAGCGGGCCAGCTCTTCGGGAAGGTCTTCGTCTTTATCAATCTCTTCTTCGGCTTGATAGATCGGGCAATCGAAGTCGAAGTGAGTCGTAGAAGGTCCAGAGTCGATGTCATCTGCTATGTGGATCCTGCAATAACAAGGGTTAAGCTTAAAACAAGGATATGCAGGTTAGCACAAACCTCATTGCCATTTTATTGTTTTTCAAAACAAATATAAAACAGGAATAACGGAGATCACAACATTTGAATACGAAGAAAAACGCCTTTTGATTTATTGGTAAAATGCATGTACATAATCAAACGAGGCCCTGACAATAAAACCACTATGCCCCGGGTAGGACATAGGGTTGTACAATGATTGGAAAAAGTAAATCATTACTCTTTGCTTGTCATCTTGATGATATCCTTGACAGACCAGTTGTTGAGGCTCTCGCCTGGCTTGCTTGGCTGGATCCAAGAGTCTAGGTCACAGTCGCTGTCTCCGCTGTCTTCAGACACTGCGTTGATGCTTTCAAATATCACCCCGCCACTGGTAAACTGGATTGGCGCTTTACCTCGCGATGCAATGCTAGAAGAGGAGGCTTCAACCGCAGGAGAATATCCCAACCCGAACTTGTCTTGCTTGTTAGGTATCTCGAAAATTTTCCCCCAGCCTAGAGTAGATCCGGCTTGGACAACGGCCCGGGCTTCCTTGAAGGAAGAGAGAGTCATCTCTGGCTTCTCAGTGACTACAGGCTCTACGTCCTTGACTTTAACAGCTTCAAACGCTTGGCATAGGGTTTCGTGGATTTCCCATCCATCTCAACATATTTGAAGGACGACAAATGGCTTACCATTATGTCTTCCTCGCCACATACACTCACAATGCTACCTCCGACGGCATACTTGAGTTTCTGGTGCAATGTGGAGGTCACGGCGCCCGCAGAATGGATCCATGGCCGGCCCAAGAGACAGTTGTAGGCAGGCATGATGTCCATAATGTAAAAAACCGTGTCGAATGTTTCCGGCCCGACTTGGATTGGCAACGTCACCTCCCCGAAAACATGGCGTTTGGTTCCATCGAATGCTTTCACAACCAAATCACTGGGTGTGCAAATCAATCCGTGAGTATCTAACTTCATCAATGCTTTCTTCGGAAGAACATTGAGCGATGACCCTGTGTCTACCAACACGTGAGACATAGTCGTTCCCCTACACTCTATCGAGATTTGCAGGGCGCTATTGTGGTTCCTCCCCTTCGGCGTCAGCTCCAAGTCAGTGAACCCTAACCCATTTCCGGCATTCACGTGGGCTACGACCCCTTCCAACTGGTTGACCGATATTTCCTGCGGTACATACGTGGCATTCAACACCTTCAGTAGCGCGTTGCGATGTGCCTCAGAACACAGCAACAAATTCAGGATGGAAATTTTCGAGGGCGTTTGATGGAGATGATCCACAATCTTGTAGCCACTCTTTTTAATCAACCTCATAAATTCCTCGACGTCTTTAACAAGTAAGTCTTTTTCTACCCCACGGGGGATCTGTTCGACAACTTTACTCTTCCCTTTATCAGTTGCATCAGCTTTGTCCGCTTTGTCGACCACGACCTCAGGTGGTGCAAACACTCTTCCGCTGCGAGTAATTCTGCTAACGCCCGCTAGGTTCTCCGCACATGACCCTGAGGGTTCTAGTTCCAACTTCTGCCCGTTACAGTAGACGTCTGCCCCATAATGCCACGGGACAACATTAGTGCTTTCGAAAGGTATCGGCCCAGCTTTGGTGATGGTAATTGTGGGCGGTCTGGGTGCGGAAATAGTTATCGTCTGGCGAGGGATGGTGATGGTGGCAACCTCATCACCTTGCTTCAGCATTACCTCTCCCGATCCGCATTCGGCCCTCCGGCTAAACTGCAGGATTCCCTCAGTCATCAGACTCTGGATCCCTTCTAGCAACTGTTCACATCCATCAGGACTAGTCGCACAGCCCATACACAGCTCTCCGCAACCTGGAAAGAAACCTTTTTTCATCAGCTTAGCTTTAACGAAGCTAAGCGGTGTCTTCAGATCTCTGACGTCAGTCAACAAATCCAAACTCTCATCTTCAATATTGGCGTTTACTCCACCTCCCCTATGATTCGGCATAGGGTTCTTCATGAAGTTTGGCACATTATCTGAGAAGTTGATGATCTTAGCGTCCACCATATCGTGCACCTTGTGTTTGAAGGCTTTGCAATTCTCTATCGTATGGCCTGGTGCCCCTAAGTGAAATTCACAATTTGCATTCGCGTCATAACCTGGCGGAGGTGCCCCTGTCAAGGGAGCCAGGGTTCTCTTCTAGATCAACTGTAGCTGAAGCAAAGTCTATAACAGCTGAGCATAGGACATGGGCGGAGTCTCGAGGTGACGGCTCGACAGCGGTGCCCGGTTCTGATACTTTCTGTACCCTTGTTGATTTGGCTGCTGCTGTTGCTGCTGCTAAACTGTCGGGATAGTTATACTGGCCACCCGTTGGTGAGGGCCTTTACCCTTCCTTCGAGCGTTAGTCACGGCGCTCGTTTCTCCTTCCCGTCTTTTGCCACCATAAGGTTTCTTGCCTCCTCCAGCTGAGGATGAATCACCTTGAATTTTCCCCAGTTTGATCCTGTTTTCAATGTGCTCACCTGTGATAATGGGATCTGAGAAGGTTCCAGACATACCGCTGACCAATTTCTCATAATAAACCCCTGGGAGGGTGGCTACGAACATTTGCACAAGCTCACGTTCAACCATCGGCGGCTGAACCCTGGCTGCCAATTCACGCCACCGCTGGGCGTATTCCTTGAACCCTTCGTTGTTCCTTTGCGACAGATTCTGCAGTTGGACTCGGTTCGGGGCCAAGTCACTGTTATATTGGTAGTGGTGCACAAATGCTTCAGCAAGTTCCTTCCACGTGCGCACACTGGTAGGCTTCAAACTCATGTTCCATTCGAGGGAGGGCCCGGACAGACTGTCCTGAAAGAAGTGCATCAGCAACTTCTCGTCCTCAAAATGAGCGGACATTTTTCTGTAATATGATCCCAGGTGGACGCGAGGGCAAGTAGTGCCCTTGTACTTTTCAAAGTCAGGTACCTTGAACTTGGGAGGCACCTTGAAATCAGCAATCAACCCCAACTTGGACATATCAACACCCATGGTGTTCAGGTTCTCGAAATTCCTCATCTTGTCCTCGAGTGCCTTAAACCTCAGACGTGCCTCAGCAGTCAGCTCTCCTTCAGCACCATTCTGTGAGAACACATCATCTTGACGGTCTTCTAACCATGTCTGAGGCCCATATAGATTTCCAACACCCGCATTGTCGTTGCCCAGCCCAACATTGACGTTAGCTTCAAAATTCCCATTACCGTCGCTCGTCGTATTACCATTGAGTCCCGCATTAGCTATCACATTGCTGTTGGCACTGCCATTCCCCCCGGTCACGGGGACGCCATTCTGAGGAGTTTCAACAGGTGGAGGGGTAGGCACGATCCCACCATCGAGTACGCCATTGCTATCAACCCTTGAAATCAGAGACTGAACCAAGGTTCTGAGCTGATCCTGGTCATTGGCGACCGCTTGCATGAGCTCCATGAAGCGATTCATTCTTTCGCGGAGTTCCTGAACATCAGTTTGCACTTGCTCCATGATTCTGGTTTGATTTGCTCTGGTTGGATAGCGGTGGATAGGTCTCTGATCAATCCTAGAACAACCTGAAACAACCTGCGAACACAAAAGGGTTAGGAAAAACGACAAAGTGCTCGTTATGCAGATGCTTCATGCAAATGCAACCGTGTGTATGTGTTTTAGGGAGATATCCCCCCGATCCTAGTGCCTGAGTGCCAGTGCTGAAAATAAGAAGTCCAAGTCCAGTCATGGAAATAACATCTCGTATATAAAGAAAGCCCATCAAGGCAGTACAAGATGAATCAATAGCATGACCTCAACCAACAAGCCTGGTGATGGTCAGCATCCAACATTGATCAAAACAAAAGGAATAAAAATAGTCAAGCACGGCCACGGGCGCGAAACTCTTCTAACAACTCCTTTGTTTCTGGACGACCCGACCGAGTGAGTAACCCTTCGACGAGTAACTCTCTCTGCATAATGGTGTACTGGAGACCTTCAACTGAGTCTTCCCATGCTCCTTCGCCGAAATAATCTTCTAACTTCCGCTTCTTGGACTCAAACGTCAGTTTGCGCTCCTTCAGGTTAGCAAGAGCCCTGTTGAGCTGGCCTTCAGCGGCATATCTGTGAGCGGTTTCTTCATCAAACCTCTTCTCACTGGCCTTTACCTGGGCTTTCAGGTTGGAGATCTGTTGCATCAGCTTATCCTCCCGCTCTTTCCCGTTGGCTAGGGTGGCCTTCCAATGCTGATTAAACTTGGATATTCTCCGGTACGCTTCATCCAAGTGCTGCTTCTTCGTGGCCAGCACATTGTTTACAGCTTTGAAGTCTCAACCCATGCGCTCGTGCTCAACTATCTGCTTAGTCAAATCTGTCCCTAGCTGGTTCACCAGCTCTGTCTGCCTCTTGAAGGAGTGAACGGCTTCGCTTCTCTCACTCCTGAGCTGAGCCAATTCTTTCTCTAGTTCTTCATTCGCCTTCTTCAGCTCATCTCTCTCAGCTAACACCTGATTATGCTGCTGAATAGGCACGGTGGTAGGCTCTTCAATCACTGGAGGGCTTTTTGGCTTGGCAGGAGGAAACGACATCCCTATAGCATCTGCTCTTGCTCTGATCCAAGTCACATACGGAGCGTAGGCTTGGCTATTGCTTTTCTCCAGCAATGATTTTCCCCTCTTACTAATACCATTCCAAGCGCGCTGAAGCTTAGATAACATACCCCCCTCTAGAAGACCGGTGAGGTACAGAGATTCCTGCACCTCTTCATCCTTCGGCAGAGCTCTCAAAGCATAAGCAAACTGTCGGACCAGCAGAGACGGATTATAGTTTATACAGCCCTTCCTGCCTATCAAAGTCACATTCGGAAACCCACTGCAGCTGAAGATGATCTCAATACCCAACCTATCTTTCTCAAACCAGTCAATATCCTCCGCTGACAGACTCATCAAACGCTCGGACCACTCAGCTGTGGCTGCAGACGAAGCAAAGGGACCCTTCTTGGGTAGGTGGCTATCAAGCCATCTGTAGAGTAGGGGCACACAACACAAGACATTCTTACCCCTTCTGTTCTCGTTTTTGTAGTGGACGGAATGGTAGACATCTCCTATCAAGGTAGGGACTGGATTCCCAAATGCAAAGATGTGAAAGGCGTCGAAGTCTACAAAGTCGGGCATATTGGGGAACAGAATGATGCCATATATGCACAGAGCGAGAATGGCGTTGAACACGACCCAACATCCGTCTTTGCCGCACTGCTGAGCTTTTCCCCCAAGAACTGCAAGGAGAAACCGGGAACCCTGTTCCAACTAGACAAGATCAACTCGGAGGCATCCAGATGAAGTGAAGGAACTAGACTAGCCAAATTAGGCTCAGCATCCATATGAACAAAGGGCATCTGACTCTTGATAGGCACACCTAACAAATCAACATACTTCTCTAGCGTGGGTGCGAGAACAAAATCCTGGAAAGTAAAGCATCTCAACGGAGGGTCGTAGAACTGCAGCAGAGCATGCAACCCATTCAACTCAAACACAGAGGGTTACGAACCAAACTGAGCAGTTTACCGTAAGACTTTCTGAATGCGTCTCTCACAGAATCGTCTGCTAAAGCAATCAAACTAGTCAGCTGAACAACATCAGGAGTGGGGAGCTTGTAAGCCACGTTCTTCCTCAGAGAACCCATAACAGCACAATAGAAGGCAAGAAATCCTGAATCGGGGGAACGGTACCTGCACCACAGACACACGTTAATGAAATGCAAATGAGTATACAAAGCAATGTAAAATGCAATCATGCAGCAGAAGATCAAGACGACTGCGTTGTGAAGATTCTGTATCAACAAAACCATAATGCGGCTCTATCAAGAACAACCACTACCTCTGATAAGAGAAACCCTGGTATCGGACCACAAATCTGTTCTGTCAAGAACACACATATCTGATAATAAGGACCTCTGTCACAAGACCATAACTCTGCTCTGTCAAGAACAAACACACATCTGATAATAAGGACCTCTGATACAGGACCATAAATATGCTCTGTCAAGAACACATATATATCTGATAATAAGGCCCTCTGATTACAGGACCACAAATCTGCTCTGTCAAGAACAAACACACATCTGATAAGAAGGACCTCTGATACAGGACCAAAAATCTGCTATGTCAAGAACAACATATACATCTGATGATAAAAACCTCTGATACCAGCAAAACTGATTCACTATCAAGAAAACCAGGTAATCTGAAGGTTAAGGTTTCCTGCAACAAACCCAACCCTGCTCACAGGTATGGACCTAAACTGACACAAGTTCGACATCCTATGCGGTCATCAGCGTCACAGACATTCAAGAGGGGTGATACGATACCCAGAAGCTGTGGCATCGCCAGCTCATGAAGCGGCCTCACTCGGCTGAATCCCAAATGATCGGTCCCCAAAGTCGACAATCCTCCAAACCAACAACCCCCCTCAACCCAAAGGGTTGAAAAAGAAGTCAACCGGGAGAACCTCGTCTGAGCGTGGATTTTATGAGACCACTAGTGCCTGCAAAGCAAGCACGCGCCCATTAATTTCCACAACTAATGCTAGGTACACTCAAGCCTGGGTCTGGCTTCTCACTCATCAGAATGCCCCCTCCCACAACAGCATAGATAATCATATCATACTAAAAAATAAACTGCGGGAAATAAAATGCGATAAATAAACACAACCCAACAAGTAATCATACCAGCGCTAGGATTGAATCTCGCAGGGGACGTTGGATCCCCAAACTGACTCGCATACGGACGTTGGATCCCAGGAAACTATCAAGTTCCCAGCAGAGTCGCCAGCTGTCGCTACTGTGAAAATAAGGTGCCGGCAAAACAGAAGAGTCGCCACCTTTCGTTATTTATCCCTCAGAGTGGGAAAGGAAATGATCGGAAAAACCTGACGAAAAGGTATAAGACAAGGTCATCGCAACCGTTGTCTGGGTTCGGGAGTCGGTTACACAAGGGGAAGGTGCTCGCCAATACGTCAGTATTGTGCCTACGTACTCTCAACAGGCTTGAGAGATCAGAGCTTATGTAGTTCAGGATAATACGTATTACCGGGGATTCAGATTCATCTGTTTTATCGAGTAGGGTTAAACAGCAGTTCCAGCAGTTAGGGACAAAGCCTGTTTGCGGTAGAACTGAGAGTTAACAACACTCTTTTCTTCAGAAAAGCTTCCTTTGAATTACGGGCCCACGGGGCAAAAAGGTTTGAAGTTTGTTTTCTGTCTTTTACGGAAGAACTATTTTTTATATCGTTTGCAACCAATATCGCAATAGAGACTATGTCTTGAGAGTGAATGCGTCGTATGTCACCCAAAGGGTGCCATACTAAACATCCAGACTGTTGGAAAGAAACTCTCCAACAATCCTTTCTCATATAGCTTAAGGCTCGTAACGTACGACGTCAGTTAACCTTTATTACTGTGTTTTAATTTGTTTTGAGATGAGAAGAGAACAGGCTCAACTAAGGGGAGGCTATCAAGTCCTACTGTTGTCATGCCAAGGATTCATCCTATGGTTGAGGTTTGAAACAGGGAACTCCTAGAAGTTATCATGCATAGGTTTCAACCTAAAGTTCTAATCATCACGTCCTTATCAAAGGAAGTGAGATTCATAGGGGATCATGTCAACGGTGAACAACAACAGATAAAGCATCAGCTTAAACAGTAAACAGCAAACGGTTGTAAAATGCATGCAACGCAAGTGAGGGAGGAATTGTGTGTGGGGCATCAGCCTCCACAAGCTCGTCTCAACCTCAAGCCAGATATGAATAACTGCAATCATACAGAAGAAATAACAAGCTATCAAGCAAAATAAAATAAACTGCAATCCTACAGAAGAAATGAAATAACATGCTACTAAGCAAACACAAACCACATGGGCAAGGGAGCTGGGCTCTACCGAATACCCGCAAGCAAAGCCATACAGTAAAAATACAAGCAGAGGGAGCAACTCAACCTCTAGTGCAATCATGCTCCTGGCTTAAAGTCAGTCTAGATATGAACTTATTCTAATGCATCAAGCAAGTCAAACAAGGCACATCAGCACAGAAAAGAAAACAGACAAGAAAGAAAGCAAATCAACACCTCCCTCTTTCAATTTCAAGCTTCAGCTCTTCTGATAGCAATCCAGTCTTCAGACTTCAACCACCCTTCAAGGCTATCATCCTCCATGACAAGTATCAACTTGCTTCTCCAAGGTTTCAATCCATCAAACATAAGTATCAACTTGTTCTCTCTTCTCCAAGCTTCGGCTCTTCAGTCAATTCCACCTTCAGGCTTCACTCTTAACTACAAGTATCAACTTGATTCCTTTGGGCTCTAAGTGCATCAATGTAAGTGTCAACTTATCCTTCATTCCTCAAGCCTCAGCTCTTCACTCAATCTCCATTGGACCTTCTTCACAAGTTTCAACTTGGTCTTCTTGCTTAAGCTCTCTCTCCTTTACCAGTATCAACTAGTTCCTCTTCATCTACAAGTTTCAGCTTCTAAGGGTAATCTTCAAACACAAAGAAGTATCAACTTCATCCTTCAATCTTCTTCAAGCAGGGAACTCCATCCTCTAGCAAGGGAGAAATATTCATCTATCAAGAGCAAAGTTTGGATGATTGGTAGCAGAGTGAAGACCAAAGGTCACCACTAAGCATCCCTATCATCAGAGAAAGGGACCCTCAAAGGTTCTACCAACAAGCAAAGAGCCACACATCCTACCAAAGGAGGGATGAGGCCTTTACAAGGGGACCTTACATCATAGGGAAGAATGGAATTGGTCAACATATTCCATGTTTATGAAGGAAGAGAACTATCTAGAAGCTCTGCCTACAAAACCCTAATCTTAATACCTAATCAATACTACACCCAAAAGAAGGGAAGATCCTCACATCCAAGCATCTTCAAGCAATCCAATGCATCTTCAACTTGTCTTCATCATCATCCAGGAACAAGCAAAGCACAACCCTAATCTAAGGGAACTAAAGATGTTAATCTAGTTGAGTTAGTGCCTTAGAATCATCTAAAACTAGCACCTAAACTAAAATCAATTAAAAATAGAAAACTACCTTGAAAATCTCTACAAAAATTCCTAAGGGATCCCAATTCAATTAAGAATGCCTCATACAAAAACCAGGGACTAAATCATCTATTAAGTCCTAAAATTAAGTCCTAAATCCAAAGGTATCAACCATAAACCCTAAAAATGGAGCTTCTAAAGGTTTCAACCTAAACTACCACCTATGTTCATCACAAAAAGGTGAGAAAATTCTATGGGGAGCATGCATATCTATGCTAACAACTCACAAAAAATCAAGGCCAAAATCATCATCACATGATCAAACCAAATTCCACAAAATCAAGTATCAAACATGACTATTTTAATATCAATTAAAATATGAAAATTCCCATAAAATCAGAAAATGCATGAAATAAAAATATTTTTTATATAAAAAATACTAGATTAAATCATGAATATAATGCAAAAATAATGGGGTTAATTGGATCATTTTTCAATTTTATATGATTAATCAAGAACCATGTATAAAATGAAGAAATTAAAGAAAATCAAAAGAAAAAGATAAACACACGGTGCAGATAGTAAACACAATCAGTTCAATTCATGGATTGGGCTATCAGGGGGGGTGCCCAGTAGAAAAACGCCAAAGCCCATATCACAATTAAAAATAAATTGAAAAATGGTAAAGAAAAAGATAAAGGCGTGGGTGTAGGAAGCAATGAGAATCAGTTCACATTCACAAATGGGCTCGCTGGGGGTGTGGATAGTGGTCTCTTACCAAAGCCCAAAACCTTTTATTTAATGATACGCAGCGTTTAGAGCATCAGCATTCTTCCCTCTTCACAACCTGAGATTAAAACACGGCTCTTGGATCTAGCTCTGGTCAATGGTCATACGTGGATCTGATGGCTAGGAATTCATCACCTACCTCTAGCCATGGAAATGGAGGGAAGCATCCATTGTAACAGAGTTCAAACATCAACCTCATCCTCACTCGGGCTCCCTCAAATCTCCATCAAAATTCAAGATCTAAAACACTAAATCACTCTAAATCTCTCCCTGAGTCTAACCCTAGCCTCAGAATTCATTGAATCAACCTCTAACCTAAGACACGATCAAGAATCAGAATTATGCTCAGACCTCAAATATCACTATTCTTCAAATTGTTTGGTCTAAAATGTTCACCACATTACCCTGATCACTTCTCGCTATAACACTCACATTATCTCTCAATATCCAGCATGTTCTTGATCCAAACAGAAATTGTGTCATCTCATTGATCATCACCAAATCCTCTCTAAGTTTCCAGAAACGATCTCCTAACCACATACTATCAATCTAACCTAACAAACTGAGGTAATTCTTCTTAAATTAAGGTGAGGGATGAAAGATTCAAACCTGTGAATTCTTGAGTAACAGAAGCAGCAAAGCTGCAATTCAACCCTTCTACTGCTCTAGAATCATTCAATGTACCAAGTTCTTGCTTCTGTATGCAAGAGAATTGATTGCAAATGCTTGGAACTCCAAACCCGATGGTGACTTGCAGTAGGTGAAACTCAAATGCAAGAACACGATCCTTCAAGGCTTTGGCTATGGAATTGAGCTGGAATCATTCAGTATCCTCAATAGAATTTATTGAGATCAAAAGAAAGGATTAAAATAGTGTAGAATGCAGAAACTGATTTCAATTTGCACATGGGGGTTTCAAAGTTCACTCTCTCTTTTTCCTCTCAATCCTCACCAACCTTGCACTTGAACCCCTTCTAATCAATATATAGATGATGTTGGACCTCTCTAGAATCTTCTAGAATCATCCAAGGAGATGTAGAATTTCTCATGTCATCAAAATACCATCTCATGCCATACTCACACCAATTCTGGTTTCACTTGTTGCAGCAGCTTGTTATGATCCCAAAATCTCTCCAAATCAGATATTAGATGTGTTACAATGCCTTGGAAGCTTGTGCATTGATCTCTCATGTGTTTTGCAAATGTTACTTAAGATGTAAGTAACTACTTTTCAAAGCAAGTCCACAAATTACACCTCAACTCAAAAATGTGGCTAAACCAATGTTCTTAAAATGTTTTTTAGAGTCCAAATGACCTAATACATGCCTTGGTTTGGATGTGTAGATCAAAAATATCAATTTCCAACTTTGGTTCATTTAACTTATACCCTTATTTTTAGGTCATTTTTGCAACTTTGAGCTACAAGCAAATCCAACATCTCATGACCTCTTGAATATCCTTAAAACATCATTTTGAACAAGTTTTATGTTGAACATTTTCCCATTTGAAGCTTGGAAATAGGAGTTATGGCCTTATGATTGAAATGACCTATAATCTCCAAATGACCAAAATACCCTTGACTTGTCAAAGCCATAACTTGAGTTCTACAAATCCTATCAAGGACTTATAGTACTCTATAGAAAGCTAAGAGAATAAGGGAACAACATTCATGTTGACAAAAAGTTCATAGGAATCATCCCTCTAGGGGTAAACGTTTGATGCAAGTTGGGTAACTTTCAAGCCCCCAAGTCCACAGACCTCAGATGACCTGTAACTTGTCAAAGTCATAACTTGAGTTCTATAGATCCTATCAAGGACTTCTAGCACTCAAATTAAAGCTAAGATTATGCTCTACAACATTCATGTTAGGGGCAAGATGAGATGACAATCACATCTTGAGCTAAATTGCCTTGAAGATAGGGGTCAAACTAGGGGATTTTAACACTGTCAAGCCTTAGAAACCCTAGTTTGAAACTTCTCAAACTCTTCAATCATGATGAGTTGACCTTGGAATCATCCTTATAGCATCTTAATGCATAAATCCATGATATGGCTCTTGAATTAGGTCTAAACCTTGTTCAAATCATCAGTTGACTTAGGGTTGACCCAGTCAAACCCTAGCTGCACCACTCATGGCTGAGCCTTCTTAATCTTGCACAATGACCTGTCTAGGCCTCAAAGTGATCCTCAAAACTTCTCATGAGCTCTCTCAAGACCTCAAGTCTAACTTCATGGCCTCAGAATCATCTGAGGACTTCCCACAACTCTCAAGTTAGGAGACACGCACACTAGGTTTCAACCACTCTATCTGAGGATCTTTTGACTTCTCTGACATGGATATCAACCCTTGAACACTTGAATAAGCTTCTTAGCTAGCTTCATAGTCTTGCATAACCCTTGATGGGTACTCATACCTCTTGATCTCCTGCACACATGTCAATGAAATACAAATGATAATGCTAATGTGAATGAAATGAAACACAAGCAAGGTAAAGAAATGTTGGGCAAATTTGGGGGTACAACACTTGCATTCGGGTTCGATGCCTCTTTGTTTAACAGTTACCTGATGGCGAGGTCAGATGTTCTTCTCAACTTCAAGTTAAGTCGGGTTTCGGGTTTGATGAGTATTTCTTTAACAAACGCCTGACGGCAAGGTCAGATGTTCTTCGTAACTTCGGGTTAAGTCGACCTTTGGATTCGATGCTTGTTTGTTTAACAGATGCTTGACAGCAAGGTCAAATGTTCTTCTCAACTTCGTGTTGAGTCGGCCTTCAGGTTCGATGCCTGTTTGTTTAACAGATGTCTCACGGCGAGGTCAGCTGTTCTTCTCAACTACGTGTTGGGCCTCCCTTCAGGTTCGATGCCTGTTTGTATAAAAGATGCCTCATGGAGAGGTCGGATGTTCCTCTCAACTTCGTGTTCAGCCGGCCTTCGGGTTCGATACCTGTTTGTTTAACAGATACCTGATGGCGAGGTCAGATGTTCTTCTCAACCTCAGGTTGAGCCGGGATTCGGGTTCGATGCTTGTTTGTTTAAAAGATGCCTGACGGCAAGGTCAGATGTTCTTCATAACTTCGGGTTAAGCCGACCTCCGGATTCGGTGCCTATTTGTTTAACAGATGCTTGACAGCGAGGTTAGATGTTCCTCTCAACTTCGTGTCTAGCCGGCCTTTGGGTTCGATGCCTAACTGCGAGGTCTAATGTTCTTCTCAACTTCGTGTTGAGCCAGCCTTCGAGTTCGACGCCTGTTTGTTTAACAGATGTCTGACAGCGAGGTCAGATGTTCTTCTCGACTACGGGTCAAGCAGGCCTTCGGGTTCGATGTCTGTTTGTTTACACAGATACTTGACCGCGAGGTCATATGTTCCTCTCAACTTCGTGTCGAGCCCGCCTTCGGGTTCCATGCCTGACGGTGAGGTCAGATGTTCCCCTTAACTTCGTGTTGAGCCGGCCTTCGGGTTCGATGCCTGTTTGTTTAACAGATCCCGGACGACGAGGTCAGATATTCCTCTCAACTTCATGTTGAGCCGACCTTCGGGATCGATGCCTGTTTGTTTAACAGATGCCTGACAGCAAGTTCAGATGTTCTTCTCAACTTCGTGTTGAGCCGGCCTTCGGGTTTGATGCCTGTTTGTTTAACAGATGATAACAGTGAGGACATATGTTCTTATCAACTTCGTGTTGAGCCACCCTTCGGGTTCGATGCCTGTTTGTTTAAAAGATGCCTCACGGAGAGGTCAGATGTTCCTCTAAACTTCGTGTTGAGCCGGCCTTCGGGTTCGATGCTTGTTTGTTTAACAGTTACCTGATGACGAGGTCAGATATTCTTCTCAACTTCAGGTTGAGCCGGGTTTCAGGTTTGATGCCTGTTTCTTTAACAGATGCCTGACGGCAAGGTCAGATGTTCTTCGTAACTTCAGGTTAAGCTGACCTCCGGATTCGATGCTTGTTTGTTTAACAGATGCTTGACAGCGAGGTCAAATGTCCTTCTCAACTTCGTGTTGAGTCGGCCTTCAGGTTCAATGCCTGTTTGTTTAACAGATGTCTGACGGCGAGGTCAGATGTTCTTCTCAACTACGTGTTGAGCCGCCGTTCGGGTTCAATGCCTGTTTGTTTAAAAGATACCTCACGGAGAGGTCGGATGTTCCTCTCAACTTCGTGTTACACCGGCCTTCGGGTTCGATTTCTGTTTGTTTAACAGATACCTGATGGCGAGGTCAGATGTTCTTCTCAACCTCAGGTTAAGCCGGGTTTCAGGTTCGATGCCAGTTTCTTTAACAGATGCCTGACGGAAAGGTCAGATGTTCTTCATAACTTCGGGTTAAGCCGACCTCCGGATTCGATGCCTGTTTCTTTAACAAATGCTTGACAACGAGGTCAGATGTTCTTCTCAACTTCGTGTTGAGCCGGAATTCAGGTTCGATGCCTATTTGTTTAACAGATGTCTGACGGCAAGGTCAGATGTTCTTCATAACTTCGAGTTAAGCCGACCTCCGGATTCGATGCCTGTTTGTTTAACAGATGCTTGACAACGAGGTTAGATGTTCTTCACAACTACGGATTCGTGTTGAGCCGACATTCAGGTTCGATGCCTGTTTGTTTAACAGATGTCTGAAGGTGAATTCAGATGTTCTTCGCAACTACGTGTTGAGCCGTCCTTCGGGTTCGATGCCTGTTTGTTTAAAAGATGCCTCGCGGAGAGGTCAGATGTTCCTCTCAACTTCGTGTTGAGCCGACCTTCGTGTTCGTTCCTGTTTGTTTAACAGATACCTAATGGCAAGGTCAGATTTTCATCGTAACTTCGTGTTGAGCGGGCCTTCTGGTTCGATGCCTGTTTGTTTAACAGATTCCTAACGACGAGGTCAAATATTCCTCTCAACTTCGTGTTGAGCCGACCTTCGGGATTGATGCCTGTTTGTTTAACAGATGCCTAACAGCGAGTTCAGATGTTCTTCTCAACTTCGTGTTGAGCCTGCCTTTGGGTTCGATGCCTAACGGCGAGGTCAGATGTTCTTCTCAACTTTGTGTTGAGCCAGCCTTCGAGTTCGACGCCTGTTTGTTTAACAGATGTCTGACAGCGAGGTCAGATGTTCTTCTCGACTATGGGTTAAGCAGGCCTTCGGGTTCAATGTCTGTTTGTTTAACAAATGCTTGACCGCGAGGTCAGATGTTCCTCTCAAATTCGTGTCGAGCCGGCCTTCGGGTTCGATGCCTGATGGCGAGGTAAGATGTTCCTCTTAACTTCGTGTTGAGCCGACCTTCGGGTTCGATGCCTGTTTCTTTAACAGATTCCTGACGACGAGGTCAGATATTCCTCTCAACTTCGGGTTGAGTCGATCTTCGGGATCGATGCCTGTTTGTTTAACAGATGCCTGACAGCGAGATTAGATGTTCTTCTCAACTTCGTGTTGAGCCAGCCTTCGGGTTCGATGCGTGGTTGTTTAACAGATGCCTAACGGTGAGTACTTATGTTCTTATCAACTTCGTGTTGAGTCGCCCTTCGGGTTCGATACCTGTTTGTTTAAAAGACGCCTCACGGAGAGGTCAGATGTTCCTCTCAACTTCGTGTTGAGCCTGCGTTCGTGTTCGATGCCTGTTTGTTTAACAGTTACCTGATGGCGAGGTCATATGTTCTTCTCAACTTCAAGTTAAGTCGGGTTTCGGTTTGATGCCTGTTTCTTTAACAGATGCTTGACGACAAGGTAAGATGTTCTTCGTAACTTCGGGTTAAGCCGACCTCCGGATTCGATGCTTGTTTGTTTACAGATGCTTGACAGTGAGGTCAGATGTTCTTCTCAAATTCGTGTTGAGTCGGCCTTCAGGTTCGATGCCTGTTTGTTTAACAGATGTCTGACGGCGAGGTCAGATGTTCTTCTCAACTACGTGTTGAGCCTCCCTTCGGGTTCGATGCCTGTTTGTTTAAAAGATGCTTCACGGAGAGGTCAGATGTTCCTCTCAACTTCGTGTTGAGCCGGCCTTCGGGTTCGATGCCTGTTTCTTTAACAGCTTCCTGACGACGAGGTCATATATTCCTCTCAACTTCGGGTTGAGTCGACCTTCGGGATTGATGCCTGTTTGTTTAACAGATGCCTGACAGCAAGTTCAGATGTTCTTCTCAACTTCGTGTTGAGTCGGCCTTCGGGTTCGATGCCTGTTTGTTTAACAGATGCCTAATAGTGAGGACAAATGTTCTTATCAACTTCGTGTTGAGCCGCCCTTCGGGTTCGATGCCTGTTTGTTTAAAAGATGCCTCACGGAGAGGTCAGATGTTCCTCTCAAGTTCGTGTTGAGGAGGCCTTCGGGTTCGATGCCTGTTTGTTTAACAGTTACCTGATGACGAGGTCAGATATTCTTCTCAACTTCAGGTTGAGCCGGGTTTCAGGTTTGATGCCTGTTTCTTTAACAGATGCCTGACGGCAAGGTCAGATGTTCTTCGTAACTTCAGGTTAAGCTGACCTCCAGATGTTTCTTTAACAGATGCTTGACAGCAAGGTCAAATGTCCTTCTCAACTTCGTGTTGAGTCGGCCTTCAGGTTCAATGCCTGTTTGTTTAACAGATGTCTGACGGCGAGGTCAGATGTTCTTCTCAACTACGTGTTAAGCCGCCGTTCGGGTTCAATGCCTGTTTGTTTAAAAGATACCTCACGGAGAGGTCGGATGTTCCTCTCAACTTTGTGTTACACCGGCCTTCGGGTTCGATTTCTGTTTGTTTAACAGATACCTGATGGCGAGGTCAGATGTTCTTCTCAACCTCAGGTTAAGCCGGGTTTCAGGTTTGATGCCGGTTTCTTTAACAGATGCCGGACGGCAAGGTAAGATGTTCTTCATAACTTCGGGTTAAGCCGACCTCCGGATTCGATACCTGTTTCTTTAACAGATGCTTGACAACGAGGTCATATGTTCTTCACAACTTCGTGTTGAGCCGACATTCAGGTTCGATGCCTGTTTGTTTAACAAATGTCTGACGGCGAATTCAGATGTTCTTCGCAACTACGTGTTGAGCCGTCCTTCGGGTTTGATGCCTGTTTGTTTAAAAGATGCCTCGCGGAGAGTTTAGATGTTCCTCTCAACTTCGTGTTGAGCCGACCTTCTTGTTCGATTCCTGTTTGTTCTACAGATACCTGATGGCGAGGTCAGATGTTCCTCGTAACTTCGTGTTGAGTCGGCCTTCGGGTTCGATTCCTGTTTGTTTAACAGATTCCTGACGACGAGGTCAAATATTCCTCTCAACTTCGTGTTGAGCCGACCTTCGAGATTTATGCTTGTTTGTTTAACAGATGCCTGATAGCGAGTTCAGATGTTCTTCTCAACTTCGTGTTGAGCCGGCCTTCAGGTTCGATGCCTGTCTGTTTAACAGATGCCTAACGGTGAGGACAAATGTTCTTATCAACTTTGTGTTTAGCCGCCCTTCGGGTTCGATGCCTGTTTGTTTTAAAAGATGCCTAACGGAGATGTCAGATGTTCCTCTCAAATTCGTGTTGAACCGGCCTTCGGGTTCGATGCCTGTTTGTTTAACAGATGCCTAACGGAGAGGTCAGATGTTCCTCTCAACTTTGTGTTGAGCCGGTGTTCGGGTTTGATGCCTGTTTGTTTAACAATTACCTGATGGCAAGGTCAGATGTTCTTCTCTCAATTTCAGGTTGAGTCGGGTTTCGGGTTTGATGCCTGTTTCTTTAACAGATGCCTGATGGCAAGGTCAGATGTTCTTCGTAACTTCGGGTTAAGCCGACCTCCGGATTCGATGCTTGTTTGTTTAAGAGATGCTTGACAGGGAGGTCAGATGTTCTTCTCAACATCGTGTTGAGTTGGCCTTCAGGTTTGATGCCTGTTTGTTTAACAGATGTCTGACGGCGAGGTCAGATGTTCTTCTCAACTACGTGTTGAGCCGCCCTTCGGGTTCAATGCCTATTTGTTTAAAAGATGTCTCAAGGAGAGGTCGAATGTTCCTCTCAACTTCGTGTTGAGCCAGCCTTCGGGTTCGATTCCTGTTTGTTTAACAGATACCTAATGGCGAGGTCAGATGTTCTTCTCAACCTCAGGTTGAGCCGGGTTTCGGGTTCGATGCCTGTTTCTTTAACAGATGCCTGACGGGAAGGTCAGATGTTCTTCATAACTTCGGGTTAAGCCGACCTCCGGATTCGATGCCTATTTGTTTAACAAATACTTGACAGCAAGGTCACATGTTCCTCTCAACTTCGTTTCTAGCCGGCCTTTGGGTTCGATGCATGACGGCGAGGTCAGATGTTCTTCTTAACTTCGTGTTGAGCCAGCCTTCGAGTTCGATGCCTGTTTGTTCTCACAGATGTCTGACGGCGAGGTCAGATGTTCTTCTCGACTACGCGTTAAGCAGGCCTTCGGGTTCGATGTCTATTTGTTTAACAGATGCTTGACCGCGAGGTCATATGTTCTTCTCTACTACGGGTTAAGCAGGCCTTCGGGTTCAATGTCTATTTGTTTAACAGATGCTTGACCGCGAGGTCATATGTTCCTCTCAACTTCGTGTTGAACCGGCCTTCGGGTTCTATGCCTGTTTGTTTAAAAGATGCCTAACGGTGATGACAGATGTTCTTATCAACTTCGTGTTGAGCCGCCCTTCGGGTTCGATGCCTGTTCGTTTAAAAGATGCCTCACGGAGAGTTCAGATGTTCCTCTCAACTTCGTGTTTGAACGGGCTTTCGGGTTCAATTCCTGTTTGTTTAACAGTTACTTGATGGCGAGGTCAGATGTTCTTCTCAACTTCAGGTTGAGCCGGGTTTCGGGTTCGATGCCTGTTTCTTTAACAGATGCCTGACGGCAAGGTCAGATGTTCTTCATAACTTCGGGTTAAGCCGACCTCCGGATTCGATGCCTATTTGTTTAACAGATGCTTGACAGCGAGGTCAGATGTTCCTCTCAACTTCGTGTCTAGCCGGCCTTTGGGTTCGATGCCTGACGGCAAGGTCAGATGTTCTTCTCAACTTCGTGTTGAGCCAGCCTTCGAGTTCGATGCCTGTTTCTTTAACATATGTCTAACGACGAGGTCAGATGTTCTTCCCGACTATGGGTTAAGCACGCCTTCGGGTTTCGATGTCTGTTTGTTTAACAGATGCTTGACCGCGAGGTCAGATGTTCCTCTCAACCTTGTGTCAAGCCGGTCTTCAGGTTCGATTCTTGATGGCGAGGTCAAATATTCCTCTTAACTTCGTGTTTAGCCGGCCTTCGGGTTCGATGCCTATTTGTTTAATAGATTCCTGACGACGAGGTCAGATATTCCTCTCAACTTCGTGTTGAGCCGACCTTCGGGATCGATGCCTGTTTGTTTAACAGATGCCTGACAGCGAGTTTAGATGTTCTTCTCAACTTCGTGTTGAGCCGGCCTTCGGGTTCGATGCCTGTTTGTTTAACAGATGCCTACCGGTGATGACAGATGTTCTTATCAAATTCGTGTTGAGCCGCCCTTCGGGTTCGATGCCTGTTTGTTTAAAAGATGCCTCACGGAGAGGTCAGATGTTCCTCTCAACTTCGTGTTGAACCGGCGTTCGGGTTCGATGCCTGTTTGTTTAACAGTTACTGGATGGCGAGGTCAGATGTTCTTCTCAACTTCAGGTTGAGCCGGGTTTCGGGTTCGATGCCTGTTTCTTTAACAGATGCCTGACGGCAAGGTCATATGTTCTTCATAACTTTGGGTTAAGCCGACCTCCGGATTCGATGCCTATTTGTTTAACAGATGCTTGACAGCGAGGTCAGATGTTCCTCTCAACTTCGTGTCTAGCCGGCCTTTGGGTTCAATGCCTGACGGCGAGGTCAGATGTTCTTCTCAACTTCGTGTTGAGCCAGCCTTCGAGTTCGATGCCTGTTTCTTTAACATATGTCTAACGACGAGGTCAGATGTTCTTCCCGACTATGGGTTAAGCACGCCTTCGGGTTCGATGTCTGTTTGTTTAACAGATGCTTGACCGCGAGGTCAGATGTTCCTCTCAACTTTGTCTCAAGCCGGCCTTCAGGTTCGATTCCTGACGGCGAGGTCAAATATTCCTCTTAACTTCGTGTTTAGCCGGCCTTCGGGTTCGATGCCTATTTGTTTAACAGATTCCTGACGACGAGGTCAGATATTCCTCTCAACTTCGTGTTGAGCCGACCTTCGGGATCGATGCCTGTTTGTTTAACAGATGCCTGACAGCGAGTTTAGATGTTCTTCTCAACTTCGTGTTGAGCCGCATTTTGGGTTCGATGCCTGTTTGTTTAAAAGATGCCTAACGGAGAGGTCAGATTGTTCCTCTCAACTTCGTGTTGAGCCGACCTTAGGGTTCGATGCCAATTTGTTTAACAGATGCCTAACGGAGAGGTCAGATGTTCCTCTCAACTTCGTGTTGAGCCGGCGTTCGGGTTTGATGCCTGTTTGTTTAACAGTTACCTGATGGCAAAGTCAGATGTTCTTCTCAACTTCAGGTTGAGCCGGGTTTCGGGTTTGATGCCTGTTTCTTTAACAGATGCCTGACGGCAAGGTCAAATGTTCTTCATAACTTCGGGTTAAGCCGACCTCCGGATTCGATGCTTGTTTGTTTAAGTGATGCTTGACAGGGAGGCCAGATGTTATTCTCAACATCGTGTTGAGTTGGCTTCAGGTTTGATGCCTGTTTGTTTAATAGATGTCTGACGACGAGGTCAGATGTTCTTCTCAACTACGTGTTGAGCCGCCCTTCGGGTTCGATGCCTGTTTGTTTAAAAGATGTCTCACGGAGAGGTCTGATGTTCCTCTCAACTTCGTGTTGAGCCGGCCTTCGGGTTCGATTCCTGTTTGTTTAACAGATACCTAATGGCGAGGTCAGATGTTCTTCTCAACCTCAGGTTGAGCCGGGTTTCGGGTTCGATGCCTGTTTCTTTAACAGATGCCTGATGGGTAGGTCAGATGTTCTTCATAACTTCGGGTTAAGCCGACCTCCGGATTCGATGCCTATTTGTTTAACAAATACTTGACAGCTAGGTCAGATGTTCCTTTCAACTTCGTGTCTAGCCGGCCTTTGGGTTCGATGCATGACGGCGAGGTCAGATGTTCTTCTCAACTTCGTGTTGAGCCAACCTTCGAGTTTGATGCCTGTTTGTTTAACAGATGTCTGACGGCGAGGTCAGTTGTTCTTCTCGACTACGGGTTAAGCAGGCCTTCGGGTTCGATGTCTATTTGTTTAACAGATGCTTGACCGCTAGGTCATATGTTCTTCTCTACTATGGGTTAAGCAGGCCTTCGGGTTCGATGTCTATTTGTTTAACAGATGCTTGACCGCGAGGTCATATGTTCCTCTCAACTTCGTGTTGAACCGACCTTCGGGTTCGATGCCTGTTTGTTTAAAAGATGCCTAACAGTGATGACAGATGTTATGATCAACTTCGTGTTGAGCCGCCCATCGGGTTCGATGCCTGTTTGTTTAAAAGATGCCTAACGAAGAGGTCAGATGTTCCTCTCAACTTCGTGTTGAGCCGGCCTTCGGGTTCGATGCCTGTTTGTTTAACAGATGCCTAACGGAGAGGTCAGATGTTCCTCTCAACTTCGTGTTGAGCCGGCGTTCGGGTTTGATGCCTGTTTGTTTAACAGTTACCTGATGGCAAGGTCAGATGTTCTTCTCAACTTCAGGTTGAGCCGGGTTTCGGGTTTGATGCCTGTTTCTTTAACAGATGCCGGACGGCAAGGTCAGATGTTCTTTGTAACTTCGGGTTAAGCCGACCTCTGGATTCGATGCTTGTTTGTTTAAGAGATGCTTGACAAGGTGGTCAGATGTTCTTCTCAACATCGTGTTGAGTTGGCCTTCAGGTTTGATGCCTGTTTGTTTAACAGATGTCTGACGGCGAGGTCAGATGTTCTTCTCAACTACGTGTTGAGCCGCCCTTCGGGTTCGATGCCTGTTTGTTTAAAAGATGTCTCACGGAGAGGTCGGATGTTCCTCTCAACTTCGTGTTGAGCCGGCCTTCGGGTTCGATTCCTGTTTGTTTAACAGATACCTAATCGCGAGGTCAGATGTTCTTCTCAACCTCAGGTTAAGCCGGGTTTCGGGTTCGATGCCTGTTTCTTTAACAGATGCCTGACGGGAAGGTCAGATGTTCTTCATAACTTCGGGTTAAGCCGACCTCCGGATTCAATGCCTATTTGTTTAACAAATACTTGACAGCAAGGTCAGATGTTCCTCTCAACTTCGTGTCTAGTCGGCGTTTGGGTTCGATGCATGACGGCGAGGTCAGATGTTCTTCTCAACTTCGTGTTGAGCCAGCCTTCGAGTTCGATGCCTGTTTGTTTAACAGATGTCTGACGGCGAGGTCAGATGTTCTTCTCGACTACGGGTTAAGCAGGCCTTCGGGTTCGATGTCTATTTGTTTAACAGATGCTTGACCGCGAGGTCATATGTTCTTCTCTACTACGGGTTAAGCAGGCCTTCGGGTTCGATGCCTGTTTGTTTAACAGATGTCTGACGGCGAGGTCAGATGTTCTTCTCAACTACGTGTTGAGCCGTCCTACGGGTTCGATGCCTGTTTGTTTAAAAGTTGTCTCACGGAGAGGTCGGATGTTCCTCTCAACTTCGTGTTGAGCCGGCCTTCGGGTTCGATTCCTGTTTGTTTAACAGATACCTAATGGCGAGGTCAGATGTTCTTCTCAACCTCAGGTTGAGCCGGGTTTCGGGTTCGATGCCTGTTTCTTTAACAGATGCCTGACGGGAAGGTCAGATGTTCTTCATGACTTCGGGTTAAGCCGACCTCCGAATTCGATGCCTATTTGTTTAACAAATACTTGACAGCAAGGTCAGATGTTCCTCTCAACTTCGTGTCTTGTCGGCCTTTGGGTTCGATGCATGACGGCGAGGTCAGATGTCCTTCTCAACTTCGTGTTGAGCCAGCCTTCGAGTTCGATGCCTGTTTGTTTAACAGATGTCTGACGGCGAGGTCAGATGTTCTTCTCGACTACGGGTTAAGCAGGCATTCGGGTTCGATGTCTATTTGTTTAACAGATGCTTGACCGCGAGGTCATATGTTCTTCTCTACTACGGGTTAAGCAGGCCTTCGGGTTCGATGTCTATTTTTTTAACAGATGCTTGACCGCGAGGTCATATGTTCCTCTCAACGTCGTGTTGAACCGGCCTTCGGGTTTGATGCCTGTTTGTTTAAAAGATGCCTAACGGTGATGACAGATGATCTTATCAACTTCGTGTTGAGCCGCCCTTCGGGTTCAATGCCTGTTTGTTTAAAAGATGCCTCACGGAGAGTTCAGATGTTCCTCTCAACTTCGTGTTGAATCGGTGTTCGGGTTCGATATCTGTTTGTTTAACAGTTACTTGATGGCGAGGTCAGATGTTCTTCTCAACTTCAGGTTGAGCCGGGTTTCGGGTTCGATGCCTGTTTCTTTAACAGATGCCTGACGGCAAGGTCAGATGTTCTTCATAACTTTGGGTTAAGCCGACCTCCGAATTCGTTGCCTATTTGTTTAACAGATGCTTGACAGCGAGGTCAGATGTTCCTCTCAACTTCGTGTCTAGCCGGCCTTTGGGTTCGATGCCTGACGACGAGGTCAGATGTTCTTCTCAACTTCGTGTTGAGCCAGCCTTCGAGTTCGATGCCTGTTTCTTTAACATATGTCTAACGACGAGGTCAGATGTTCTTCCCGACTATGGGTTAAGCACGCCTTCGGGTTCGATGTCTGTTTGTTTAACAGATGCTTGACCGCGAGGTCAGATGTTCCTCTCAACTTTGTGTCAAGCCGGTCTTCAGGTTCGATTCCTGATGGCGAGGTCAAATATTCCTCTTAACTTCGTGTTTAGCCGGCCTTCGGGTTCGATGCCTATTTGTTTAACAGATTCCTGACGACGAGGTCAGATATTCCTCTCAACTTCGTGTTGAGCCGACCTTCGGGATCGATGCCTGTTTGTTTAACAGATGCCTGACAGCGAGTTTAGATGTTCTTCTCAACTTCGTGTTGAGCCGGCCTTCGGGTTCGATGCCTGTTTGTTTAACAAATGCCTACCGGTGATGACAGATGTTCTTATCAACTTCGTGTTGAGCCGCCCTTCGGGTTCGATGCCTGTTTGTTTAAAAGATGCCTCACGGAGAGGTCAGATGTTCCTCTCAACTTCGTGTTGAACCGGCGTTCGGGTTCGATGCCTGTTTGTTTAACAGTTACTTGATGGCGAGGTCAGATGTTCTTCTCAACTTCAGGTTGAGCCGGGTTTCGGGTTCGATGCCTGTTTCTTTAACAGATGCCTGACGGCAAGGTCAGATGTTCTTCATAACTTCGGGTTAAGCCAACCTCCGGATTCGAAGTCTATTTGTTTAACAGATGCTTGACAGCGAGGTCAGATGTTCCTCTCAACTTCGTGTCTAGCCGGCCTTTGGGTTCGATGCCTGACGGCGAGGTCAGATGTTCTTCTCAACTTCGTGTTGAACCGGCCTTCGGGTTCGATGCCTGTTTGTTTAAAAGATGCCTAACGGTGATGACAGATGTTCTTATCAACTTCGTATTGAGCCGCCCTTCGGGTTCGATGCCTGTTTGTTTAAAAGATGCCTCACGGAGAGGTCTGATGTTGCTCTCAACTTCGTGTTGAGCCGGCCTTCGGGTTCGATTCCTGTTTGTTTAACAGATACCTGATGGCGAGGTCAGATGTTCTTCTGAACCTCAGGTTGAGCCGGGTTTCGGGTTAGATGCTTATTTGTTTAACAGATGCCTGACGGCAAGGTCAGATGTTCTTCATAACTTTGGGTTAAGCCGACCTCCGGATTCGATGCCTATTTGTTTAACAGATGCTTGACAGCGAGGTCAGATGTTCCTCTCAACTTCGTGTCTAGCCGGCCTTTGGGTTCGATGCCTGACGGCGAGGTCAGATGTTCTTCTCAACTTCGTGTTGTGCCAGCCTTCGAGTTCGACGCCTGTTAGTTTAACAGATGTCTGACGGCGAGGTCAGATGTTCTTCCCGACTACGGGTCAAGCACGCCTTCGGGTTCGATGTCTGTTTGTTTAACAGATGCTTGACCGCGAGGTCAGATGTTCCTCTCAACTTTGTGTCGAACCCGCCTTCGGGTTCGATGCCTGACGGCGAGGTCAGATGTCCCCCTTAACTTCGTGTTGAGCCGGCCTTCGGGTTCGATGCCTGTTTGTTTAACAGATTCCGGACGACGAGGTCAGATATTCCTCTCAACTTCATGTTGAGCCGACCTTCGGGATCGATGCGTGTTTGTTTAACAGATGCCTGACAGCAAGTTCAGATGTTCTTCTCAACTTTGTGTTGAGCCGGCCTTCGGGTTCGATGCCTGTTTGCTTAACAGATGCCTAACAGTGAGGACAAATGTTCTTATCAACTTCGTGTTGAGCCGCCCTTCGGGTTCGATGCCTGTTTGTTTAAAAGATGCCTCACGGAGAGGTCAGATGTTCCTCTCAACTTCGTGTTGAGCCTGCGTTCGGGTTCGATGCCTGTTTGTTTAACAGTTACCTGATGGCGAGGTCAGATGTTCTTCTCAACTTCAAGTTAAGCCGGGTTTCGGGTTTGATGCCTGTTTCTTTAACAGATGCCTGACGGCAAGGTCAGATGTTCTTCGTAACTTCGGGTTAAGTCGATCTGTGGATTCGATGCTTGTTTGTTTAACAGATGCTTGACAGCAAGGTCAAATGTTCTTCTCAACTTCGTGTTGAGTCGGCCTTCAGGTTCGACGCCTGTTTGTTTAACAGATGTCTGACGGCGAGGTCAAATGTTCTTCTCGACTACGGGTCAAGCAGGCCTTCGGGTTCAATGTTTGTTTGTTTACCAGATGCTTGACCGCGAGGTCATATGTTCCTCTCAACTTCGTGTCGAGCCCGCCTTCGGGTTTGATGCCTGACGGCGAGGTCAGATGTTCCCCTTAACTTCGTGTTGAGCCGGCCTTCGGGTTCGATGCCTGTTTGTTTAATAGATTCCGGACAATGAGGTCAGATATTCCTCTCAACTTCATGTTGAGCCGACCTTCGGAATCGATGCCTGTTTGTTTAACAGATGCCTGACAGCAAGTTCAGATGTTCTTCTCAACTTCGTGTTGAGCCTGCCTACGGGTTCGATGCCTGTTTGTTTAACAGATGCCTAACAGTGAGGACAAATGTTCTTATCAACTTCGTGTTGAGCCGCCCTTCGGGTTCGATGCCTGTTTGTTTAAAAGACTCACGGAGAGGTCAGATGTTCCTCTCACTTCGTGTTGAGCCTGCGTTCGGGTTCGATGCCTGTTTATTTAACAGTTACCTGATGGCGAGGTCAGATGTTCTTCTCAACTTCAAGTTAAGCCGGGTTTCTAGTTTGATGCCTGTTTCTTTAACAGATGCCTAACGGCAAGGTCAGATGTTCTTCGTAACTTCGGGTTAAGTCGACCTGTGGATTCGATGCTTGTTTGTTTAACAGATGCTTGACAGCGAGGCCAAATGTTCTTCTCAACTTCGTGTTGAGTCGGCCTTCAGGTTCGATGCCTGTTTGTTTAACAGATGTCTGACAGCGAGGTCATATGTTCTTCTCAACTACGTGTTGAGCCTCCCTTCGGGTTCGATGCCTGTTTGTTTAAAAGATGCCTCACAGAGAGGTCGGATGTTCCTCACAACTTCGTGTTGAGCCGGCCTTCGGGTTGGATTCCTGTTTTTTTAACAGATACCTGATGGCGAGGTCAGATGTTCTTCTGAACCTCAGGTTGAGCCGGGATTCGGGTTCGATGCTTGTTTGTTTAACAGATGCCTGACAGCAAGGTCAGATGTTCTTCATAACTTCGGGTTAAGCCGACCTCCGGATTCGATGCCTATTTGTTTAACAGATGCTTGACAGCGAGGTTAGATGTTCCTCTCAACTTCGTGTCTAGCTAGCCTTTGGGTTCGATGCCTAATTGCGAGGTCAAATGTTCTTCTCAACTTCGTGTTGAGCCAGCCTTCGAATTCGACGCCTGTTTGTTTAACAGATGTCTGACGGCGAGGTCAGATGTTCTTCTCGACTACGGGTCAAGCAGGCCTTCGGGTTCGATGTCTGTTTGTTTACCAGATGCTTGACCGCGAGGTCATATGTTCCTCTCAACTTCGTGTCGAGCCCGCCTTCGGGTTCGATGCCTGACGGCGAGGTCAGATGTTCCCCTTAACTTCGTGTTGAGCCGGCCTTCGGGTTCGATGCCTGTTTGTTTAACAGATTCCAGACAACGAGGTCAGATATTCCTCTCAACTTCATGTTGAGCCGACCTTCGGGATCGATGCCTATTTGTTTAACAGATGCCTGACAACAAATTCAGATGTTCTTCTCAACTTCGTGTTGAGCCAGCCTTCGGGTTCGATGCCTGTTTGTTTAATAGATGCCTAACAGTAAGGACATATGTTCTTATCAACTTCGTGTTGAGCCGCCCTTCGGGTTCGATGCCTGTTTGTTTAAAAGATGCCTCACGGAGAGTTTAGATGTTCCTCTCAACTTCGTGTTTAGCCGGCCTTCGGGTTCGATGCCTGTTTGTTTAACAGTTACCTGATGGCGAGGTCAGATACTCTTCTCAACTTCAGGTTGAGCCGGGTTTCGGGTTTGATGCCTGTTTCTTTAACAGATGCCTGACAGCGAGGTCAAATGTCCTTCTCAACTTCGTGTTGAGTCGGCCTTCAGGTTCAATGCCTGTTTGTTTAACAGATGTCTGACGGCGAGGTCAGATGTTCTTCTCAACTACGTGTTGAGCCGCCGTTCAGGTTCAATGCCTGTTTGTTTAAAAGATACCTCACGGAGAGGTCGGATGTTCCTCTCAACTTCGTGTTACACCGACCTTCGGGTTCAATTTCTGTTTGTTTAACAGATACCTGATGGCGAGGTCAGATGTTCTTCCCAACCTCAGGTTAAGCCGGGTTTCAGGTTCGGTGTCGGTTTCTTTAACAGATGCCTGACAGCAAGGTCAGATGTTCTTCATAACTTCGGGTTAAGCTGACCTCCGGATTCGATGCCTGTTTCTTTAACAGATGCTTGACAACGAGGTCAGATGTTCTTCCCAACTTCGTGTTGAGCCGGAATTCAGGTTCGATGCCTATTTGTTTAACAGATATCTGACGGCAAGGTCAGATGTTCTTCATAACTTCGGGTTAAGCCGACCTCCGGATTCAATGCCTGTTTGTTTAACAGATGCTTGACAACGAGGTCAGATGTTTTTCACAACTTCGTGTTGAGCCGACATTCAGGTTCGATGCCTGTTTGTTTAACAGATGTCTGACGGCGAATTCAGATGTTCTTAGCAACTACGTGTTGAGCCGTCCTTCGGGTTCGATGCCTGTTTGTTTAAAAGATGCCTCGCGGAGAGGTCAGATGTTCCTCTCAACTTCGTGTTGAGCCGACCTTCGTGTTCGATTCCTGTTTGTTTAACAGATACCTGATGGCGAGGTCAGATGTTCCTCGTAACTTCATGTTGAGCCGGCCTTCGGGTTCGATGCTTGTTTGTTTAACAGATTCCTGACGACGAGGTCAAATATTCCTCTCAACATCGTGTTGAGCCGACCTTCGGGATTGATGCCTGTTTGTTTAACAGATGCCTGACAGCGAGTTCAGATGTTCTTCTCAACTTCGTGTTGAGCCGGCCTTCGGGTTTAATGCCTGTCTTTTTAACAGATGCCTAACAGTGAGGACAGATGTTCTTATCAACTTCGTGTTGAGCTGCATTTCGGGTTCGATGCCTGTTTGTTTAAAAGATGCCTAACGGAGAGGTCAGATGTTCCTCTCAACTTCGTGTTGAGCCGACCTTAGGGTTCGATGCCAATTTGTTTAAAAGATGCCTAACGGAGAGGTCAGATGTTCCTCTCAACTTCGTGTTGAGCCGGCGTTCGGGTTTGATGCCTGTTTGTTTAATAGATGTCTGACGACGAGGTCAGATGTTCTTCTCAACTACTTGTTGAGCCGCCCTTCGGGTTCGATGCCTGTTTGTTTAAAAGATGTCTCACGGAGAGGTCTGATGTTCCTCTCAACTTCGTGTTGAGCCGGCCTTCGGGTTCGATTCCTGTTTGTTTAACAGATACCTAATGGCGAGGTCAGATGTTCTTCTCAACCTCAGGTTGAGCCGGGTTTCGGGTTCGATGCCTGTTTCTTTAACAGATGCCTGATGGGAAGCTCAGATGTTCTTCATAACTTCGGGTTAAGCCGACCTCCGGATTCGATGCCTATTTGTTTAACAAATACTTGACAGCTAGGTCAGATGTTCCTTTCAACTTCGTGTCTAGCCGGCCTTTGGGTTCGATGCATGACGGCGAGGTCAGATGTTCTTCTCAACTTCGTGTTGAGCCAACCTTCGAGTTCGATGCCTGTTTGTTTAACAGATGTCTGACGGCGAGGTCAGTTGTTCTTCTCGACTACGGGTTAAGCAGGCCTTCGGGTTCGATGTCTATTTGTTTAATAGATGCTTGACCGCTAGTGTTGCGGTGGAAATAGGATCACAAACTATTAATGAGTTTGAATCGCAATTCAATTCACAACCGCTCTTTGATTTATCCGAAGGAAAAGGTCAAAAGAGGGAAAACCTATTTTGCATCGTAAACACAATGCGGGGAAAGATCTAGGGTTCGGGGGTTGGTTAAATTTAGGGAAGGTATTAGCACCCTAAACTTCTGTAGTACTCTACAGGAACCTTTTGTTCAGATGTTTACTATTTGCTTTATTATTTGCTTAAGGTATATGTACAAAGGGATTAAAAGTGAGAAAAGAGACCTAAGGGGTTATTCTAAGTTTACTCGGCAAGACATCGCATCTGGTGCTTACGTATCCTTACGGGAGTGGAATCAGAGTAATCGTAGTTCCCCTCAAAAGGGAGGTTAGAGACTTCTTGATTGTGGTCAAGGTCTCAAGGGGAATAAACGCATCTTAAGGACACGCTTACGTGGAGTGTAGAAACTCCAAATCTCTACGTTGAAATGTTAAGTTGTAATTAGGGTTAAATTAGGGATTCCACGGCGGGAAACCCTAAAATGAGCGCGGCGGCTCTTTGACCTAATGCTAGGGGTAATATTGTAATCTTGCCTGCGGCGAGGCATTTATGGAACATTAGGGTTAGTAAGGTGTAAGGGTTAAAGGTGAGGACTATTGACACGGCGGCCAAAAGCTAGACCTAACCTTCGGATGTGTGCAATGGGACAAATTAACGATGCAAATGCGCGAATTTAAACCATACAAACAGCAGAAATTAAAGTGCGGAAAGGTAAATGCGATTATTAGGGTTCGCGAGGTTACAATGGAGGAACAATTACAATAATGTGATACAATTCAAATTTAAGGACGCAAACATAAGGAAATAACATGGTAAGCTGCACAGTGAACGAACTAGGTTAATAAACAAAATTATGAAAGCGGAAACATGAAGTCAAGGGACATTTTTTTTTGTGGTTTTTTACTTTATGAATCTAAGCTTAATTGTTTTAACTTGATAATAAATAAACAAAAAAAAGGGAAGATTATGATTTCTTAAAAAATATTTTCTCTTGGTTTTAAAAGAATAATTGATTCTAATTATAAAAAATGTTTTAATTTTAATATTTTAAAATGTTTTTTATTTTAATATTATAAAAAAATGTTTTTAATTTGAATATTATAAAAAAAATATTTTTAATTTTAATATTATAAAAGAAATGTTTTTAATTTTAATATAAAAAAAACCAACTTAAATATTTTTAAAAATTTGATAATTAAAAAAAGAAGAAAAAAGAAAATAAAAAATAAAAGGGTTGGGCCGGTCATTACCTCCGGACCCAACCCGGTGGAAGCAATTGATCAAAAGAGTCTTTTAGGGTTTCATAACCCTAAAAGCCCTTCTGCGGCGCCGTTTGCATCTTCCTCTTCTCTCTCGATTCTCTCTCGCGGCCGTTCTTCTCCTTCCTCTCGTCTTTCTATGGATTCAATTCCTGCACAACAAAAATGAAGAAACAGAACATAATGAGTTAGCAAGCGTTACGTTTTCCGGGCGCTTCTTGACAGTGACGGTGATGGTTCCGTATCGGAGAGCCTATGATGGAAACTGAGGCTACGTGTTGATCGCCCTTGTTTCAACGAACAACGGTAGCGGTCTTCGCTTCTTCGCGGCCGTTCGATGAATATCCCTTTAGGGTTTTGTTCTTCGCCGTTTTTCGTCCCTCTCTGTCTAGGGTTTGCGATCTTCGTTAGGGTTTTTACAGGTGAAATCGTCCCCTTCTTATAGTTTTCCGATTTCATCTTTTTGGGCCTGGACTGATGATTTTTTTTTACGTTATTATTTGGCTGAGATTCTATTTGATTTTGTCTGGGATTTTTGGTGAGATTGGATTTCGTTTTTTCTGGTATATTTGATCTCATCTAATCTGAACTTTCCTTTTTCAGGATTCCCTATTTTCTGATATGGATCGGATTTTCATTTGATAACTGAACGACTTTGTTTTGATTTTCGTTTGGACATTGCTGATTTCGTTCCTTGATTGGATCGACTTGGGTTTCTCTGACATACTTTGGATTTTATTTTTCAGATGTGGAATGGGATCCCTTGTTCTCAGTGTGGGTATCCAATTGCTGGGCCTTAACGAGTCGATACATGTCTTGTGGATTCACTCGTATTCTGAACTGTCATGGATTTTGTGAACTTGCTTCGTTCAGTTTGGCTATTGGCTGGAATTCACTTATTTTCCTCTTCTTTTCTTTTCAGGACATGTACTACGCTTTGGATGAGTTAGACGCCGCCGAGAATGGTACGTGGCGATGATGACAGCTTGTCTGAGCCTGATGGAGCAAGATACTACGTCCTAGCTTCTGATCATATTGCTGCTTCTGATTGAATTGGTGATGATGATTGGCTATGATGTCGACGAACTGAGCCATGTATTTGTTTGTTTTATGGACCGAGTATGGTTTTGATAACTTGTTTTCGGTGACTTTATTTGTGGGGCGATGATGTTCATAACTGAGCCCTTGTTTGGTGCTCTGTTTCTGATGTGCTTTGCACATTCGGGATCCAATCTGAACTGACATATTAATGTGATCATGTGAGCTTATCTGCTTATTTTGGTATGGCCTGTGGCTCTTTGAACTTCGAATCGGGCTTGACATTGCTGAACCACACCTAGTTTCTGTTTTCTGGCTTGACTTAGTTCTTTTCTTGTGGGATTGAACTTGCCGTAGCTCCTTGTTTTTTAGCATGAATTCACATTCTGTTCTTACTCTTCGCTTTTCCGTTTTTTGAGCTGTTTTGACCGTAAGTGAATTAGCTTGCCATTAGCCTGTGATGAACTTTGCTGATGCTATTCGATTCTTGCGTTTCAGGGCTGGGACTTTGGATGTGTGATTCTTTGATGGATGTTGCCGTCAGCTGCGAATTTTCATTGGGCCGTGATGTTTCTAAACTGAGCCCACCTGATGGCTGTCTTTGATTACTACTTGGAATTTTCAATTACCTTTGGCTGTTTTATTTATGCAGCTTATAAACCATTCTTGGCTTTGAGCTCTGTTACCAGTTTTGTACTGATGCTGTTGAACTTTTTGATACATTGCTTGATGCAGTTCAACATAGTTTGGTTTGTATTCATCTTTCTGTTCTGTTTGAACTTGATTTTTATGGGCTCACTTATGTGTTGCAAAGTTGATGCAGCTTATGCATTGCTTTGGTTTTGAGTTCTGAATTCTGAACCTAGTACTGATGCTGTTGTGGATTTCAGGTATTGAAAAAAAACGACTCAGACCTGCCGGCATCCGGGTCTGAGTCCAACTTTGCCTTGGTATCAGTTTGGAAATCCAAGTCCCGCTTCTTTTATCACTTCTATCTCTCGGATGTCCCTCATGATAAGAACAGGTGTTACCTGATCTGACGCCAACGGCGCGGGTCGGTAACGGGGGTAGGACGCAGCTTCGGTTGTGCCATTCCCGACACTCGATGATGACGCTGTTCTGAGAGTGTCGAAAACAATTTCTAACCCATTCCTGTATTCTATTTTGTTTCTTTTAGACGTGCAGGTTGATCGGAGATTCTGCGGAGAAGCTCACAGGACATCATGAAGAACACTTGGGGATGTTTAGGACTTAGGACTTTTACAATTTTGATTTTCTCTTTTGTAACTTGTAACAAAAATATTATGAATAAATTCAATAACATTTTTTTTTATCCAAATCATTTCCTCTTTGTAGATCATGATAAAATATTATGAATAAGCTTCAAATTTCTATCCAAATTCACCTCACAAATTGTAATAATAATAATAAAATATTATGAATAAAATTCACATATTCTATTGAAATCGTTTCCCAATTTCTTTTCCATGATTTAAATTTGCAAACACCTCAACATCCGATTGAATATCCTTGAATTAATTCGATCCAATCTTGCATAATAAGCTTAATACCTTCAACATGAATAAGTTCCATTAATCAGTCGAAGTTTTCACTGTTTTCCCTCTAAAATGGACTGGAAGATAGAAAAATGATTTCTTGTTAAAACCCTGTTCCACAGATCAGATTTTCCAACCCAAATTTAACATAATCAAACCCACGTAAATAAACGCCTTAGGAATAAAACCTCATTAGGCCCAAAATTACGAATTATGCTTCAAAATGACCAAAACGCCCCTGGGGTATTTCCTGCAAAACAAAACGCACTTTATGACTGGTTAGTGGTTAGCAGATGCACAGATGAGGTGCTATGCGAAATGACTGACTAAATATAAGGGTAAAATTTGGGGTATTACAGTTGCCCCTATTTAAATAGCTACACCAGACGATTTGAGTGACAGAGACTCGAGGAATCGTGGTGGAGAGATTTAAATATAGATAACCGAAAATTTTGCCCTTATATGCGACGATATGCCATGCTATGGACAAAACGGGAACAGCTTAATGCAGATGATGCCATGAATATGGTATGATGCGTATGAATGCGAAAATGCTGACGAACATGAAGACACCGGGACAGACGCCACGAGGAGAACTCACTGGGGAGAATGACGCGCTGAGACACAGTACAACACTGGGGAAATTTAAAAATGATAGTCAACTGGTGCGAATGACCAATTGTCGTTTTTAGAAAAGGAACGAGATCCTCAAATGGAGATGGTACCTACGAGACGGCCTCCACTGGGGAATCTAAAGGATAAAAAACTGGATCGCGTACGATTGCAAGATCGCTTACAGAATGCTGGAGCATTGAGCAAAGAATAACATCCAAGCTTCTGTAAACTATCTCTCGTGACAGGATCAAACGGACTTTTCGGAAATCCGTATCAAATATACAGGGTAAAGACCGACTGTATGCCAAAATAAATGGACTTTGATGGGAACTGCCCGGATAAGTTTCTCGAGGGAGAACTGTCACTCATCTTTGGAAGGGACTTATATGCCAAAATGGATAAGCACTCAAATGAAGAGGCTGCTGCTTATCTGATAAATAAATCTTCTCGCATTTTAAGGTCGGCGCCTGGAATACGATTCTGATTCTTCTCTTACTGAAGGATAAATAAACTTCTTCATGCTTCAAGATCGTGCTCTCTTGAACATGAAACGGGTAAACTGAACTTCCTCATACTTCAGAATCGTGCTCTCCTGAATATGAAACTGGATGACTGAATATACTTATACTTCAGAATCGTGCTCTCCTGAATATGAAACTGGATGACTGAATATACTCATACTTCAGAATCGTGCTCTCCTGAATATGAAACTGGATGACTGAATATACTCATATTTCAGAATCGTGCTCTCCTGAATATGATTCGGCTCTTGAAATTTCCTCATTTTTCAGAATCGTGCACTCCTGAAAAACGGCCAACTGAACTTCCTCATAATTCAGAATCGTGCTCTCCTGAATATGATTCCGCTCCTTCTTTTACTAAAGGATAAATGAACTTCTTCATAACTTCAGAATCGTGCTCTCCTGAATATGATTTTGCTCAAACCTCCCCGTAACTCAGGATCGTGCTCTCCTGAATACGATTTGGTTCATACCCCAAGACGGCAGGTAAATGGAAGCCCAACTGCTCTATGGAGATGGCCATTTGCTGCGAGTCATAACGAGGACAGGATCGACTTCTTAGGTGAGAAATGTCGTATGTTGATGCTGTAAGATGTAAAGTGTAAAGGGTTGTAACATGTAGGATTGTAAAGCGTTGTACTGATATATTTTCCAGGCGCGAACTGGCGTGTATCTGTAAAGGATTGTAGTTGATTTTCTTGAAAGGTAGTGCAAAATAAATGCACGTCCGGGTACAGTGATAAACTTCTCGGGCGAGGACAGTCGAACATCTGTCATGGTATGGTGAAAATCTTTAGATGGTGCAAAATAAATGCACGTCCGGTTGGGCTTGACTACCGACACGACTGAGATTCAATCTAGGATCGAGCTAGAAAGAAGACTGGTAATCAAGACTCCATCGAGGGAATGATCTCGAAGGGTGGATATCTTATCCTGGAGAGGAAAGATAGCTGAAGTAACCGTCATCCACGAGGGTCGAGCTCCGTGGGGAAACTGGAAACAAGTAAGTATTTTATGCTTAGGGCTGACAATCTATTTGGAGAGAATGGACGAACCCAGTTACTCGGCGGTAACAACCAAACGATGGTGAAACACAATGAACCTGCGAATGCTAATGCATATGTTAATGCGTATGTTAATATGAATGTATGTTAATATTTATGTATGCAAGATGTTATGAAATGAGTATGCCATGAGTATGTAATGAGTGTGTAATGAATATGTAATGAGTATGTAATGAATATGTAATGAGTATGTAATGAATATGTAATGAAATAGGCATGTGATGCTTATGCCCCTGCGTAGGCTGACAAAACAGACTAGAGACGGGACGAGAGATGAAATAAACATCTCGACGGGGATACCCTGCGTTCTCTGCAACCAATACGTCAATCATGGGTAAGAACAATCAATGGTAGAACCAAATCTGGTTTCAAAAGTTCTGAACTCTCTGGGGGAGAAAGTAATCTGCTTGAGTGCACAGTATCATGTCTTCACCTGGGGAGAAGAAAACCTGAGGGACACTTTTGAGTTACCCAAGAAAAAGTTGTCAGCTTATAGTCTCTCTAGGGACTGTGTCAGAGCAATGGTTTGAAAGTGTTTCTGCAATAATGATATTTCCGGGGAATGAAGAGATCCTTTCGGAATTTCCACTAGTCAAAGTAATTTATTACATTTCAAATTTATTTTGTTTTTGAAAAACAGTTTGAAAAATCTACAATGCACCTTTCGTTTTCAAATTTTAGGAATAAACGCATTTTGCATAACAAATAGAAAACAAAGAGCAATGCACCAAAGAATGTAAGTAACGAGATGGTTTCTTTTATTTAAAGGGCGGTAGCTCGCTGAAGGCATAGCTCCACAGATGATTATGTTTTGAAATTGGCAACATGGGAAAAAGTTACATCGAATCCAATGACACCTACTGACACTAATAACTAAGACTAATCCAGAATCCTGCTTTGGGCAAGGATGAAAGAACTGAAACATGGCTCTCATGTGGAAAGTGTGTTCGAGATAATCAGTGTCCTCTGATGCAATGAAATGCCTTTGTCCCTAACTTTTGCCTGGACCGCCCTCTCGGGTTTTCAATCCACCGGGACGCTCTTTTTTGCCTAAGCCGCCCTTTTGGGTTTTCAACTTAGCGAGCTTTTTATTATTATTATTTTTTTTATTTTTTTTTATTTTTTTTTTTTCAACCCTTACTTTTGCCTAAGTCGCCTTTTGCAGGTTTTCGACTTAGCGGGTTTTTAGGCATAATATTTTCGGACTGCATCAGAATTCACGGGATGTGCTAGTTCTTCACCGTCCATTGTCGTAAGTATTAGAGACCCTCCGGAGAAGACAGTCTTTACAACGAATGGGCCTTCATAATTGGGCATCCACTTTCCACGCATATCTTTATGTACTGGTAAGATCTTTTTGAGTACGAGCTCTCCTTGACGGAACTCGCGGATACGAATCTTCTTATCAAACGCTCTTTTCATCCGTTTCTGATATAATTGCCCATGGCACATGGCTGTCAAACGCTTCTCGTCAATGAGATTCAACTGATCCAATCTGTCTTGAACCCACTCAGCTTCCTCAAGTTCAGCCTCCATTAACACTCTTAGCGAAGGTATCTCTACTTCGATGGGGAGCACGGCGTCCATTCCATATACCAGTGAGAAAGGTGTTGCCCCTATCGAAGTTCTTACTGAGGTTCTGTATCCATGGAAAGCAAACGGTAACATCTCATGCCAATCTTTGTAAGTCACCACCATCTTTTGCAGGATCTTCTTGATATTCTTATTCGCAGCTTCAACGGCCCCATTCATCTTAGGACGGTACGTAGAAGAATTGTGATGAGTGATCTTGAAACTATCACACAGCTCTTTCATAGTCTTGTTATTCAGATTGGTGCCATTGTCAGTTATTATCCGGCTTGGGACTCCATAACGGCAGATGATCTCTTTCCTGATGAATCGGGCAACCACTTGCTTGGTCACGTTGGTGTAGGAGGCAGCCTCTACCCACTTGGTGAAATAATCAATAGCAACAAGGATAAAACGATGACCATTAGAAGCTTTCGGTTCGATTGCCCCAATCATGTCAATGCCCCACATAGAGAACGGCCATGGTGAAGACAAAACATTCAACGGTGACGGAGGTACATGCATTTTATCGGCATAAATTTGGCACTTATGGCATTTTCTAGCGTATTGGATGCAGTCGGCTTCCATGGTTAACCAGTAATACCCAGCCCTTAACATCTTCTTGGACATGGCATAACCATTGGCATGAGTTCCGAAGGTCCCCTCATGAATTTCCTGTAGCAACATGTCCGCTTCCCGTTTATCAACACATCTGAGCAGGACCATGTCGTGATTTCTCTTGTATAACACACCATTACTGATAAAGAATTTGGACGCCAGTCTTCTCAATGTCTTTTTGTCCAGACCAGTAGCACCATCGGGATACTCCTGCTTGACGAGATAGTTCTTGATATCATGAAACCAAGGCTTTTCTTCCACCTCAACTTCTTCGACCATCTGACAATAAGCGGGCTCAACCTTGCGCTCAATATGGATAAGAGGTGCTTCATTAACGAATTTAACTTTCCACATAGATGCTAACATGGCTAAAGCATCAGCTACGTGATTCTCGGATCTAGGAACATGCTCGAACTCTATCTCGTCGAAATACTTGATCAGCTCAATAACGTAGTCCTTATAAGGGATCAGCTTCTCATTCTTCGTTTCCCATTTGCCTTGTACTTGGTAAATAACCAAAGCTGAGTCACCACTTACTTTAAGAAGTTTGATTCGGAGGTGAATTGCTGCTTCGAGGCCAAGAATACATGCTTCATATTCTGCGACGTTGTTAGTACACTCAAAGTCCAACCTCGCTGTAAATGGAGTGAATCCACCCTTTGGGTTCATCAAAACGGCGCCTATACCATGCCCATTGAAATTCGAGGAGCCATCAAACATCATCTTCCACCAAAGACCTGATTCTGGACCCTCGCTCGGATCTGGCTCTTCACAATCTCTTTTAATCAACAAAATATCCTCATCAGGAAAGTCGAGCTTAAGAGGTTCATAATCTTCAACTGGCTGGTCTGCAAGGTACTCAGATAAGATACTACCCTTAATCGCCTTCTGGGGTACATACTGGATGTCATATTCGGATAACAACATGTGCCAACGGGCTAGCCTCCCGGTTTGAGCAGGTTTTTCAAAAATATACTTGATCGGATCCATTTTAGAAATCAATAACGTGGTATGACAGACCATATATTGCCGAAGGCGCTTAGCGGCCCATGCCAATGCACAACAAGTTTTCTCTAATGGTGAGTATCTGTTTTCGCAATCGGTAAACTTCTTGCTCAGGTAATAAATCGCATGTTCCTTTTTCCCAGTCTCATCATGTTGCCCAAGCACACAACCCATAGACTTCTCGAGAACGGTAAGGTACATAAACAACGGTCTTCCAGGTACGGGAGGGATCAGAATAGGGGGATCTTGCAAATAACCCTTAATCTTCTCAAACGCTTTCTGGCAATCAGGGTTCCACTCAACTGTCTGCCCCTTGCAAAGCAACTTGAATATCGGCTCACAAGTAGCGGTCATATTAAAGATAAACCTGGAAATATAATTCAAACGTCCCAGAAAACCCCTAACTTGCGTCTCGGTTCGCGGAGCCGGCATATCTTGAATGGCTCGGACTTTGTCAGGATCCACCTCAATCCCTCGCTGGCTAACAATGAAACCAAGCAGTTTTCCAGATCTGACACCGAAGGTACATTTAGCAGGGTTCAATTTCAACTGATATTTCCTGAGTCGTTCAAACAATTTCACCAAATGGTCTAGATGCTCCTCTTCACTCTGAGATTTGGCTATCATATCGTCCACATACACCTCAATCTCTTTGTGCATCATATCATGAAAAAGAGTGGTCATAGCGCGTTGATAAGTTGCTCCTGCATTCTTTAAACCGAAGGGCATGACTTTGTAGCAGAAGGTTCCCCAAGGAGTAATGAAAGTAGTCTTCTCTCGATCATCGGATCCATCTTGATCTGATTGTAGCCAGAGAAACCATCCATAAATGAGAACAACGCAAAACTGGCCGTATTGTCTACCAGTGTGTCAATATGTGGCAGTGGGAAGTCGTCTTTCGGACTCGCTTTGTTCAGATCCCTGTAGTCTACACACATCCTAACTTTACCGTCCTTTTTAGGCACTGGCACGATGTTGGCAACCCAATCTGGATATTTTGCGACTGCCAAGAAACCTGCATCCAACTGCTTTTTGACCTCATCTCGAATCTTCAAAGCCATGTCGGGTCTCGTTCTTCGAAGTTTCTGCTTGATAGGCGGGCAATCTGGTTTAAGCGGCAACTTGTGAACAACAATATCCGTGTCTAGGCCCGGCATATCTTGATACGACCACGCAAACACATCAATATACTCTTTTAACAACTCAATCAACCTCGGCCTAATCTCCGTCCCAAGCATTGCACCAATCTTGACCTCTTTCTTGCTCTCATCTGTACCGAGATTAATTAGGTCCACCTGCTCTTTATGCGGTTGAAGCTCTGTGTACTCGTACTCAATCAATCTTGTCAGTTCTGCGGGTACTTCGAAATCTTCTTCACCCTCGTCCTCAGCTTGATTGATGGGTGCATCCCAGTCAGGAGTGTCAGTAAGGTCATCGGATCCAACAAGGTTTATGATGTCTCTGCATGATGGAAGGCTTACTTAATTAAGATGCTCAAAGATATGCAAGACAAGAAATGGAATGCTGTTTTTTTTTTTTTTTTTCGGGAAAAAAGGTTGCCAATTTCATTTTTAAAGGTGAAAACAAAAAACGCAAATGAACCAAAGTGGAATTGAACAAAATGCTTTTATTAATATCTTTTTAGAAATGAAAGGTGGCCCGATAAAACGACCCTATAGCCTTGGGCAGAGCTACGGATTTTTATTTGAAAATGTAAATGAAACCTTAAAAAACAATTACTTTGACAAGGGAAAGATAACAGGGATCTCTACGGCCTCCCAGTTGTTCAAAACTGCATCACCCTTAAACACCAGGTTGCTCAGCTCTTCATTTTCCTCACAGTCGTTGATGGCATTGACTTGGAAACCTCCGCTGACAAATACCTCTTGGATAACCTTCGGACGCCCTTCGACAGTTGTGGCAGCTCCATTCTGAGTTGGTTTGTAACCCAACCCAGAGCGATCAGTCTTGGTCTTGACATCAATTACCTCTCCCCAACCTTCAGGAATGCCCCTGTCAATTGTTGCTTTGGTACTCTTCAGAGATGCAAAAGATGGATTACCCTGACCCACTGTCTCTTCGACTTCCAGCAGAACAGCATTGGCGATCTCAAGTGCTTGAAAGGAGATGTCTAAAGCATTCTCATCGGCCTCGATGTAACGGAAAGAAGACAGGTTACTGACCATCAGATCCTCCTCACCGTGTATAATAACCAACTTTCCATCGATCACGAATTTCATCTTTTGATGTAACGTTGAGGTCACTGCCCCAGCGGCATGGATCCACGGCCTTCCAAGTAAACAACTGTAATTGGGATTAATGTCCATGACTTGAAACGTGATATTAAAAACTTGCGGACCGATCATGATAGGTAGCTCAACCTCCCCCATTACCGATCGACGAGAGCCATCGAAAGCCTTGACAACCAAAGGTGTAGGTTTCAGCGCAGTCTCTTTACAAGCCAACCTATCAAGAACCCTCTTGGGTAGAACATTCAGAGAAGAGTCGGTGTCTACTAACACTCTCGCTAAATTGTCCTCCTGACATTTTACCGATATATGTAAAGCACGATTATGGTTCGGACCCTCCTTCGGTAACTCTTCATCGCTGAAACTGAGGGTGTTACAAGCGGTTAGATTGGCAATCACACTATCAAACCGACTGGTGCTAATATCTTGATCCACATGTGCTTGAGTCAAAACCTTCTGCAAGGCCATCCTATGAGCGGGTGAACTCATTAACAGAGATAAAATCGAGATCTTGGAAGGAGTCTGATGAAGTTGATCGATAACTTTATAGTCACTTTTCTTGATGATCCTCAAAAATTCGGCATCTTCATCATGCGTGACGGCTCCTTTACCTTTGTCTTTGGCAGGCATCGGGGTACTAGTCGTTTCCTTAGGTGGGACCTCATTGGAATGGGGAGTATACACACGGCCACTGCGAGTCATCCTGCTTACCTCTGCGATATTGGTCACCGTGCCCTTAACCTCTTCATTTGGAATAACCTTCCCAGACTCCTTGTCAATCATAGTCACGTCATATTTCCAAGGCACAGCTTTAGGATCACTGAAAGGAAACGGACTCGGTCTTCGAATAACTATAGGCTTAGGCTGATTCACTTCAGGGATATACGACCTCGGTATATCGAACACGAGATTGGCGGAGCCTGCCCCTGATAGATTAAACACTGGTACCTTACCCTTTGATTCAGGCCGATGGAAAACAGGCTCAACCGCAGCGACTACATCCTTCTTGTATTGGCTTGTCACTTGTAAAACACCCTCATTAATTAACCTCTGAACATCATTCTGAACCAACACGCAACCCTTAATACTGCCTTCACAACTTACGCACGCAACATGGGAGGTATCTACCAAGCCAGCTTCAAACAGTTTTGAATGGAACATCTTGAGAGGAGTCTTAATCTGTTCAACGTCAAGGGCATAACCTTCCCCTGAATCAACACTAACGGCATTGACACTCTCATGGTTAGGAAAAGGGTTCTTCTTAACATTTGGTTGAGGATCTTCAAATGACAAAATCTTCTTTTCCAATAAATCCCTGACAATATTTTTGAGAGCATAACAATTCTCCAGATCATGACCAGGCGCACCCTCATGAAATAAACAATGAGCGGCGGCGTTGTAATTGGCGGGTAGAGGATTAGGAGGCGGACCCAAAGCCCGAGTAGTGATGAGACCCTGCTTGACCAAAGAGGGATACAACTCGGTAAAAGTCATCGGGATCGGCGGACAAGGTTTATACGTTCTTCTGTTCGGCATATTCTGGCGAGGAGCCGGACTCTTTGGCTGTTGAGGAGCAGGAGTATTGGGCGCCTGCAGGTAGTTGACAGGAGGCGGATAAACAGGAGGTTGTTGCATAGGTTGATACATGGGAACCTGTTGATTGAAAGAAGGTGTAATAGCTGCCACATAGGGTTGTTGAGCATATTGGACCGGGTACCCTTGAGGTTGAGCATAATCTTGCGGGTGTCGGTAAAAACGTCCTCTTGGTCTACCAGAGGATATAGCATTGGTCTCACCTTCCTTCTTTTTCTGGGAGCTATACGGAGGTTTCTTCGGCTGATCCTTAGAAGTACCATGATTATTTGTCATTTTACCACTCTTCATACCTAATTCAATCTTGACACCCACAGCAACGATGTCGGAGAAATTTGAAGTCACACTGCCCACCATTCTCTCGTAAAATTCTGGACGGACCGTGTCGACAAACCAATCAGCTAACTCCTTCTCGGTCAAAGGAGGTTCTACCTGCGAAGCAGTCTCTCTCCACCTTTGGGCATATTCTTTGAATGACTCAGAATTCTTTTGTGACATACTCAGCAACTGTCTTCTGTCAGGAGCCAGATCCATATTGTACTTGTAGTGTTTGATGAAGGCGTCAGATAAATCTTGAAAGTTCTTAATGCGAGACTGGTCTAAAGTTAAATACCACTTGGAGGAAGCACCCTTCAAACTATCTTGGAAACAATGGATCATCAGTTTATCATTCTCAACATGGGCAGCCATTTTGCGATAATACATGATCAGATGACTTTTAGGACAGGTGGCACCTTCATAACGATCGAAATTCGGAGTTTTGAACTTCGGGGGAATAACCAAGCCCGAGACCAAACAAACATCCCTTGCAGCAGTCCCAAAAATTTGATCACCCTCTACCTTTTTCAATCTCTGGACGATGGTGTTCACTTCCTCACGAAGCTTATCATGTTTCTCATAACCCTCAACATTCTCATCAAGATTATCAAAAACTGTCTCATTGAAGTATGGTTGCGCACGAGTGTGTACAACAGGTGGTGCAAAGATAGGAGCCCCCCTAGAAACTTCAGAAAACAAAGGCACGGCCTGCTGAACAGGTTGATTAATCGGAACAGTGGCTTGAGGAGGCACAAAACCTGGAGCAAGACCATAAGGTGGGTCCCTTGCTACGGTCACACTTGGTGGAGGGTCCACAGTAACGCCGGTAATCTCAGAAACAACAGTGGGCTGGGTATCCATCTTAGCATTCATGACATGTAACAATTCCATCATACGCCCCATACCCCCTCGAAGGTCTTCAAGTTCATTGCTAAGGCGATCAATCTCTTTTGCCTGATCCTCCATTCTTTTCCGAGTTTGAGCTCTGGTGTTGTATTGGTGCCGAGAACTCAGGGTGACGAAACTGGAAGGCGAGAGAACCGAACATGAGAAAACGGAAGACACATGCAATGCAAGAAAGTAAATGATGCTGAAATGTGAACGTAAGTGAAGATTTCATGGAATTCAAACATTTATGAATGTCGTGGGGTACCAAGGAAATCTTTTTCTTGTTTTTTCATTTTATCTTTTTTTTTTATGGTATCCCGCGATATCCATAAATGGTATTTGAACTCTATGAAATACAATGCAATAAGATGCTTTATGGATGCAATGCATGAAAACACACAAAGCCCTAGGTTAAAGGAACGTGAGCGGAGTCAAGGTCTACCCATCCCAAAAGGAGTGTACTATAGGTTAGTTGTACCTGCCGAACAAGGTTCTACAAAGTGCCCAAAGTCATCAGCCCATCTTTCGGATATTATCAACCTTCCGACTGACTCGGGGGTGAATAATATTCTCAAGAGAACCTCTTTTGAGTGTAGTATCGCGTAGCAGCCATTGTAAGATTACTCCTACATAGCTCCCGCACTACGTCCTAAATAAGGTCGAGGTGGTGTTAAGGTACTACGGTCCTCAATATCACAGACTCCAATCGACCATGGAAAAAGTTTTCGCGATTACTCGTTCAACCGAACCATTTTCGAAAGGGTCTCAACTGAGCGGAGATTCTCGAATCAGCTTGGTCGGGATTCAACTCCCTATAAGCCTCATCGAATATATCCCCATCCTATAATAATGTCACTAGTCCGGGCGTAGGACTTATCTCACAACACAAGGAACTGTCCCACAATCAAAGTACAAATATATACATGTAAATGAATAATAAGACAAATAATAATAAACATGAACAAATTAGGGATAACCCTCAAAATTTTAGGAGTCCCCAGTGAAGTCGCCATTTTCTGTTGCGGTGGAAATAGGATCACAAACTATTAATGAGTTTGAATCGCAATTCAATTCACAACCGCTCTTTGATTTATCCGAAGGAAAAGGTCAAAAGAGGGAAAACCTATTTTGCATCGTAAACACAATGCGGGGAAAGATCTAGGGTTCGGGGGTTGGTTAAATTTAGGGAAGGTATTAGCACCCTAAACTTCTGTAGTACTCTACAGGAACCTTTTGTTCAGATGTTTACTATTTGCTTTATTATTTGCTTAAGGTATATGTACAAAGGGATTAAAAGTGAGAAAAGAGACCTAAGGGGTTATTCTAAGTTTACTCGGCAAGACATCGCATCTTGTGCCTACGTATCCTTACGGGAGTGGAATCAGAGTAATCGTAGTTCCCCTCAAAAGGGAGGTTAGAGACTTCTTGATTGTGGTCAAGGTCTCAAGGGGAATAAACGCATCTTAAGGACACGCTTACGTGGAGTGTAGAAACTCCAAATCTCTACGTTGAAATGTTAAGTTGTAATTAGGGTTAAATTAGGGATTCCACGGCGGGAAACCCTAAAATGAGCGCGGCGGCTCTTTGACCTAATGCTAGGGGTAATATTGTAATCTTGCCTGCGGCGAGGCATTTATGGAACATTAGGGTTAGTAAGGTGTAAGGGTTAAAGGTGAGGACTATTGACACGGCGGCCAAAAGCTAGACCTAACCTTCGGATGTGTGCAATGGGACAAATTAACGATGCAAATGCGCGAATTTAAACCATACAAACAGCAGAAATTAAAGTGCGGAAAGGTAAATGCGATTATTAGGGTTCGCGAGGTTACAATGGAGGAACAATTACAATAATGTGATACAATTCAAATTTAAGGACGCAAACATAAGGAAATAACATGGTAAGCTGCACAGTGAACGAACTAGGTTAATAAACAAAATTATGAAAGCGGAAACATGAAGTCAAGGGACATTTTTTTTTGTGGTTTTTTACTTTATGAATCTAAGCTTAATTGTTTTAACTTGATAATAAATAAACAAAAAAAAGGGAAGATTATGATTTCTTAAAAAATATTTTCTCTTGGTTTTAAAAGAATAATTGATTCTAATTATAAAAAATGTTTTAATTTTAATATTTTAAAATGTTTTTTATTTTAATATTATAAAAAAATGTTTTTAATTTGAATATTATAAAAAAAATATTTTTAATTTTAATATTATAAAAGAAATGTTTTTAATTTTAATATAAAAAAAACCAACTTAAATATTTTTAAAAATTTGATAATTAAAAAAAGAAGAAAAAAGAAAATAAAAAATAAAAGGGTTGGGCCGGTCATTACCTCCGGACCCAACCCGGTGGAAGCAATTGATCAAAAGAGTCTTTTAGGGTTTCATAACCCTAAAAGCCCTTCTGCGGCGCCGTTTGCATCTTCCTCTTCTCTCTCGATTCTCTCTCGCGGCCGTTCTTCTCCTTCCTCTCGTCTTTCTATGGATTCAATTCCTGCACAACAAAAATGAAGAAACAGAACATAATGAGTTAGCAAGCTTTACGTTTTCCGGGCGCTTCTTGACAGTGACGGTGATGGTTCCGTATCGGAGAGCCTATGATGGAAACTGAGGCTACGTGTTGATCGCCCTTGTTTCAACGAACAACGGTAGCGGTCTTCGCTTCTTCGCGGCCGTTCGATGAATATCCCTTTAGGGTTTTGTTCTTCGCCGTTTTTCGTCCCTCTCTGTCTAGGGTTTGCGATCTTCGTTAGGGTTTTTACAGGTGAAATCGTCCCCTTCTTATAGTTTTCCGATTTCATCTTTTTGGGCCTGGACTGATGATTTTTTTTTACGTTATTATTTGGCTGAGATTCTATTTGATTTTGTCTGGGATTTTTGGTGAGATTGGATTTCGTTTTTTCTGGTATATTTGATCTCATCTAATCTGAACTTTCCTTTTTCAGGATTCCCTATTTTCTGATATGGATCGGATTTTCATTTGATAACTGAACGACTTTGTTTTGATTTTCGTTTGGACATTGCTGATTTCGTTCCTTGATTGGATCGACTTGGGTTTCTCTGACATACTTTGGATTTTATTTTTCAGATGTGGAATGGGATCCCTTGTTCTCAGTGTGGGTATCCAATTGCTGGGCCTTAACGAGTCGATACATGTCTTGTGGATTCACTCGTATTCTGAACTGTCATGGATTTTGTGAACTTGCTTCGTTCAGTTTGGCTATTGGCTGGAATTCACTTATTTTCCTCTTCTTTTCTTTTCAGGACATGTACTACGCTTTGGATGAGTTAGACGCCGCCGAGAATGGTACGTGGCGATGATGACAGCTTGTCTGAGCCTGATGGAGCAAGATACTACGTCCTAGCTTCTGATCATATTGCTGCTTCTGATTGAATTGGTGATGATGATTGGCTATGATGTCGACGAACTGAGCCATGTATTTGTTTGTTTTATGGACCGAGTATGGTTTTGATAACTTGTTTTCGGTGACTTTATTTGTGGGGCGATGATGTTCATAACTGAGCCCTTGTTTGGTGCTCTGTTTCTGATGTGCTTTGCACATTCGGGATCCAATCTGAACTGACATATTAATGTGATCATGTGAGCTTATCTGCTTATTTTGGTATGGCCTGTGGCTCTTTGAACTTCGAACCGGGCTTGACATTGCTGAACCACACCTAGTTTCTGTTTTCTGGCTTGACTTAGTTCTTTTCTTGTGGGATTGAACTTGCCGTAGCTCCTTGTTTTTTAGCATGAATTCACATTCTGTTCTTACTCTTCGCTTTTCCGTTTTTTGAGCTGTTTTGACCGTAAGTGAATTAGCTTGCCATTAGCCTGTGATGAACTTTGCTGATGCTATTCGATTCTTGCGTTTCAGGGCTGGGACTTTGGATGTGTGATTCTTTGATGGATGTTGCCGTCAGCTGCGAATTTTCATTGGGCCGTGATGTTTCTAAACTGAGCCCACCTGATGGCTGTCTTTGATTACTACTTGGAATTTTCAATTACCTTTGGCTGTTTTATTTATGCAGCTTATAAACCATTCTTGGCTTTGAGCTCTGTTACCAGTTTTGTACTGATGCTGTTGAACTTTTTGATACATTGCTTGATGCAGTTCAACATAGTTTGGTTTGTATTCATCTTTCTGTTCTGTTTGAACTTGATTTTTATGGGCTCACTTATGTGTTGCAAAGTTGATGCAGCTTATGCATTGCTTTGGTTTTGAGTTCTGAATTCTGAACCTAGTACTGATGCTGTTGTGGATTTCAGGTATTGAAAAAAAACGACTCAGACCTGCCGGCATCCGGGTCTGAGTCCAACTTTGCCTTGGTATCAGTTTGGAAATCCAAGTCCCGCTTCTTTTATCACTTCTATCTCTCGGATGTCCCTCATGATAAGAACAGGTGTTACCTGATCTGACGCCAACGGCGCGGGTCGGTAACGGGGGTAGGACGTAGCTTCGGTTGTGCCACTCCCGACACTCGATGATGACGCTGTTCTGAGAGTGTTGAAAACAATTTCTAACCCATTCCTGTATTCTATTTTGTTTCTTTTAGACGTGCAGGTTGATCGGAGATTCTGCGGAGAAGCTCACAGGACATCATGAAGAACACTTGGGGATGTTTAGGACTTAGGACTTTTACAATTTTGATTTTCTCTTTTGTAACTTGTAACAAAAATATTATGAATAAATTCAATAACATTTTTTTTATCCAAATCATTTCCTCTTTGTAGATCATGATAAAATATTATGAATAAGCTTCAAATTTCTATCCAAATTCACCTCACAAATTGTAATAATAATAATAAAATATTATGAATAAAATTCACATATTCTATTGAAATCGTTTCCCAATTTCTTTTCCATGATTTAAATTTGCAAACACCTCAACATCCGATTGAATATCCTTGAATTAATTCGATCCAATCTTGCATAATAAGCTTAATACCTTCAACATGAATAAGTTCCATTAATCAGTCGAAGTTTTCACTGTTTTCCCTCTAAAATGGACTGGAAGATAGAAAAATGATTTCTTGTTAAAACCCTGTTCCACAGATCAGATTTTCCAACCCAAATTTAACATAATCAAACCCGCGTAAATAAACGCCTTAGGAATAAAACCTCATTAGGCCCAAAATTACGAATTATGCTTCAAAATGACCAAAACGCCCCTGGGGTATTTCCTGCAAAACAAAACGCACTTTATGACTGGTTAGTGGTTAGCAGATGCACAGATGAGGTGCTATGCGAAATGACTGACTAAATATAAGGGTAAAATTTGGGGTATTACAGCTAGGTCATATGTTCTTCTCTACTATGGGTTAAGCAGGCCTTCGGGTTCGATGTCTATTTGTTTAACAGATGCTTGACCGCGAGGTCATATGTTCCTCTCAACTTCGTGTTGAACCGACCTTCGGGTTCGATGCCTGTTTGTTTAAAAGATGCCTAACAGTGATGACAGATGTTATGATCAACTTCGTGTTGAGCCGCCCATCGGGTTCGATGCCTGTTTGTTTAAAAGATGCCTAACGAAGAGGTCAGATGTTCCTCTCAACTTCGTGTTTAGCCGGCCTTCGGGTTCGATGCCTGTTTGTTTAACAGATGCCTAACGGAGAGGTCAGATGTTCCTCTTAACTTCATGTTGAGCCGGCGTTCGGGTTTGATGCCTGTTTGTTTAACAGTTACCTGATGGCAAGGTCAGATGTTCTTCTCAACTTCAGGTTGAGCCGGGTTTCGGGTTTGATGCCTGTTTCTTTAAGAGATGCCGGACGGCAAGGTCAGATGTTCTTCGTAACTTCGGGTTAAGCCGACCTCTAGATTCGATGCTTGTTTGTTTAAGAGATGCTTGACAGGGAGGTCAGATGTTCTTCTCAACATCGTGTTGAGTTGGCCTTCAGGTTTGATGCCTGTTTGTTTAACAGATGTCTGACGGTGAGGTCAGATTTTCTTCTCAACTACGTGTTGAGCCGCCCTTCGGGTTCGATGCCTGTTTGTTTAAAAGATGTCTCACGGAGAGGTCGGATGTTCCTCTCAACTTCGTGTTGAGCCGGCCTTCGGGTTCGATTCCTGTTTGTTTAACAGATACCTAATGGCGAGGTCAGATGTTCTTCTCAACCTCAGGTTGAGCCGGGTTTCGGGTTCGATGCCTGTTTCTTTAACAGATGCCTGACGGGAAGGTCAAATGTTCTTCATAACTTCGGGTTAAGCCGACCTCCGGATTCGATGCCTATTTGTTTAACAAATACTTGACAGCAAGGTCAGATGTTCCTCTCAACTTCGTGTCTAATCGGCCTTTGGGTTCGATGCATGACAGCGAGGTCAGATGTTCTTCTCAACTTCGTGTTGAGCCAGCCTTCGAGTTCGATGCCTGTTTGTTTAACAGATGTCTGACGGCGAGGTCAGATGTTCTTCGTAACTTCGGGTTAAGCCGACCTCCGGATTCGATGCTTGTTTTTTTAAGTGATGCTTGACAGGGAGGCCAGATGTTCTTCTCAACATCGTGTTGAGTTGGCCTTCAGGTTTGATGCCTGTTTGTTTAATAGATGTCTGACGACGAGGTCAGATGTTCTTCTCAACTACGTGTTGAGCCGCCCTTCGGGTTCGATGCCTGTTTGTTTAAAAGATGTCTCACGGAGAGGTCTGATGTTCCTCTCAACTTCGTGTTGAGCCGGCCTTCGGGTTCGATTCCTGTTTGTTTAACAGATACCTAATGGCGAGGTCAGATGTTCTTCTCAACCTCAGGTTGAGCCGGGTTTCGGGTTCGATGCCTGTTTCTTTAACAGATGCCTGATGGGAAGGTCAGATGTTCTTCATAACTTCGGGTTAAGCCGACCTCCGGATTCGATGCCTATTTGTTTAACAAATACTTGACAGCTAGGTCAGATGTTCCTTTCAACTTCGTGTCTAGCCGGCCTTTGGGTTCGATGCATGACGGCGAGGTCAGATGTTCTTCTCAACTTCGTGTTGAGCCAACCTTCGAGTTCGATGCCTGTTTGTTTAACAGATGTCTGACGGCGAGGTCAGTTGTTCTTCTCGACTACGGGTTAAGCAGGCCTTCGGGTTCGATGTCTATTTGTTTAACAGATGCTTGACCGCTAGGTCATATGTTCTTCTCTACTATGGGTTAAGCAGGCCTTCGGGTTCGACGTCTATTTGTTTAACAGATGCTTGACTGCGAGGTCATATGTTCCTCTCAACTTCGTGTTGAACCGACCTTCGGGTTCGATGCCTGTTTGTTTAAAAGATTCCTGAAGACGAGGTCAGATATTCCTCTAAACATCGTGTTGAGCCGACCTTCGGGATCGATGCCTGTTTGTTTAATAGATGCCTGACAGCGGGTTCAGATGTTCTTCTCAACTTCGTGTTGAGCCGGCCTTCGGGTTCGATGCCTGTTTGTTTAACAGATGCCTAACGGTGAGGACAGATGTTCTTATCAACTTCTTGTTGAGCCGCCCCTTGAGCTCGATGCCTGTTTGTTTAAAATATGCCTCACGAAGAGGTCACATGTTCCTCTCAACTTCGTGTTGAGCCGGCCTTCGGGTTCGATGCCTGTTTGTTTAACAGTTACCTGATGGCGAGGTCAGATGTTCTTCTGAACTTCAGGTTGAACCGGCCTTCAGGTTCGATGCCTGTTTGTTTAACAGATGTCTGACGGCGAGGTCAGATGTTCTTCATAACTTCGGGTTAAGCCGACCTTCGGATTTGATGCCTGTTTGTTTAACAGATGCTTGACAGCGAGGTCAGATGTTCTTCACAACTTCGTGTTGAGCCGGCATTCAGGTTTGATGCCTGTTTGTTTAACAGATGTCTGACGGCGAATTCAGATGTTCTTCTCAACTACGTGTGGAGCCGCCCTTCGGGTTCGATGCCTGTTTGTTTAAAAGATGCCTCATGGAGAGGTCAGATGTTCCTCTCAACTTCGTGTTGAGCCGACCTTCGTGTTCGATTCCTGTTTGTTTGATAGATACCGTAATGGCGAGGTCAGATATTCTTCTCAACTTTAGGTTGACCCGGGTTTCGGGTTCGATGCTGTTTCTATAACAAATGCATGACGGCAAGGTCAGATGTTCTTCATAACTTCCGGTTGAGCCGACCTCCTAATTCGATGCCTATTTGTTTTACAGATGCTTGACAGCGAGGTCAGATGTTCCTCTCAACTTCGTGTCTAGCCGGCCTTTGGGTTCGATGCCTGACGGCAAGGTCAGATGTTCTTCTCAACTTCAGGTTGAGCCGGGTTTCGAGTTCGATGCTTGTTTCTTTAACAGATGCCTGACGCTAAGGTCAGATGTTCTTCATAAGTTCCGGTTGAGCCGACCTCCGAATTCGATGCCTATTTGTTCAACAGATGTTTGACAGCGAGGTCAGATGTTCATCGCAACTTCGTGTCTAGTCGGCCTTTGGGTTCGATGCCTGACGGCGAGGTCAGATGTTCTTCTCAACTTCGTGTTGAGCCAGCCTTCGAGTTCGATGCCTGTTTATTTAACAGATGTCTGATAGCGAGGTCAGATGTTCTTCTCAACTACGGGTTGAGCCGGCCTTCGGGTTCGATGCCTATTTGTTTAACAGATGCTTGACAGCGAGGTTAGATGTTCCTCTCAACTTCGTGTCGAGCCGGCCTTCGGGTTCGATGCCTGGCGGCGAGGTCAGATGTTCCTCTTAACTTCGTGTTGAGCCGGCCTTCGGGTTTAATGCCTGTCTTTTTAACAGATGCCTAACAGTGAGGACAGATGTTCTTATCAACTTCGTGTTGAGCCGCATTTCGGGTTCGATGCCTGTTTGTTTAAAAGATGCCTAACGGAGAGGTCAGATGTTCCTCTCGACTTCGTGTTGAGCCGACCTTAGGGTTCGATGCCAATTTGTTTAACAGATGCCTAACGGAGAGGTCAGATGTTCCTCTCAACTTCGTGTTGAGCCGGCGTTCGGGTTTGATGTCTGTTTGTTTAACAGTTACCTGATGGCAAGGTCAGATGTTCTTCTCAACTTCAGGTTGAGCCGGGTTTCGGGTTTGATGCCTATTTCTTTAACAGATGCCTGACGGCAAGGTCAGATGTTCTTCGTAACTTCGGGTTAAGCCGACCTCCGGATTCGATGCTTGTTTGTTTAAGTGATGCTTGACAGGGAGGCCAGATGTTCTTCTCAACATCGTGTTGAGTTGGCCTTCAGGTTTGATGCCTGTTTGTTTAATAGATGTCTGACGACGAGGTCAGATGTTCTTCTCAACTACTTGTTGAGCCGCCCTTCGGGTTCGATGCCTGTTTGTTTAAAAGATGTCTCATGGAGAGGTCTGATGTTCCTCTCAACTTCGTGTTGAGCCGGCCTTCGGGTTCGATTCCTGTTTGTTTAACAGATACCTAATGGCGAGGTCAGATGTTCTTCTCAACCTCAGGTTGAGCCGGGTTTCGGGTTCGATGTCTGTTTCTTTAACAGATGCCTGATGGGAAGGTCAGATGTTCTTCATAACTTCGGGTTAAGCCGACCTCCGGATTCGATGCCTATTTGTTTAACAAATACTTGACAGCTAGGTCAGATGTTCCTTTCAACTTCGTGTCTAGCCGGCCTTTGGGTTCGATGCATGACGGCGAGGTCAGATGTTCTTCTCAACTTCGTGTTGAGCCAACCTTCGAGTTCGATGCCTGTTTGTTTAACAGATGTCTGACGGCGAGGTCAGTTGTTCTTCTCGACTACGGGTTAAGCAGGCCTTCGGGTTCGATGTCTATTTGTTTAACAGATGCTTGACCGCTAGGTCATATGTTCTTCTCTACTATGGGTTAAGCAGGCCTTCGGGTTCGATGTCTATTTGTTTAACAGATGCTTGACCGCGAGGTCATATGTTCCTCTCAACTTCGTGTTGAACTGACCTTCGGGTTCGATGCCTGTTTGTTTAAAAGATGCCTAACAGTGATGACAGATGTTATGATCAACTTCGTGTTGAGCCGCCCATCGGGTTCGATGCCTGTTTGTTTAAAAGATGCCTAACGAAGAGGTCAGATGTTCCTCTCAACTTCGTGTTGAGCCGGCCTTCGGGTTCGATGCCTGTTTGTTTAACAGATGCCTAACGGAGAGGTCAGATGTTCCTCTTAACTTCATGTTGAGCCGGCGTTCGGGTTTGATGCCTGTTTGTTTAACAGTTACCTGATGGCAAGGTCAGATGTTCTTCTCAACTTCAGGTTGAGCCGGGTTTCGGGTTTGATGCCTGTTTCTTTAACAGATGCCGGACGGCAAGGTCAGATGTTCTTCGTAACTTCGGGTTAAGCCGACCTCTAGATTCGATGCTTGTTTGTTTAAGAGATGCTTGACAGGGAGGTCAGATGTTCTTCTCAACATCGTGTTGAGTTGGCCTTCAGGTTTGATGCCTGTTTGTTTAACAGATGTCTGACGGCGAGGTCAGATGTTCTTCTCAACTACGTGTTGAGCCGCCCTTCGGGTTCGATGCCTGTTTGTTTAAAAGATGTCTCACGGAGAGGTCGGATGTTCCTCTCAACTTCGTGTTGAGCCGGCCTTCGGGTTCGATTCCTGTTTGTTTAACAGATACCTAATGGCGAGGTCAGATGTTCTTCTCAACCTCAGGTTGAGCCAGGTTTCGGGTTCGATGCCTGTTTCTTTAACAGATGCCTGACGGGAAGGTCAAATGTTCTTCATAACTTCGGGTTAAGCCGACCTCCGGATTCGATGCCTATTTGTTTAACAAATACTTGACAGCATGGTCAGATGTTCCTCTCAACTTCGTGTCTAATCGGCCTTTGGGTTCGATGCATGACAGCGAGGTCAGATGTTCTTCTCAACTTCGTGTTGAGCCAGCCTTCGAGTTCGATGCCTGTTTGTTTAACAGATGTCTGACGGCGAGGTCAGATGTTCTTCGTAACTTCGGGTTAAGCCGACCTCCGGATTCGATGCTTGTTTTTTTAAGTGATGCTTAACAGGGAGGCCAGATGTTCTTCTCAACATCGTGTTGAGTTGGCCTTCAGGTTTGATGCCTGTTTGTTTAATAGATGTCTGACGACGAGGTCAGATGTTCTTCTCAACTACGTGTTGAGCCGCCCTTCGGGTTCGATGCCTGTTTGTTTAAAAGATGTCTCACGGAGAGGTCTGATGTTCCTCTCAACTTCGTGTTGAGCCGGCCTTCGGGTTCGATTCCTGTTTGTTTAACAGATACCTAATGGCGAGGTCAGATGTTCTTCTCAACCTCAGGTTGAGCCGGGTTTCGGGTTCGATGCCTGTTTCTTTAACAGATGCCTTATGGGAAGGTCAGATGTTCTTCATAACTTCGGGTTAAGCCGACCTCCGGATTCGATGCCTATTTGTTTAACAAATACTTGACAGCTAGGTCAGATGTTCCTTTCAACTTCCTGTCTAGCCGGCCTTTGGGTTCGATGCATGACGGCGAGGTCAGATGTTCTTCTCAACTTCGTGTTGAGCCAACCTTCGAGTTCGATGCCTGTTTGTTTAACAGATGTCTGACGGCGAGGTCAGTTGTTCTTCTCGACTACGGGTTAAGCAGGCCTTCGGGTTCGATGTCTATTTGTTTAACAGATGCTTGACCGCTAGGTCATATGTTCTTCTCTACTATGGGTTAAGCAGGCCTTCGGGTTCGATGTCTATTTGTTTAACAGATACTTGACCGCGAGGTCATATGTTCCTCTCAACTTCGTGTTGAACCGACCTTCGGGTTCGATGCCTGTTTGTTTAAAAGATTCCTGAAGACGAGGTCAGATATTCCTCTAAACATCGTGTTGAGCCGACCTTCGGGATCGATGCCTGTTTGTTTAATAGATGCCTGACAGCGGGTTCAGATGTTCTTCTCAACTTCGTGTTGAGCCGGCCTTCGGGTTCGATGCCTGTTTGTTTAACAGATGCCTAACGGTGAGGACAGATGTTCTTATCAACTTCTTGTTGAGCCGCCCCTTGAGTTCGATGCCTGTTTGTTTAAAATATGCCTCACGAAGAGGTCACATGTTCCTCTCAACTTCGTGTTGAGCCGGCCTTCGGGTTCGATGCCTGTTTGTTTAACAGTTACCTGATGGCGAGGTCAGATGTTCTTCTCAATTTTAGGTTGAACCGGCCTTCAGGTTCGATTCCTGTTTGTTTAACAGATGTCTGACGGCGAGGTCAGATGTTCTTCATAACTTCGGGTTAAGCCGACCTTCGGATTTGATGCCTATTTGTTTAACAGATGCCTGACAGCGAGTTCAGATGTTCTTCTCAACTTCGTGTTGATCCGGCCTCCGGGTTCGATGCCTGTTTATTTAACAGATGTCTAACGGTGAGGACACATGTTCTTATCAACTTCGTGTTGAGCCGCCCTTCGGGTTCGATGCCTGTTTGTTTAAAAGATGCCTCATGGAGAGGTCAGATGTTCCTCTCAACTTCGTGTTGAGCCGACCTTCGTGTTCGATTCCTGTTTGTTTGATAGATACCGTAATGGCGAGGTCAGATATTCTTCTCAACTTCAGGTTGACCCGGGTTTCGGGTTCGATGCTGTTTCTTTAACAAATGCATGACGGCAAGGTCAGATGTTCTTCATAACTTCCGGTTGAGCCGACCTCCTAATTCGATGCCTATTTGTTTTACAGATGCTTGACAGCGAGGTCAGATGTTCCTCTCAACTTCGTGTCTAGCCGGCCTTTGGGTTCGATGCCTGACGGCAAGGTCAGATGTTCTTCTCAACTTCAGGTTGAGCCGGGTTTCGGGTTCGATGCTTGTTTCTTTAACAGATGCCTGACGCTAAGGTCAGATGTTCTTCATAAGTTCCGGTTGAGCCGACCTCCGAATTCGATGCCTATTTGTTCAACAGATGCTTGACAGCGAGGTCAGATGTTCATCGCAACTTCGTGTCTAGTCGGCCTTTGGGTTCGATGCCTGACGGCGAGGTCAGATGTTCTTCTCAACTTCGTGTTGAGCCAGCCTTCGAGTTCGATGCCTGTTTATTTAACAGATGTCTCATAGCGAGGTCAGATGTTCTTCTCAACTACGGGTTGAGCCGGCCTTCGGGTTCGATACCTATTTGTTTAACAGATGCTTGACAGCGAGGTTAGATGTTCCTCTCAACTTCGTGTCGAGCCGGCCTTCGGGTTTGATGCCTGTTTGTTTAACAGTTACCTGATGGCAAGGTCAGATATTCTTCTCAACTTCAGGTTGAGCCGGGTTTCGGGTTTGATGCCTATTTCTTTAACAGATGCCTGACGGCAAGGTCAGATGTTCTTCGTAACTTCGGGTTAAGCCGACCTCCGGATTCGATGCTTGTTTGTTTAAGTGATGCTTGACAGGGAGGCCAGATGTTCTTCTCAACATCGTGTTGAGTTGGCCTTCAGGTTTGATGCCTGTTTGTTTAATAGATGTCTGACGACGAGGTCAGATGTTCTTCTCAACTACTTGTTGAGCCGCCCTTCGGGTTCGATGCCTGTTTGTTTAAAAGATGTCTCATGGAGAGGTCTGATGTTCCTCTCAACTTCGTGTTGAGCCGGCCTTCGGGTTCGATTCCTGTTTGTTTAACAGATACCTAATGGCGAGGTCAGATGTTCTTCTCAACCTCAGGTTGAGCCGGGTTTCGGGTTCGATGTCTGTTTCTTTAACAGATGCCTGATGGGAAGGTCAGATGTTCTTCATAACTTCGGGTTAAGCCGACCTCCGGATTCGATGCCTATTTGTTTAACAAATACTTGACAGCTAGGTCAGATGTTCCTTTCAACTTCGTGTCTAGCCGGCCTTTGGGTTCGATGCATGACGGCGAGGTCAGATGTTCTTCTCAACTTCGTGTTGAGCCAACCTTCGAGTTCGATGCCTGTTTGTTTAACAGATGTCTGACGGCGAGGTCAGTTGTTCTTCTCGACTACGGGTTAAGCAGGCCTTCGGGTTCGATGTCTATTTGTTTAACAGATGCTTGACCGCTAGGTCATATGTTCTTCTCTACTATGGGTTAAGCAGGCCTTCGGGTTCGATGTCTATTTGTTTAACAGATGCTTGACCGCGAGGTCACATGTTCCTCTCAACTTCGTGTTGAACTGACCTTCGGGTTCGATGCCTGTTTGTTTAAAAGATGCCTAACAGTGATGACAGATGTTATGATCAACTTCGTGTTGAGCCGCCCATCGGGTTCGATGCCTGTTTGTTTAAAAGATGCCTAACGAAGAGGTCAGATGTTCCTCTCAACTTCGTGTTGAGCCGGCCTTCGGGTTCGATGCCTGTTTGTTTAACAGATCCCTAACGGAGAGGTCAGATGTTCCTCTTAACTTCATGTTGAGCCGGCGTTCGGGTTTGATGCCTGTTTGTTTAACAGTTACCTGATGGCAAGGTCAGATGTTCTTCTCAACTTCAGGTTGAGCCGGGTTTCGGGTTTGATGCCTGTTTCTTTAACAGATGCCGGACGGCAAGGTCAGATGTTCTTCGTAACTTCGGGTTAAGCCGACCTCTAGATTCGATGCTTGTTTGTTTAAGAGATGCTTGACAGGGAGGTCAGATGTTCTTCTCAACATCGTGTTGAGTTGGCCTTCAGGTTTGATGCCTGTTTGTTTAACAGATGTCTGACGGCGAGGTCAGATGTTCTTCTCAACTACGTGTTGAGCCGCCCTTCGGGTTCGATGCCTGTTTGTTTAAAAGATGTCTCACGGAGAGGTCGGATGTTCCTCTCAACTTCGTGTTGAGCCGGCCTTCGGGTTCGATTCCTGTTTGTTTAACAGATACCTAATGGCGAGGTCAGATGTTCTTCTCAACCTCAGGTTGAGCCAGGTTTCGGGTTCGATGCCTGTTTCTTTAACAGATGCCTGACGGGAAGGTCAAATGTTCTTCATAACTTCGGGTTAAGCCGACCTCCGGATTCGATGCCTATTTGTTTAACAAATACTTGACAGCAAGGTCAGATGTTCCTCTCAACTTCGTGTCTAATCGGCCTTTGGGTTCGATGCATGACAGCGAGGTCAGATGTTCTTCTCAACTTCGTGTTGAGCCAGCCTTCGAGTTCGATGCCTGTTTGTTTAACAGATGTCTGACGGCGAGGTCAGATGTTCTTCGTAACTTCGGGTTAAGCCGACCTCCGGATTCGATGCTTGTTTTTTTAAGTGATGCTTAACAGGGAGGCCAGATGTTCTTCTCAACATCGTGTTGAGTTGGCCTTCAGGTTTGATGCCTGTTTGTTTAATAGATGTCTGACGACGAGGTCAGATGTTCTTCTCAACTACGTGTTGAGCCGCCCTTCGGGTTCGATGCCTGTTTGTTTAAAAGATGTCTCACGGAGAGGTCTGATGTTCCTCTCAACTTCGTGTTGAGCCGGCCTTCGGGTTCGATTCCTGTTTGTTTAACAGATACCTAATGGCGAGGTCAGATGTTCTTCTCAACCTCAGGTTGAGCCGGGTTTCGGGTTCGATGCCTGTTTCTTTAACAGATGCCTTATGGGAAGGTCAGATGTTCTTCATAACTTCGGGTTAAGCCGACCTCCGGATTCGATGCCTATTTGTTTAACAAATACTTGACAGCTAGGTCAGATGTTCCTTTCAACTTCCTGTCTAGCCGGCCTTTGGGTTCGATGCATGACGGCGAGGTCAGATGTTCTTCTCAACTTCGTGTTGAGCCAACCTTCGAGTTCGATGCCTGTTTGTTTAACAGATGTCTGACGGCGAGGTCAGTTGTTCTTCTCGACTACGGGTTAAGCAGGCCTTCGGGTTCGATGTCTATTTGTTTAACAGATGCTTGACCGCTAGGTCATATGTTCTTCTCTACTATGGGTTAAGCAGGCCTTCGGGTTCGATGTCTATTTGTTTAACAGATACTTGACCGCGAGGTCATATGTTCCTCTCAACTTCGTGTTGAACCGACCTTCGGGTTCGATGCCTGTTTGTTTAAAAGATTCCTGAAGACGAGGTCAGATATTCCTCTAAACATCGTGTTGAGCCGACCTTCGGGATCGATGCCTGTTTGTTTAATAGATGCCTGACAGCGGGTTCAGATGTTCTTCTCAACTTCGTGTTGAGACGGCCTTCGGGTTCGATGCCTGTTTGTTTAACAGATGCCTAACGGTGAGGACAGATGTTCTTATCAACTTCTTGTTGAGCCGCCCCTTGAGTTCGATGCCTGTTTGTTTAAAATATGCCTCACGAAGAGGTCACATGTTCCTCTCAACTTCGTGTTGAGCCGGCCTTCGGGTTCGATGCCTGTTTGTTTAACAGTTACCTGATGGCGAGGTCAGATGTTCTTCTCAATTTTAGGTTGAACCGGCCTTCAGGTTCGATTCCTGTTTGTTTAACAGATGTCTGACGGCGAGGTCAGATGTTCTTCATAACTTCGGGTTAAGCCGACCTTCGGATTTGATGCCTATTTGTTTAACAGATGCCTGACAGCGAGTTCAGATGTTCTTCTCAACTTCGTGTTGATCCGGCCTCCGGGTTCGATGCCTGTTTATTTAACAGATGTCTAACGGTGAGGACACATGTTCTTATCAACTTCGTGTTGAGCCGCCCTTCGGGTTCGATGCCTGTTTGTTTAAAAGATGCCTCATGGAGAGGTCAGATGTTCCTCTCAACTTCGTGTTGAGCCGACCTTCGTGTTCGATTCCTGTTTGTTTGATAGATACCATAATGGCGAGGTCAGATATTCTTCTCAACTTCAGGTTGACCCGGGTTTCGGGTTCGATGCTGTTTCTTTAACAAATGCATGACGGCAAGGTCAGATGTTCTTCATAACTTCCGGTTGAGCCGACCTCCTAATTCGATGCCTATTTGTTTTACAGATGCTTGACAGCGAGGTCAGATGTTCCTCTCAACTTCGTGTCTAGCCGGCCTTTGGGTTCGATGCCTGACGGCAAGGTCAGATGTTCTTCTCAACTTCAGGTTGAGCCGGGTTTCGGGTTCGATGCTTGTTTCTTTAACAGATGCCTGACGCTAAGGTCAGATGTTCTTCATAAGTTCCGGTTGAGCCGACCTCCGAATTCGATGCCTATTTGTTCAACAGATGCTTGACAGCGAGGTCAGATGTTCATCGCAACTTCGTGTCTAGTCGGCCTTTGGGTTCGATGCCTGACGGCGAGGTCAGATGTTCTTCTCAACTTCGTGTTGAGCCAGCCTTCGAGTTCGATGCCTGTTTATTTAACAGATGTCTCATAGCGAGGTCAGATGTTCTTCTCAACTACGGGTTGAGCCGGCCTTCGGGTTCGATACCTATTTGTTTAACAGATGCTTGACAGCGAGGTTAGATGTTCCTCTCAACTTCGTGTCGAGCCGGCCTTCGGGTTCGATGCCTGGCGGCGAGGTCAGATGTTCCTCTTAACTTCGTCTTGAGCCGGCCTTCGGGTTCGATGCCAGTTTGTTTAACAGATTCCTGACGGCGAGGTCAGATATTCCTCTCAACTTTGTGTTGAGCCGAACTTCGGGATCTATGCCTGTTTGTTTAACAGATGCCTAACAGCAAGTGCAAATGTTCTTCTCAACTTCGTGTTGAGCCGGCCTACGGGTTCGATGCCTGTTTGTTTAACAGATGTCTGACGGCGAGGTCAGATGTTCTTCTCAACTACGTGTTGAGCCGCCCTTCGGGTTCGATGCCTGTATGTTTAAAAGATGCCTCACGGCGAGGTCAGATGTTCCTCTCAACTTCGTGTTGAGCCGGCCTTCGGGTTCGATGCCTGGCGGCGAGGTCAGATGTTCCTCTTAACTTCGTCTTGAGCCGGCCTTCGGGTTCGATGCCAGTTTGTTTAACAGATTCCTGACGGCGAGGTCAGATATTCCTCTCAACTTTGTGTTGAGCCGAACTTCGGGATCTATGCCTGTTTGTTTAACAGATGCCTAACAGCAAGTGCAAATGTTCTTCTCAACTTCGTGTTGAGCCGGCCTACGGGTTCGATGCCTGTTTGTTTAACAGATGTCTGACGGCGAGGTCAGATGTTCTTCTCAACTACGTGTTGAGCCGCCCTTCGGGTTCGATGCATGTATGTTTAAAAGATGCCTCACGGCGAGGTCAGATGTTCCTCTCAACTTCGTGTTGAGCCGACCTTCGAGTTCGATGCCTGTTTGTTTAATAGTTACCTGATGGCGAGGTCAGATGTTCTTCTCAACTTCAGGTTGAGCCGGGTTTCGGGTTCGATGCCTGTTTCTTTAACAGATTCCCGACAGCAAGGTCAGATGTTCTTCGTAACTTCAATGCCTGTTTCTTTCACAGATGCCTGACGGTAAGGTCAAATGTTCTTCGTAAGTTCCGGTTGAGCCGACCTCCGGATTCGACGTCTATTTGTTTAACAGATGCTTGACAGTGAAGTCAGATGTTCATTGCAACTTCGTGTCTATCGGCCTTTGGGTTCGATGCCTGACGGCGAGGTCAGATGTTCTTCTCAACTTCGTGTTGAGCCAGCCTTCGAGTTTGATGCCTGTTTGTTTAACAGATGTCTGACAGCGAGGTCAGATGTTCTTCTTAACTACGGGTTGAGCCGGGCTTCGGGTTCGATGCCTATTTGTTTAACAGATGCTTGACAACAAGGTCAGATGTTCCTCCCAACTTCGTGTCGAGCCGGCCTTCGGGTTCGATGCCTGACGGCGAGGTCAGATGTTCCTCTTAACTTCCTGTTGAGCCTGCCTTCGGGTTCGATGCCTGTTTGTTTAACAGATTCCTGACGGCGAGGTCAGATGTTCCTCTCAACTTCATGTTGAGCCGAATTTCGGGATTGATGTCTGTTTGTTTAATAGATGCCTGACAACAAGTTCAAATGTTCTTCTCAACGTCGTGTTGAGCTGGCCTCCAGGTTCGATGCCTGTTTGTTTAACAGATGCCCCACGATGAGGTCAGATGTTCCTCTCAACTTCGTGTTGAGCCGGCCTTCGGGTTCGATGCCCGTTTGTTTAACAGATACCTGATGGCGAGGTCAGATGTTCTTCTCAACTTCAGGTTGAGCCGGGATTCGGGTTCGATGCCTGTTTCTTTAACAGATGCCCGACGACAAGGTCAGATGTTCTTCGTAACCTCGGGTTGAACCAACCTCCAGATTCGATGCCTGTTTGTTTAATAGATGCATGACCGTGAGGTCAGATGTTTCTCTTAACTTCTTGTCTAGCCGGCCTTTGGGTTCGATGCCTGACGGCGAGTTCAGATGTTCTTCTCAACTTCGTGTTGAGCCGGCCTTCAGGTTCGATACCTGTTTGTTTAACAGATGACTGACAGCGAGGTTAGATGTTCTTCTCAACTACATGTTGAGCCGCCCTTCGGGTTCGATGCCTGTTTGTTTAAAAGATGCCTCACGGAGAGGTCAGATGTTCCTCTCAACTTTGTGTTGAGCCGACCTTCGGGTTCGATTCCTGTTTGTTTGACAGATACCTGATGGCGAGGTCAGATGTTCTTCTCAACTTCAGGTTGAGCCGGGTTTCGGGTTGGATGCCTTTTTCTTTAACAGATGCCTGACGGCAAGGTCATATGTTCTTCGTAACTTCCGATTGAGCCGACCTCCGGATTCGATGCCTATTTGTTTAACAGATGCTTGACAGCATGGTCAGATGTTCCTCTCAACTTCGTGTCTACCCGGCCTTTGGGTTCGATGCCTGACGGCGAGGTCAGATGTTCTTCTCAACTTCGTGTTGAGCCAGCCTTTGAGTTCGATGCCTGTTTGTTTAACAGATGTCTGACAGCGAGGTCAGATATTCTTCTCAACTACTGGTTGAGCAGGCCTTCGGGTTCGATGTCTGTTTGTTTAACAAATGCTTGACCGCGTGGTCAGAAGTTCCTCTCAACTTCGTGTCGAGCCGGCCATCGGTTTTGATGCATGACAGCAAGGTCAGATGTTCCTCTTAAATTCGTGTTGAGCCGGCCTTCGGGTTCGATGCCTGTTTGTTTAACAGATTCCTGACGACGAGGTCAGATATTCCTGTCAACTTCGTGTTGAGCCGAGCTTCAGGATCGATGCATGTTTGTTTAACAGATGCCTGACAGCGAGTTCAGATGTTCTTCTCAACTTCGTGTTGATCCGGCCTCCGGGTTCGATGCCTGTTTATTTAACAGATGCCTAACGGTGAGGACACATGTTCTTATCAACTTCGTGTTGAACCGACCTCCGGGTTCGATGCCTGTTTGTTTAAAAGATGCCTCACGGAGAGGTCAGATGTTGGGTTCGATGCCTGTTTGTTTAACAGATTCCTGACGACGAGGTCAGATATTCCTGTCAACTTCGTGTTGAGCCGAGCTTCAGGATCGATGCATGTTTGTTTAACAGATGCCTGACAGCGAGTTCAGATGTTCTTCTCAACTTCGTGTTGATCCGGCCTCCGGGTTCGATGCCTGTTTATTTAACAGATGCCTAACAGTGAGGACACATGTTCTTATCAACTTCGTGTTGAACCGACCTCCGGATTCGATGCATGTTTGTTTAACGGATGCCTGACAGTGAGGTCAGATGTTCCTCTCAACTTCTTGTCTAGCCGGCCTTTGGGTTCGATGCCTGACGGCGAGGTCAGATGTTCTTCTCAACTTCGTGTTGAGCTGGCCTTCAAGTTCGATACCTGTTTGTTTAACAGATGTCTGACAGCGAGGAAAGAGGTTCTTCTCAACTACGTGTTGAGCTGCCCTTCGGGTTTGATGTCTGCTTGTTTAAAAGATACCTCACGGAGAGGTCAGATGTTCCTCTCAACTTTGTGTTGAGCCGACCTTCGGGTTCGACTCATGTTTGTTTAATAGATACCTAATGGCGAGGTCAGATGTTCTTCTCAACTTCAGGTTGAGCCGAGTTTCGGGTTCGATGCCTTTTTCTTTAACAGATGCCTGACGGCAAGGTCAGATGTTCTTCTCAACTTCAGGTTGAGCCGGGTTTCAGTTTCGATGCCTGTTTCTTTAGCAGATGCCCGACGGCAAGGTCAGATGTTCTTCGTAACTTCGGGTTGAACCGATCTCCGGATTCGATGCCTGTTTGTTTAACAGATGCTTGACAGTGAGGTCAGATGTTCCTCTCAACTTTTTTTCTAGCCGACCTTTGCGTTCGATGCCTGACGACGAGGTCAGATGTTCTTCTCAACTTCGTGTTGAGCTGGCCTTCAAGTTTGATACATGTTTGTTTAACAGATGTCTGACAGCGAGGTTAGATGTTCTTCTCAACTACGTGTTGAGCCGCCCTTCGGGTTTGATGCCTGTTTGTTTAAAAGATGCCTCACGGAGAGTTCAGATGTTCCTCTCAACTTTGTGTTGAGCCGACCTTCGGGTTTGACTCATATTTGTTTAACAGATACCTAATGGCGAGGTCATATGTTCTTCTCAACTTCAGGTTGAGCCGGGTTTCGGGTTCGATGCCTTTTTCTTTAATAGATGCTTGACGGCAAGGTCAGATGTTCTACGTAACTTCCGGTTGAGCTGACCTCCGGATTCGATCCCTATTTGTTTAACAGATGCTTGACAGCAAGGTCATAAGTTCCTCTCAACTTCGTGTCTAGCCGGCCTTTGAGTTCGATGCCTGACGGCGAGGTCAGATGTTCTTCTAAACTTCGTGTTGAGCCAGCCTTCGAGTTCGATGCCTGTTTGTTTAACAGATGTCTGACAGCGAGGTCAGATGTTCTTCTCAACTACGGGTTGAGCAGGCCTTCGGGTTCGATGTCTGTTTATTTAACAGATGCTTGACCGCGAGGTCAGATGTTTCTCTATACTTCGTGTCGAGCCGGCCTTCGGGTTCGATGCCTGATGGCGAGGTCAGATGTTCCTCTTAAATTCGTGTTGAGCCGACCTTCGGGTTCGATGCCTGTTTGTTTAACAGATTCCTGACGACGAGGTCAGATATTCCTCTCAACTTCGTGTTGAGCCGACCTTCGGGTTCGATGCCCGTTTGTTTAACAGATACCTGATGGCGAGGTCAGATGTTCTTCTCAACTTTAGGTTGAACCGGGTTTCGGGTTCGATGCCTGTTTCTTTAGCAGATGCCCAACGGCAAGGTCAGATGTTCTTCGTAACTTCGGGTTAAACCGACCTCCGGATTCGATGCATGTTTGTTTAACGGATGCTTGACAGTGAGGTCAGATGTTCCTCTCAACTTCTTGTCTAGCCGGCCTTTGGGTTCGATGCCTGACGGCGAGGTCAGATGTTCTTCTCAACTTCGTGTTGAGCTGGCCTTCAAGTTCGATACCTGTTTGTTTAACAGATGTCTGACAGCGAGGAAAGAGGTTCTTCTCAACTACGTGTTGAGCTGCCCTTCGGGTTTGATGTCTGCTTGTTTAAAAGATACCTCACGGAGAGGTCAGATGTTCCTCTCAACTTTGTGTTGAGCCGACCTTCGGGTTCGACTCATGTTTGTTTAATAGATACCTAATGGCGAGGTCAGATGTTCTTCTCAACTTCAGGTTGAGCCGAGTTTCGGGTTCGATGCCTTTTTCTTTAACAGATGCCTGACGGCAAGGTCAGATGTTCTTCTCAACTTCAGGTTGAGCCGGGTTTCAGTTTCGATGCCTGTTTCTTTAGCAGATGCCCGACGGCAAGGTCAGATGTTCTTCGTAACTTCGGGTTGAACCGATCTCCGGATTCGATGCCTGTTTGTTTAACAGATGCTTGACAGTGAGGTCAGATGTTCCTCTCAACTTTTTTTCTAGCCGACCTTTGGGTTCGATGCCTGACGACGAGGTCAGATGTTCTTCTCAACTTCGTGTTGAGCTGGCCTTCAAGTTTGATACATGTTTGTTTAACAGATGTCTGACAGCGAGGTTAGATGTTCTTCTCAACTACGTGTTGAGCCGCCCTTCGGGTTTGATGCCTGTTTGTTTAAAAGATGCCTCACGGAGAGTTCAGATGTTCCTCTCAACTTTGTGTTGAGCCGACCTTCGGGTTTGACTCATATTTGTTTAACAGATACCTAATGGCGAGGTCATATGTTCTTCTCAACTTCAGGTTGAGCCGGGTTTCGGGTTCGATGCCTTTTTCTTTAATAGATGCTTGACGGCAAGGTCAGATGTTCTACGTAACTTCCGGTTGAGCTGACCTCCGGATTCGATCCCTATTTGTTTAACAGATGCTTGACAGCAAGGTCATAAGTTCCTCTCAACTTCGTGTCTAGCCGGCCTTTGAGTTCGATGCCTGACGGCGAGGTCAGATGTTCTTCTAAACTTCGTGTTGAGCCAGCCTTCGAGTTCGATGCCTGTTTGTTTAACAGATGTCTGACAGCGAGGTCAGATGTTCTTCTCAACTACGGGTTGAGCAGGCCTTCGGGTTCGATGTCTGTTTATTTAACAGATGCTTGACCGCGAGGTCAGATGTTTCTCTATACTTCGTGTCGAGCCGGCCTTCGGGTTCGATGCCTGATGGCGAGGTCAGATGTTCCTCTTAAATTCGTGTTGAGCCGACCTTCGGGTTCGATGCCTGTTTGTTTAACAGATTCCTGACGACGAGGTCAGATATTCCTCTCAACTTCGTGTTGAGCCGACCTTCGGGTTCGATGCCCGTTTGTTTAACAGATACCTGATGGCGAGGTCAGATGTTCTTCTCAACTTTAGGTTGAACCGGGTTTCGGGTTCGATGCCTGTTTCTTTAGCAGATGCCCAACGGCAAGGTCAGATGTTCTTCGTAACTTCGGGTTAAACCGACCTCCGGATTCGATGCATGTTTGTTTAACGGATGCTTGACAGTGAGGTCAGATGTTCCTCTCAACTTCTTGTCTAGCCGGCCTTTGGGTTCGATGCGTGACGGCGAGGTCAGATGTTCTTCTCAACTTCGTGTTGAGCTGGCCTTCAAGTTCGATACCTGTTTGTTTAACAGATGTCTGACAGCGAGGAAAGAGGTTCTTCTCAACTACGTGTTGAGCTGCCCTTCGGGTTTGATGCCTGCTTGTTTAAAAGATACCTCACGGAGAGGTCAGATGTTCCTCTCAACTTTGTGTTGAGCCGACCTTCGGGTTCGACTCATGTTTGTTTAATAGATACCTAATGGCGAGGTCAGATGTTCTTCTCAACTTCAGGTTGAGCCGGGTTTCGGGTTCGATGCCTTTTTCTTTAACAGATGCCTGACGGCAAGGTCAGATGTTCTTCGTTACTTTCGGCTAGTCCGACCTCTGGATTCGATGCCTATTTATTTAACAGATGCTTGACGGCAAGGTCGGATGTTCCTCTCAACTTCGTGTCTAGCCGGCCTTTGGGTTCGATGCCTGACGGCGAGGTCAGATGTTCTTCTCAACTTCGTGTTGAGCCAGCCTTCGAGTTCGATGCCTGTTTTTTTAACAGAAATCTGACAGCGAGGTCAGATATTCTTCTCAACTACGGGTTGAGCAGGCCTTCGGGTTCAATGTCTGTTTGTTTAACAGATGCTTGACCGCGAGGTCAGAAGTTCCTTTCAACTTCGTGTCGAGCCGGCCTTCGGGTTTGATGCTTGACGGCGAGGTCAGATGTTCCTCTTAAATTTGTGTTGAGCCGGCCTTCGGGTTCAATGCCTGTTTGTTTAAGAGATTCCAGACGACGAGGTCACATATTCCTCTCAACTTCGTGTTGAGCCGACCTTCGGGATCGATGCCTGTTTGTTTAACAGATGCCTGACAGCGAGTTTACATGTTCTTCTCAACTTCGTGTTGAGCCGGCCTCCGGGTTCGATGCCTGTTTATTTAAGAGATGCCTAATGGTGAGGACACATGTTCTTATCAACTTCGTGTTGAGCCGCCCTTCGGGTTCGATGCCTGTTTGTTTAAAAGATGCCTCACGGAGAGGTCAAATGTTCCTCTCAACTTCATGTTTAGCCGGCCTTCGGGTTCGATGCCTGTTTGTTTAATAGTTACCTGATGGCGAGGTCAAATGTTCTTCTCAACTTCAGGTTGAGCCGGGTTTCAGGTTTGATACCTGTTTGTTTAACAGATTCCTGATGGCAAGGTCAGATGTTCTTCGTAACTTCGGGTTAAGCCGACCTCCGAATTCGATGCTTGTTTGTTTAACAGATGCTTGAGAGCGAGCTCAGATGTTCTTCTCAACTATGTGTTGAGCCGCCCTTCGGGTTCGATGCCTGTTTATTTAAAAGATACCTCACAGAGAGGTCGAATGTTCCTCTCAACTTCGTTTTGAGCCGGCCTTCGGGTTCGATTCCTGTTTGTTTAACAGATACCTAATGGCAAGGTCAGATGTTTTTCTCAACCTCAGGTTGAGCCAGGTTTCGGGTTCGATGCCTGTTTCTTTAACTGATGCCTGACGGCAAGGTCAGATGTTCTTCATAACATCGAGTTAAGCCGACCTCCGAATTCGATTCCTGTTTGTTTAACAGATGCTTAACAGCGAGGTCAGATGTTCTTCTCAACTTCGTGTTGAGCCGGCATTCAGGTTCGATGCTTGTTTGTTTAACAGATGTCTGACGGCAAGGTCAGATGTTCTTCATAACTTCGGGTTAAGCCGACCTTCGGATTCGATGCCTGTTTGTTTAACAGATGCTTGACAGCGAGGTCAGATGTTCTTCACAACTTCGTGTTGAGCCGGCATTCAGGTTCGATGCTTGTTTGTTTAACAGATGTCTGACGGCGAATTCATATGTTCTTCTCAACTACGTGTTGAGCCGCCCTTCGGGTTCGATTCCTGTTTGTTTAACATATGCCTAACGGTGAGGGCAGATGTTCTTATCAACTTCTTTTTGAGCCGCCCTTCGGGTTCGATGCCTGTTTGTTTAAAAGATGCCTCACGGAGAGGTCAGATGTTCCTCTCAACTTCGTGTTGAGCCGGCCTTCGGGTTCGATGCCTGTTTGTTTAACAATTACCTGATGGCGAGGTCAGATGTTCTTCTCAACTACAGGTTGAGCCGGGTTTTGGGTTTGATTCCTGTTTCTTTAACAGATGCCTAATGGCAAGGTCAGATGTTCTTTGTAACTTCGGGTTAAGCCGACCTCCGGATTCGATGCTTGTTTGTTTAACAATTGCTTGACAGCGAGGTCAGATGTTCTTCTCAACTTCGTGTTGAACCGGCCTTCAGGTTAGATGCCTGTTTGTTTAACAGATGTCTGACGGCGAATTCAGATGTTCTTCTCAACTGTGTGTTGAGCCGCCCTTCGGGTTCGATGCCTGTTTGTTAAACAGATGCCTAACGGTGAGGACAAATGTTCTTATCAACTTCTTTTTGAGCCGCTCTTCGGGTTCGATGCCTGTTTGTTTAACAGACACCCGATGGCAAGGTCAGATGTTCTTCTCAACTTCAGGTTGAGCCGGGTTTCGGGTTCGATGCCTGTTTCTTTAATAGATGCATGACGGCAACGTCAGATGTTCTTCATAACTTCCGGTTGAGCCGACCTCCGAATTCGACGCCTATTTGTTTTACAGATGCTTGACAGCGAGGTCAGATGTTCCTCTCAACTTCGTGTCTAGCCGGCGTTTGGGTTCGATGTCTAGCGGCAAGGTCAGATGTTCTTCGTAAGTTCCAGTTGAGCCGACCTATGGATTCGATGCCTATTTGTTTAACAGATGCTTGACAGCGAGGTCAAATGTTCATCGCAACTACGTGTTTAGCCGGCCTTTGGGTTCGATGCCTGAAGGCGGGGTCAGATGTTCTTCTCAACTTCGTGTTGAGCCAGCCTTCGAGTTCGATGCCTGTTTGTTTAACAGATGTTTGACAGCGAGGTCAGATGTTCTTCTCAACTACGGGTTGAGCCGGCGTTCGGGTTCGATGCCTATTTGTTTAACAGATGCTTGACAGCGAGGTTAGATGTTCCTCTCAACTCCGTGTCGTGCCAGCCTTCGGGTTCGATGCCTGACGGCGAGGTCAGATGTTCCTCTAAACTTTGTATTGAGTTGGCCTTCGGGTTCAATGCCTATTTGTTTAACAGATTCCTGACAGCGAGGTCAGATATTCCTCTCAACTTCGTGTTGAGCCGAGCTTCGGGATCGATGCCTGTTTGTTTAACAGATGCCTGACAGCGAGTTCAAATTTTCTTTTCAACTTCGTGTTGAGCCGGCCTCCGGGTTCGATGCCTGTTTGTTTAACAGATGCCTAACGGTGAGGTCAGATGTTCTTATCAACTTCGTGTTGAGCCGCCCTTCGGGTTCGATGCCTGTTTGTTTAAAAGATGCCTAACGGCAAGGTCAGATGTTCCTCTCAACTTCGTGTTGAGCCGGCCTTTGGATTCGATGCCCTTTTGTTTAACAGAAACCTGATGGCGAGGTAAGATGTTCTTCTCAACTTCAGGTTGAGTTGGGTTTCGGGTTAGATGCCTATTTCTTTAACAGATACCTGACGGCGAGGTCAGATGTTCTTCGTAAGTTCCAATTGAGCCGGCCTTCAGGTTCGATACCTGTTTGTTTAACAGATGTCTGACAACGAGGTTAGATGTTCTTCTTAACCACGTGTTGAGCCGCCCTTCGGGTTCGATGCCTGTTTGTTTAAATGATGCCTCACCAAGAGGTCAGATGTTCCTCTCAACTTCGTGTTGAGCCGGCCTTCGAGTTCGATGTCTGTTTGTTTAACAGATGTCTGATGGCGAGGTCAGATGTTCTTCTCAACTACGGGTTGAGCAGGCCTTCGGGTTCGATGTCTGTTTGTTTAATAGATGATTGACCGCGAGGTCAGATGTTCCTCTCAACTTCGTGTCGAGCCGGCCTTCGGGTTCGATGCCTGACGGCGAGATCAGATGTTCCTCTTAAATTCGTATTGAGCCGGCCTTCGGGTTTGATGCCTGTTTGTTTAACAGATTCCTGACGACGAGGTCAGATATTCCTCTCAACTTCGTGTTGAGCCGACCTTCGGGATCGATGCCTGTTTGTTTAACAGATGCCTGACAGCGAGTTCAGATGTTCCTCTCAAATTCGTGTTGCGCCGGCCTCCGGAATCGATGCCTGTTTGTTTAACAGATGCCTAACGGCGAGGACACATGTTCTTATCAACTTCGTGTTGAGCCGCCCTTCGGGTTCGATGCCTGTTTGTTTAAAAGATGCCTCACGGAGAGGTCAGATGTTCCTCTCAACTTCGTGTTGAGCCGGACATCGGGTTCGATGCCTGTTTGTTTAACAGATACCTGATGGCGAGGTCAGATGTTCTTCTCAACTTCAGGTTGAGCCGGGTTTCGGGTTTAATGCCTGTTTCTTTAACAGATGCCCGACGGCAAGGTCAGATGTTCTTCGTAACTTTGGGTTGAACCGACCTCCGGATTCGATGCCTGTTTGTTTAACAGATGCTTGACAATGAGGTCAGATGTTCCTCTCAACTTCTTGTCTAGCCGTCGTTTGGGTTCGATGCCTGACGGCAAGGTAAGATGTTCTTCTCAACTTCGTGTTGAGCCGACCTTTAGGTTCGATACCTGTTTGTTTAACAGATGTCTGACAGCGAGGTTAGATGTTCTTCTCAACTACATGTTGAGCCGCCCTTCGGGTTCGATGCCTGTTTGTTTAAAAGATGCCTCACCAAGAGGTCAGATGTTCCTCTCAACTTTGTGTTTAGCCGACCTTCGGGTTCGATTCCTGTTTGTTTAACAGATACCTGATGGCGAGGTTAGATGTTCTTCTCAACTTAAGGTTGAGCCGGGTTTTTGGGTTCGATGCCTTTTTCTTTAATAGATGCCTGACGGTAAGGTCAGATTTTCTTCGTAACTTCCGGTTGAGCCGACCTACGAATTCGATGCCTATTTGTTTAACAGATGCTTGACAACAAGGTCAGATGTTCATCTCAACTTTGTGTCTAGCCGGCCTTTGGGTTCGATGCCTGACGGCGAGGTCAGATGTTCTTCTCAACTTTGTGTTTATCCAGCCTTCGAGTTCGATGCTTGTTTGTTTAACAGATGTCTGACGGCGAGGTCAGATGTTCTTCTCAACTACGGGTTGAGCAGGCCTTCGGGTTCGATGTCTGTTTGTTTAACAGATGATTGACCGCGAGGTCAGATGTTCCTCTCAACTTCGTGTCGAGCCGGCCTTCGGGTTCGATGCCTGACAGTGAGATCAGATGTTCCTCTTAAATTTGTGTTGAGCCGGCCTTCGGGTTCGATGCTTGTTTGTTTAACAGATTCCTGACGACGAGGTCAGATATTCCTCTCAACTTCGTGTTGAGTCCACCTTCGGGATCGATGCATGTTTGTTTAACAGATGCCTGACAGCGAGTTCAGATGTTCCTCTCAAATTCGTGTTGCGCCGGCCTCCGGAATCGATGCCTGTTTGTTTAACAGATGCCTAACGGCGAGGACACATGTTCTTATCAACTTCGTGTTGAGCCGCCCTTCGGGTTCGATGCCTGTTTGTTTAAAAGATGCCTCACGGAGAGGTCAGATGTTCCTCTCAACTTCGTGTTGAGCCGGACATCGGGTTCGATGCCTGTTTGTTTAACAGATACCTGATGGCGAGGTCAGATGTTCTTCCTAACTTCAGGTTGAGCCGGGTTTTGGGTTTAATGCCTGTTTCTTTAACAGATGCCCGACGGCAAGGTCAGATGTTCTTCGTAACTTCGGGTTGAACCGACCTCCGGATTCGATGCCTGTTTGTTTAACAGATGCTTGACAATGAGGTCAGATGTTCCTCTCAACTTCTTGTCTAGCCGTCCTTTGGGTTCGATGCCTGACGGCAAGGTCAGATGTTCTTCTCAACTTCGTGTTGAGCCGACCTTTAGGTTCGATACCTGTTTGTTTAACAAATTTCTGACAGCGAGGTTAGATGTTCTTCTCAACTACGTGTTGAGCCGCCCTTCGGGTTCGATGCCTGTTTGTTTAAAAGATGCCTCACCAAGAGGTCAGATGTTCCTCTCAACTTTGTGTTTAGCCGACCTTCGGGTTCGATTCCTGTTTGTTTAACAGATACCTGATGGCGAGGTTAGATGTTCTTCTCAACTTCAGGTTGAGCCGGGTTTTTGGGTTCGATGCCTTTTTCTTTAACAGATGCCTGACGGTAAGGTCAGATTTTCTTCGTAACTTCCGGTTGAGCCGACCTACGAATTCGATGCCTATTTGTTTAACAGATGCTTGACAACAAGGTCAGATGTTCCTCTCAATTTCGTGTCTAGCCGGCCTTTGGGTTCGATGCCTGACGGCGAGGTCAGATGTTTTTCTCAACTTCATGTTGAGCCAGCCTTCGAGTTCGATGCCTGTTTGTTTAACAGATGTCTGACGGTGAGGTTAGATGTTCTTCTCAACTACGGGTTGAGCAGGCCTTCGGGTTCGATGTCTGTTTGTTTAACAAATGATTGACCGCGAGGTCAGATGTTCCTCTCAACTTCGTGTCGAGCCGGCCTTCGGGTTCGATGCCTGACAGTGAGATCAGATGTTCCTCTTAAATTCGTGTTGAGCCGACCTTCATGTTCGGTGCCTGTTTGTTTAACAGATTCCTGACGACGAGGTCAGATATTCCTCTCAACTTCGTGTTGAGTCCACCTTCGGGATCGATGCATGTTTGTTTAACAGATGCCTGACAGCGAGTTCAGATGTTCCTCTCAACTTCGTGTTGAGCCGGCCTCCGGGTTCGATGCCTGTTTGTTTAACAGATGCCTAACGGCGAGGACACATGTTCTTATCAACTTCGTGTTGAGCCGCCCTTCGGGTTCGATGCCTGTTTGTTTAAAAGATGCCTCACGGAGAGGTCATATGTTCCCCTCAACTTCGTGTTGAGCCGGACTTCGGGTTCGATGCCTGTTTGTTTAACAGATACTTGATGGCGAGGTCAGATGTTCTTCTCAACTTCAGGTTGAGCCGGGTTTCGGGTTTAATGCCTGTTTCTTTAACAGATGCCCGACGGCAAGGTCAGATGTTCTTCGTAACTTCGGGTTGAACCGACCTCCGGATTCGATGCCTGTTTGTTTAACAGATGCTTGACAATGAGGTCAGATGTTCCTCTCAACTTCTTGTCTAGCCGTCCTTTGGGTTCGATGCTTGACGACGAGGTCAGATGTTCTTCTCAACTTCGTGTTGAGCCGGCCTTTAGGTTCGATACCTGTTTGTTCAACAGATGTCTGACAGCGAGGTTAGATGTTCTTCTCAACTACGTGTTGAGCCGCCCTTCGGGTTCGATGCCCGTTTGTTTAAAAGATGCCTCACCAAGAGGTCAGATGTTCCTGTCAACTTTGTGTTGAGCCGACCTTCGGGTTCGATTCCTGTTTGTTTAACAGATACCTGATGGCGAGGTCAGATGTTCTTCTCAACTTCAGGTTGAGCCGGGTTTCGGGTTCGATGCCTTTTTCTTTAACAGATGCCTGACGGCAAGGTCAGATTTTCTTCGTAACTTCCGGTTGAGCCGACCTCCGGATTCGATGCCTATTTGTTTAACAGATGCTTGACAACAAGGTCAGATGTTCCTCTCAACTTCGTGTCTAGCTGGCCTTTGGGATCGAGGGCTGACGGCGAGGTCAGATGTTTTTCTCAACTTCGTGTTGAGCCAGCCTTCGAGTTCGATGCCTGTTTGTTTAAGAGATGTCTGACGGTGAGGTCAGATGTTCTTCTCAACTACGGGTTGAGCAGGCCTTCGGGTTCGATGTCTGTTTGTTTAACAGATGATTGACCGCGAGGTCAGATGTTCCTCTCAACTTCGTGTCGAGCCGGCCTTCAAGTTCGATGCCTGACGGCGAGATCAGATGTTTCTCTTAAATTCGTGTTGAGCCGGCCTTCGTGTTCGGTGCCTGTTTGTTTAACAGATTCCTGACGACGAGGTCAGATATTCCTCTCAACTTTGTGTTGAGCCGACCTTCGGGATCAATGCCTGTTTGTTTAACAGATGCCTGACAGCGAGTTCAGATGTTCCTCTCAACTTCGTGTTGAGCCGGCCTCCGGGTTCGATGCCTGTTTGTTTAACAGATGCCTAACGGCGAGGACATATGTTCTTATCAACTTCGTGTTGAGCCGCCCTTCGGGTTCGATGCCTGTTTGTTTAAAAGATGCCTCACGGAGAGGTCAGATGTTCCTCTCAACTTCGTGTTGAGCCGGACTTCGGGTTCGATGCCTGTTGGTTTAATAGTTACCCGATGGCGAGGTCAGATGTTCTTCTCAACTTCAGGTTGAATCGGGTTTCAGGTTTGATGCCTGTTTCTTTAACAGATGCCTTACGGTAAGGTCAGATGTTCTTCGTAACTTCGGGTTAAGCCGACCTCCGGATTTGATGCTTGTTTGTTTAACAGATGCTTGACAGCGAGGTCAGATGTTCTTCTCAACTTCGTGTTGAGCCGGCATTCAGGTTCGATGCCTGTTTGTTTAACAGATGTCTGACGGCGAGGTCAGATTTTCTTCTCAACTACGTGTTGAGCCACCCTTCAGGTTCGATGCCTGTTTGTTTAAAAGATGCCTCACGGAGAGGTCAGATGTTCCTCTCAACTTCGTGTTGAGCCGGCCTTCATGTTCGATTTCTGTTTGTTTAACAGATACCTGATGGCAAGGTCAGATGTTCTTCTCAACTTCAGGTTGAGCCGGGTTTCGGGTTCGATGCCTTTTTCTTTAAGAGATGCCTGACGGCAAGGTCACATGTTCTTCGTAACTTCCGGTTGAGCAGACCTCCGGATTCAGAGCCTATTTGTTTAACAGATGCTTGACAGCAAGGTCAGATGTTTCTCTCAATTTCGTGTCTAGCCGGCCTTTGGTTTCGATGCCTGACGGTGAGGTCAGATGTTCTTCTCAACTTTGTGTTGAGCCGCCCTTCGTGTTCGATGTCTGTTTGTTTAATAGTTACCTGATGGCGAGGTCAGATGTTCTTCTCAACTTCAGGTTGAGCTGGGTTTCAGGTCTGATGCTTCTTTCTTTAACAGATGCCTTACGGCAAGGTCAGATGTTCTTCGTAACTTTGGGTTAAGCCGACCTCCGGATTCGATGCTTGTTTGTTTATTAGATGCTTGGCAGTGAGGTCAGATGTTCTTCTCAACTTCGTGTTGAGCCGACCTTCAGGTTCGATGCCTGTTTGTTTAACATATGTCTGACGGCGAGGTCAGATGTTCTTCTCAACTACGTGTTGAGCCGCACTTTGGGTTCGACGCCTATTTGTTTAAAAGATGCCTCACGGAGAAGTCAGATGTTCCTCTCAACATCGTGTTGAGCCGACCTTCGGGGTCGATTCCTGTTTGTTTAAGAGATACATGATGGCGAGGTCCGATGTTCTTCTCAACTTCAGGTCGAGCCGGTTTTCGGGTTCAATGCCTGTTTGTTTAACAGATGCCTGACGGTAAGGTCAGATGTTCTTCATAACCTCAGGTTAAGCCGACCTCCGGATTTGATGCCTGTTTGTTTAAAAGATGCTTGACAGCGAGGTCAGATGTTCTTCTCAACTTTGTGTTGAGCCAGCATTCAGGTTCGATGCCTGTTTGTTTAACAGATGTCTGACGGAGAGGTCAGATGTTCTTCTTAACTACATGTTGAGCCTCCCTTCGTGTTCGATGCCTGTTTGTTTAAAAGATGCCTCACGGAGAGGTCAGATGTTCTTATCAACTTCTTTTTGAGCCGCCCTTCGGGTTCGATGCCTGTTTGTTTAAAAGATGCCTCACGGAGAGGTCAGATGTTCCTCTCAACTTCGTGCTGAGCCGGCCTTCGGGTTCGATGCCTGTTTGTTTAACAATTACCTGATGGCGAGGTCAGATGTTCTTCTCAACTACAGGTTGAGCCGGGTTTTGGGTTTGATTCCTGTTTCTTTAACAGATGCCTAATGGCAAGGTCAGATGTTCTTTGTAACTTCGGGTTAAGCCGACCTCCGGATTCGATGCTTGTTTGTTTAACAATTGCTTGACAGCGAGGTCAGATGTTCTTCTCAACTTCGTGTTGAACCGGCCTTCAGGTTAGATGCCTGTTTGTTTAACAGATGTCTGACGGCGAATTCAGATGTTCTTCTCAACTATGTGTTGAGCCGCCCTTCGGGTTCGATGCCTGTTTGTTAAACAGATGCCTAACAGTGAGGACAAATGTTCTTATCAACTTCTTTTTGAGCCGCTCTTCGGGTTCGATGCCTGTTTGTTTAACAGACACCCGATGGCAAGGTCAGATGTTCTTCTCAACTTCAGGTTGAGCCGGGTTTCGGGTTCGATGCCTGTTTCTTTAACAGATGCATGACGACAACGTCAGATGTTCTTCATAACTTCCGGTTGAGCCGACCTCCGAATTCGACGCCTATTTGTTTTACAGATGCTTGACAGCGAGGTCAGATGTTCCTCTCAACTTCGTGTCTAGCCGGCCTTTGGGTTCGATGTCTAGCGGCAAGGTCAGATGTTCTTCGTAAGTTCCAGTTGAGCCAACCTATGGATTCGATGCCTATTTGTTTAACAGATGCTTGACAGCGAGGTCAAATGTTCATCGCAACTACGTGTTTAGCCGGCCTTTGGGTTCGATGCCTGAAGGCGGGGTCAGATGTTCTTCTCAAATTCGTGTTGAGCCAGCCTTCGAGTTCGATGCCTGTTTGTTTAACAGATGTTTGACAGCGAGGTCAGATGTTCTTCTCAACTACGGGTTGAGCCGGCGTTCGGGTTCGATGCCTATTTGTTTAACAGATGCTTGACAGCAAGGTTAGATGTTCCTCTCAACTTCGTGTCGTGCCAGCCTTCGGGTTCGATGCCTGACGGCGAGGTCAGATGTTCCTCTAAACTTTGTATTGAGTTGGCCTTCGGGTTCAATGCCTATTTGTTTAACAGATTCCTGACAGCGAGGTCAGATATTCCTCTCAACTTCGTGTTGAGCCGAGCTTCGGGATCGATGCCTGTTTGTTTAACAGATGCCTGACAGCGAGTTCAAATTTTCTTTTCAACTTCGTGTTGAGCCGGCCTCCGGGTTCGATGCCTGTTTGTTTAACAGATGCCTAACAGTGAGGTCAGATGTTCTTATCAACTTCGTGTTGAGCCGCCCTTCGGGTTCGATGCCTGTTTGTTTAAAAGATGCCTAATGGCAAGGTCAGATGTTCCTCTCAACTTCGTGTTGAGCCGGCCTTTGGATTCGATGCCCTTTTGTTTAACAGAAACCTGATGGCGAGGTAAGATGTTCTTCTCAACTTCAGGTTGAGTTGGGTTTCGGGTTAGATGCCTATTTCTTTAACAGATACCTGACGGCGATGTCAGATGTTCTTCGTAAGTTCCGATTGAGCCGGCCTTCAGGTTCGATACCTGTTTGTTTAACAGATGTCTGACAACGAGGTTAGATGTTCTTCTTAACTACGTGTTGAGCCGCCCTTCGGGTTCGATGCCTGTTTGTTTAAATGATGCCTCACCAAGAGGTCAGATGTTCCTCTCAACTTCGTGTTGAGCCGGCCTTCGGGTTCGATGCCGGTTTGTTTAACAGATACCTGATGGCGAGGTAAGATGTTCTTCTCAACTTCAGGTTGAGTCGGGTTTCGAGTTCGATGCCTTTTTCTTTAACAGATGCCTGACAGCAAGGTCAGATGTTCTTCGTAAGTTCCTGTTGAGACGACCTCCGGATTAGATGCCAATTTGTTTAACAGATTCTTGACAGCAAGGTCAGATGTTCATCGCAACTTCGTGTCTAGCCGGCCTTTGGGTTCGATGCCTGAAGGGCGAGGTCAGATGTTCTTCTCAACTTCGTGTTGAGCCAGCCTTCGAGTTCTATGTCTGTTTGTTTAACAGATGTCTGATGGCGAGGTCAGATGTTCTTCTCAACTACGGGTTGAGCAGGCCTTCGGGTTCGATGTATGTTTGTTTAACAGATGATTGACCGCGAGGTCAGATGTTCCTCTCAACTTCGTGTCGAGCCGGCCTTCGGGTTCGATGCCTGACGGCGAGATCAGATGTTCCTCTTAAATTCGTATTGAGCCGGCCTTCGGGTTTGATGCTTGTTTGTTTAACAGATTCCTGACGACGAGGTCAGATATTCCTCTCAACTTCGTGTTGAGCCGACCTTCGGGATCGATGCCTGTTTGTTTAACAGATGCTTGACAGCGAGTTCAGATGTTCCTCTCAAATTCGTGTTGCGCCGGCCTCCGGAATCGATGCCTGTTTGTTTAACAGATGCCTAACGGCGAGGACACATGTTCTTATCAACTTCGTGTTGAGCCGCCCTTCGGGTTCGATGCCTGTTTGTTTAAAAGATGCCTCACGGAGAGGTCAGATGTTCCTCTCAACTTCGTGTTGAGCCGGACATCGGGTTCGATGCCTGTTTGTTTAACAGATACCTGATGGCGAGGTCAGATGTTCTTCTCAACTTCAGGTTGAGCCGGGTTTCGGGTTTAATGCCTGTTTCTTTAACAGATGCCCGACGGCAAGGTCAGATGTTCTTCGTAACTTTGGGTTGAACCGACCTCCGGATTCGATGCCTGTTTGTTTAACAGATGCTTGACAATGAGGTCAGATGTTCCTCTCAACTTCTTGTCTAGCCGTCCTTTGGGTTCGATGCCTGACGGCAAGGTCAGATGTTCTTCTCAACTTCGTGTTGAGCCGACCTTTAGGTTCGATACCTGTTTGTTTAACAGATGTCTGACAGCGAGGTTAGATGTTCTTCTCAACTACATGTTGAGCCGCCCTTCGGGTTCGATGCCTGTTTGTTTAAAAGATGCCTCACCAAGAGGTCAGATGTTCCTCTCAACTTTGTGTTTAGCCGACCTTCGGGTTCGATTCCTGTTTGTTTAACAGATACCTGATGGCGAGGTTAGATGTTCTTCTCAACTTCAGGTTGAGCCGGGTTTTTGGGTTCGATGCCTTTTTCTTTAATAGATGCCTGACGGTAAGGTCAGATTTTCTTCGTAACTTCCGGTTGAGCCGACCTACGAATTCGATGCCTATTTGTTTAACAGATGCTTGACAACAAGGTCAGATGTTCATCTCAACTTTGTGTCTAGCCGGCCTTTGGGTTCGATGCCTGACGGCGAGGTCAGATGTTCTTCTCAACTTTGTGTTTATCCAGCCTTCGAGTTCGATGCTTGTTTGTTTAACAGATGTCTGACGGCGAGATCAGATGTTCTTCTCAACTACGGGTTGAGCAGGCCTTCGGGTTCGATATCTGTTTGTTTAACAGATGATTGACTGCGAGGTCAGATGTTCCTCTCAACTTCGTGTCGAGCCGGCCTTCGGGTTCGATGCCTGACAGTGAGATCAGATGTTCCTCTTAAATTTGTGTTGAGCCGGCCTTCGGGTTCGATGCTTGTTTGTTTAACAGATTCCTGACGACGAGGTCAGATATTCCTCTCAACTTCGTGTTGAGTCCACCTTCGGGATCGATGCATGTTTGTTTAACAGATGCCTGACAGCGAGTTCAGATGTTCCTCTCAACTTCGTGTTGAGCCGGCCTCCGGGTTCGATGCCTGTTTGTTTAACAGATGCCTAACGGCGAGGACACATGTTCTTATCAACTTCGTGTTGAGCCGCCCTTCGGGTTCGATGCCTGTTTGTTTAAAAGATGCCTCACGGAGAGGTCATATGTTCCCCTCAACTTCGTGTTGAGCCGGACTTCGGGTTCGATGCTTGTTTGTTTAACAGATACTTGATGGCGAGGTCAGATGTTCTTCTCAACTTCAGGTTGAGCCAGGTTTCGGGTTTAATGCCTGTTTCTTTAACAGATGCCCGACGGCAAGGTCAGATGTTCTTCGTAACTTCGGGTTGAACCGACCTCCGGATTCGATGCCTGTTTGTTTAACAGATGCTTGACAATGAGGTCAGATGTTCCTCTCAACTTCTTGTCTAGCCGTCCTTTGGGTTCGATGCTTGACGACGAGGTCAGATGTTCTTCTCAACTTCGTGTTGAGCCGGCCTTTAGGTTCGATACCTGTTTGTTTAACAAATGTCTGACAGCGAGGTTAGATGTTCTTCTCAACTACGTGTTGAGCCGCCCTTCGGGTTCGATGCCCGTTTGTTTAAAAGATGCCTCACCAAGAGGTCAGATGTTCCTGTCAACTTTGTGTTGAGCCGACCTTCGGGTTCGATTCCTGTTTGTTTAACAAATACTTGATGGCGAGGTTAGATGTTCTTCTCAACTTCAGGTTGAGCCGGTTTCGGGTTTGATGCCTTTTTCTTTAACAGATGCCTGACGGCAAGGTCAGATTTTCTTCGTAACTTCCGGTTGAGCCGACCTCCGGATTCGATGCCTATTTGTTTAACAGATGCTTGACAACAAGGTCAGATGTTCCTCTCAATTTCGTGTCTAGCCGGCCTTTGGGTTCGATGCCTGACGGCGAGGTCAGATGTTTTTCTCAACTTCGTGTTGAGCCAGCCTTCGAGTTCGATGCCTGTTTGTTTAACAGATGTCTGACGGTGAGGTTAGATGTTCTTCTTAACTACGGGTTGAGCAGGCCTTCGGGTTCGATGTCTGTTTGTTTAACAAATGATTGACCGCGAGGTCAGATGTTCCTCTCAACTTCGTGTCGAGCCGGCCTTCAAGTTCGATGCCTGACGGCGAGATCAGATGTTCCTCTTAAATTCGTGTTGAGCCGACCTTCGTGTTCGGTGCCTGTTTGTTTAACAGATTCCTGACGACGAGGTCAGATATTCCTCTCAACTTCGTGTTGAGTCGACCTTCGGGATCGATGCATGTTTGTTTAACAGATGCCTGACAGCTAGTTCAGATGTTCCTCTCAACTTCGTGTTGAGCCGGCCTCCGGGTTCGACGCCTGTTTGTTTAACAGATGCCTAACGGCGAGGACACATGTTCTTATCAACTTCGTGTTGAGCCGCCCTTTGGGTTCGATGCCTGTTTGTTTAAAAGATGCCTCACGAAGAGGTCAGATGTTCCTCTCAACTTCGTGTTGAGCCGGACATCGGGTTTGATGCCTGTTTGTTTAACAGATACCTGATGGCGAGGTAAGATGTTCTTCTCAACTTCAGGTTGAGCCGGGTTTCGGGTTTAATGCCTGTTTCTTTAACAGATGCCCGACGGCAAGGTCAGATGTTCTTCGTAACTTCGGGTTGAACCGAGCTCCGGATTCGATGCCAGTTTGTTTAACAGATGCTTGACAATGAGGTCAGATGTTCCTCTAAACTTCTTGTCTAGCTGTCCTTTGGGTTCGATGCCTGACGGCAAGGTCAGATGTTCTTCTCAACTTCGTGGTTAGCCGGCCTTTAGGTTCGATACCTGTTTGTTTAACAGATGTCTGACAGCGAGGTTAGATGTTCTTCTCAACTACGTGTTGAGCCGCCCTTCGGGTTCGATGCCTGTTTGTTTAAAAGATGCCTCACCAAGAAGTCAGATGTTCCTCTGAACTTTGTGTTGAGCCGACCTTCGGGTTCGATTCCTGTTTGTTTAACAGATACCTGATGGCGAGGTCAGATGTTCTTCTCAACTTCAGGTTGAGCCGGGTTTCGGGTTCGATGCCTTTTTCTTTAACAGATGCCTGACGGCAAGGTCAGATTTTCTTCGTAACTTCCGGTTGAGCCGACCTCCGGATTCGATGCCTATTTGTTTAACAGATGCTTGACAACAAGGTCAGATGTTCCTCTCAACTTCGTGTCTAGCTGGCCTTTGGGATCGAGGGCTGACGGCGAGGTCAGATGTTCTTCTCAACTTCGTGTTGAGCCAGCCTTCGAGTTCGATGCCTGTTTGTTTAAGAGATGTCTGACGACGAGGTCAGATGTTCTTCTCAACTACGGGTTGAGCAGGCCTTCGGGTTCGATGTCTATTTGTTTAACAGATGATTGACCGCGAGGTCAGATGTTCCTCTCAACTTCGTGTCGAGCCGGCCTTCAAGTTCGATGCCTGACGGCGAGATCAGATGTTCCTCTTAAATTCGTGTTGAGCCGGCCTTCGTGTTCGGTGCCTGTTTGTTTAACAGATTCCTGACGACGAGGTCAGATATTCCTCTCAACTTTGTGTTGAGCCGACCTTCGGGATCAATGCCTGTTTGTTTAACAGATGCCTGACAGCGAGTTCAGATGTTCCTCTCAACTTCGTGTTGAGCCGGCCTCCGGGTTCGATGCCTGTTTGTTTAACAGATGCCTAACGGCGAGGACATATGTTCTTATCAACTTCGTGTTGAGCCGCCCTTCGGGTTCGATGCCTGTTTGTTTAAAAGATGCCTCACGGAGAGGTCAGATGTTCCTCTCAACTTCGTGTTTAGCCGGACTTCGGGTTCGATGCCTGTTGGTTTAATAGTTACCCGATGGCGAGGTCAGATGTTCTTCTCAACTTCAGGTTGAATCGGGTTTCAGGTTTGATGCCTGTTTCTTTAACAGATGCCTTACGGTAAGGTCAGATGTTCTTCGTAACTTCGGGTTAAGCCGACCTCCGGATTTGATGCTTGTTTGTTTAACAGATGCTTGACAGCGAGGTCAGATGTTCTTCTCAACTTCGTGTTGAGCCGGCATTCAGGTTCGATGCCTGTTTGTTTAACAGATGCCTGACGGCGAGGTCAGATTTTCTTCTCAACTACGTGTTGAGCCACCCTTCAGGTTCGATGCCTGTTTGTTTAAAAGATGCCTCACGGAGAGGTCAGATGTTCCTCTCAACTTCGTGTTGAGCCGGCCTTCATGTTCGATTCCTGTTTGTTTAACAGATACCTGATGGCAAGGTCAGATGTTCTTCTCAACTTCAGGTTGAGCCGGGTTTCGGGTTCGATGCCTTTTTCTTTAAGAGATGCCTGACGGCAAGCTCACATGTTCTTCGTAACTTCCGGTTGAGCAGACCTCCGGATTAAGAGCCTATTTGTTTAACAGATGCTTGACAGCAAGGTCAGATGTTTCTCTCAATTTCGTGTCTAGCCGGCCTTTGGTTTCGATGCCTGACGGTGAGGTCAGATGTTCTTCTCAACTTTGTGTTGAGCCGCCCTTCGGGTTCGATGTCTGTTTGTTTAATAGTTACCTGATGGCGAGGTCAGATGTTCTTCTCAACTTCAGGTTGAGCTGGGTTTCGGGTCTGATGCTTCTTTCTTTAACAGATGCCTTACGGCAAGGTCAGATGTTCTTCGTAACTTTGGGTTAAGCCGACCTCCGGATTCGATGCTTGTTTGTTTATTAGATGCTTGGCAGTGAGGTCAGATGTTCTTCTCAACTTCGTGTTGAGCCGACCTTCAGGTTCGATGCCTGTTTGTTTAACATATGTCTGACGGCGAGGTCAGATGTTCTTCTCAACTACGTGTTGAGCCGCACTTTGGGTTCGACGCCTATTTGTTTAAAAGATGCCTCACGGAGAAGTCAGATGTTCCTCTCAACTTCGTGTTGAGCCGACCTTCGGGGTCGATTCCTGTTTGTTTAAGAGATACATGATGGCGAGGTCCGATGTTCTTCTCAACTTCAGGTCGAGCCGGTTTTCGGGTTCAATGCCTGTTTGTTTAACAGATGCCTGACGGTAAGGTCAGATGTTCTTCATAACTTCAGGTTAAGCCGACCTCCGGATTTGATGCCTGTTTGTTTAAAAGATGCTTGACAGCAAGGTCAGATGTTCTTCTCAACTTTGTGTTGAGCCAGCATTCAGGTTCGATGCCTGTTTGTTTAACAGATGTCTGACGGAGAGGTCAGATGTTCTTCTTAACTACATGTTGAGCCTCCCTTCGTGTTCGATGCCTGTTTGTTTAAAAGATGCCTCACGGAGAGGTCAGATGTTTCTCTCAACTTCGTGTTGAGCTGACCTTCGTGTTCGATTCCTGTTTGTTTAACAGATACTTGATGGCAAGGTCAGATGTTCTTCTCGACTTCAAGTTGAGTTGGGTTTTGGGATCGATGCCTTTTTCTTTAACAGATGCCTGACGGCAAGGTCAGATGTTCTTCGTAACTTCCGGTTGAGCCGACCTCCAGATTCGATGCCTATTTGTTTAATAGATGCTTGACAGCAAGGTCAGATGTTCCTCTTAACTTCGTGTCTAGCCAGCCTTTGGGTTTGATTCCTGACGGCGAGGTCAGATGTTCTTCTCAACTTCGTGTTGAGCCGGCCTTTGGGTTCGATGCCTGTTTGTTTAACAGATGTCTGACGGCGAGGTCAGATGTTCTTCTCAACTGCGGGTTGAGCAGGCCTTCGGGTTCGATGTCTGTTTGTTTAACTGATGCTTGACCGCGAGGTCAGATGTTCCTCTCAACTTCGTGTCGAGTCGGCCTTCGGGTTCGATGCCTAACGGCGAGGTCAGATGTTCCTCTTAACTTCGTGTTGAGCCGGCCTTTGGGTTCGATGCCTGTTTGTTTAACAGATTCTTGACGGCGAGGTCAGATATTCCTCTCAACTTCGTTTTGAGGCGACCTTCGAGATCGATGCCTGTTTGTTTAACAGATGCCTGACAGCGAGTTCATATGTTCTTCTCAACTTTGTGTTGAGCCTGCCTGCGGGTTTGATGCCTATTTGTTTAACACATGCCTAACGGTGAGGACTGATGTTCTTATCAACTTCGTGTTGAGCCGCCCTTCGGGTTCGATGCCTGTTTGTTTAAACGATGCCTCACGGTGATGTCAGATGTTCCTCTCAACTTCGTGTTGAGCCAACCTTCGGGTTCGATGCCTGTTTGTTTAACAGATACTTGATGGCGAGGTCAGATGTTCTTCTCAACTTCAGGTTGAGCCGGGTTTCGGGTTCGATGCCTGTTTCCTTAACAGATGCATGATGGCAAGGTCAGATGTTCTTCATTACTTCAGGTTGAGCCGACCTCTGGATTCGATGCCTGTTTGTTTAACAGATGCTTGACAGCGAGGTCAGATGTTCCTCTCAACTTCGTGTCTAGCCAGCCTTTGGGTTCGATGCCTGATGGCGCGGCCAGATGTTCTTCTCAATTTCGTGTTGAGCAGGCCTTCGGATTCGATGCTTGTTTGTTTAACAGATGTCTGACAGCGAGCTCAGATGTTCTTCTCAACTAAGGGTTGAGCCGGCCTTCGGGTTCGATGCCTATTTGTTTAACAGATGCTTGATAGCGAGGTCAAATGTTCCTCTCAACTTCGTGTCGAGCCGAACTTCTGGTTCGATGCCTAACGGCGAGGTCAGATGTTCCTCTTAACTTCGTGTTATGCCGGCCTTCGTGTTCGATGCCTTTTTGTTTAACAGATTCTTGACGGCGAGGTCAGATATTCCTCTCAACTTCGTGTTGAGCCGACCTTCAGGATCGATGCCTGTTTGTTTAACAGATGCCTAACAGCGAGTTCAGATGTTCTTCTCAACTTCGTGTTGATCCGGCCTCTGGGTTCGATGTCTGTTTGTTTAACAGATGCCTAACAGTGAGGTCATATGTTCTTATCAACTTCGTGTTGAGCCGCCGTTCGGGTTCGATGCCTGTTTGTTTAAAAGATGCTTGACGGCGAGGTTAGATGTTCCTCTCAACTTTGTGTTGAGCCGGCCTTCGGGTTTGATGCCTGTTTGTTTAACAGATACCTAATGGCAAGGTCAGATGTTCTTCTCAACTTCGGGTTCGATGCCTGTTCGTTTAACAGATGTCTGACAGCGAGGTCAGATGTTCTTCTCTACTACGTATTGAGCCGCCCTTTGGGTTAGATACCCGTTTGTTTAAAAGATGCCTCTCGGAGAGGTCAGATGTTCCTCTGAATTACGTGTTGAGCCAGCCTTCGGGTTCAATGCCTGTTTGTTTAACAGATACCTGATGGCGAGGTTAGATGTTCTTCACAACTTAAGGTTGAGCTGAGTTTCGGGTTCGATGCCTGTTTCTTTAACAGATGCCTGATATCAAGGTTAGATGTTCATTGTAAGTTCGGGTTGAGCTGACCTCCAGATTCGATGCCTGTTTGTTTAACAGATGCTTGACAGTGAGTTCAGATGTTCCTCTCATCTTCTAGTCTAGCCGGGCTTTGGGTTCGATGCCTAACAGCGAGGTCAGATGTTCTTCTCAACTTCGTGTTGAGCCGGCCTTCGGGTTCAACGTTTGTTTGTTTAACAGATGTCTGACGGCGAGGTCAGATGTTCTTCTCAACTACGGGTTGAGCTGGCCTTCGGGTTCGATGCGTGTTTGTTTAACAGATGCTTGTAAGCGAGGTAAGATGTTCTTCTCAACTTCGTGTCGAGCCGGCCTTCAAGTTCGATGCCTGACGGCGAGATCAGATGTTCCTCGTAAATTCGTGTTGAGCCGGCCTTCGTGTTCGGTTCCTGTTTGTTTAACAGATTCCTGACGACGAGGTCAGATATTCCTCTCAACTTTGTGTTGAGCCGACCTTCGGGATCGATGCCTGTTTGTTTAACAGATGCCTGACAGCGAGTTCAGATGTTCCTCTCAACTTCGTGTTGAGCCGGCCTCCGGGTTCGATGCCTGTTTGTTTAACAGATGCCTAACGGCGAGGACATATGTTCTTATCAACTTCGTGTTGAGCCGCCCTTCGGGTTCGATGCCTGTTTGTTTAAAAGATGCCTCACGGAGAGGTCAGATGTTCCTCTCAACTTCGTGTTGAGCCGGACTTCGGGTTCGATGCCTGTTGGTTTAATAGTTACCCGATGGCAAGGTCAGATGTTCTTCTCAACTTCAGGTTGAATCGGGTTTCAGGTTTGATGCCTGTTTCTTTAACAGATGCCTTACGGCAAGGTCAGATGTTCTTCGTAACTTCGGGTTAAGCCGACCTCCGGATTTGATGCTTGTTTGTTTAACAGATGCTTGACAGCGAGGTCAGATGTTCTTCTCAACTTCGTGTTGAGCCGGCATTCAGGTTCGATGCCTGTTTGTTTAACAGATGTCTGACGGCGAGGTCAGATTTTCTTCTCAACTACGTGTTGAGCCACCCTTCCGGTTCGATGCCTGTTTGTTTAAAAGATGCCTCACGGAGAGGTCAGATGTTCCTCTCAACTTCGTGTTGAGCCGGCCTTCATGTTCGATTCCTGTTTGTTTAACAGATACCTGATGGCAAGGTCAAATGTTCTTCTCAACTTCAGGTTGAGCCGGGTTTCGGGTTCGATGCCTTTTTCTTTAAGAGATGCCTGACGGCAAGGTCACATGTTCTTCGTAACTTCCGGTTGAGCAGACCTCCAGATTCATAGCCTATTTGTTTAACAGATGCTTGACAGCAAGGTCAGATGTTTCTCTCAATTTCGTGTCTAGCCGGCCTTTGGTTTCGATGCCTGACGGTGAGGTCAGATGTTCTTCTCAACTTTGTGTTGAGCCGCCCTTCGGGTTCGATGCCTGTTTGTTTAATAGTTACCTGATGGCGAGGTCAGATGTTCTTCTCAACTTCAGGTTGAGCTGGGTTTCGGGTCTGATGCTTCTTTCTTTAACAGATGCCTTACGGCAAGGTCAGATGTTCTTCGTAACTTTGGGTTAAGCCGACCTCCGGATTCGATGCTTGTTTGTTTATTAGATGGTTGGCAGTGAGGTCAGATGTTCTTCTCAACTTCGTGTTGAGCCGACCTTCAGGTTCGATGCCTGTTTGTTTAACATATGTCTGACGGCGAGGTCAGATGTTCTTCTCAACTACGTGTTGAGCCGCACTTTGGGTTCGACGCCTATTTGTTTAAAAGATGCCTCACGGAGAAGTCAGATGTTCCTCTCAACTTCGTGTTGAGCCGACCTTCGGGGTCGATTCCTGTTTGTTTAAGAGATACATGATGGCGAGGTCCGATGTTCTTCTCAACTTCAGGTCGAGCCGGTTTTCGGGTTCAATGCCTGTTTGTTTAACAGATGCCTGACGGTAAGGTCAGATGTTCTTCATAACTTCAGGTTAAGCCGACCTCCGGATTTGATGCCTGTTTGTTTAAAAGATTCTTGACAGCGAGGTCAGATGTTCTTCTCAACTTTGTGTTGAGCCAGCATTCAGGTTCGATGCCTGTTTGTTTAACAGATGTCTGACGGAGAGCTCAGATGTTCTTCTTAACTACATGTTGAGCCTCCCTTCGTGTTCGATGCCTGTTTGTTTAAAAGATGCCTCACGGAGAGGTCAGATGTTTCTCTCAACTTCGTGTTGAGCTGACCTTCGTGTTCGATTCCTGTTTGTTTAACAGATACTTGATGGCAAGGTCAGATGTTCTTCTCGACTTCAAGTTGAGTCGGGTTTTGGGATCGATGCCTTTTTCTTTAACAGATGCCTGACGGCAAGGTCAGATGTTCTTCGTAACTTCCGGTTGAGCCGACCTCCAGATTCGATGCCTATTTGTTTAATAGATGCTTGACAGCAAGGTCAGATGTTCCTCTTAACTTCGTGTCTAGTCGGCCTTTGGGTTTGATTCCTGACGGCGAGGTCAGATGTTCTTCTCAACTTCGTGTTGAGCCGGCCTTCGGGTTCGATGCCTGTTTGTTTAACAGATGTCTGACGGCGAGGTCAGATGTTCTTCTCAACTGCGGGTTGAGCAGGCCTTCGGGTTCGATGTCTGTTTGTTTAACTGATGCTTGACCGCGAGGTCAGATGTTCCTCTCAACTTCGTGTCGAGTCGGCCTTCGGGTTCGATGCCTAACGGCGAGGTCAGATGTTCCTCTTAACTTCGTGTTGAGCCGGCCTTTGGGTTCGATGCCTGTTTGTTTAACAGATTCTTGACGGCGAGGTCAGATATTCCTCTCAACTTCGTTTTGAGGCGACCTTCGAGATCGATGCTTGTTTGTTTAACAGATGCCTGACAGCGAGTTCAGATGTTCTTCTCAACTTTGTGTTGAGCCTGCCTGCGGGTTCGATGCCTATTTGTTTAACACATGCCTAACGGTGAGGACTGATGTTCTTATCAACTTCGTGTTGAGCCGCCCTTCGGGTTCGATGCCTGTTTGTTTAAACGATGCCTCACGGTGATGTCAGATGTTCCTCTCAACTTCGTGTTGAGCCAACCTTCGGGTTCGATGCCTGTTTGTTTAACAGATACTTGATGGCGAGGTCAGATGTTCTTCTCAACTTCAGGTTGAGCCGGGATTCGGGTTCGATGCCTATTTCCTTAACAGATGCATGATGGCAAGGTCAGATGTTCTTCATTACTTCAGGTTGAGCCGACCTCTGGATTCGATGCCTGTTTGTTTAACAGATGCTTGACAGCGAGGTCAGATGTTCCTCTCAACTTCGTGTCTAGCCAGCCTTTGGGTTCGATGCCTGATGGCGCGGCCAGATGTTCTTCTCAATTTCGTGTTGAGCAGGCCTTCGGATTCGATGCTTGTTTGTTTAACAGATGTCTGACAGCGAGCTCAGATGTTCTTCTCAACTAAGGGTTGAGCCGGCCTTCGGGTTCGATGCCTATTTGTTTAACAGATGCTTGATAGCGAGGTCAAATGTTCCTCTCAACTTCGTGTCGAGCCGAACTTCTGGTTCGATGCCTAACGGCGAGGTCAGATGTTCCTCTTAACTTCGTGTTATGTCGGCCTTCGTGTTCGATGCCTTTTTGTTTAACAGATTCTTGACAGCGAGGTCAGATATTCCTCTCAACTTCGTGTTGAGCCGAACTTCAGGATCGATGCCTGTTTGTTTAACAGATGCCTAACAGCGAGTTCAGATGTTCTTCTCAACTTCGTGTTGATCCGGCCTCTGGGTTCGATGTCTGTTTGTTTAACAGATGCCTAACAGTGAGGTCATATGTTCTTATCAACTTCGTGTTGAGCCGCCCTTCGGGTTCGATGCCTGTTTGTTTAAAAGATGCTTGACGGCGAGGTTAGATGTTCCTCTCAACTTTGTGTTGAGCCGGCCTTCGGGTTCGATGCCTGTTTGTTTAACAGATACCTAATGGCAAGGTCAGATGTTCTTCTCAACTTCGGGTTTGATGCCTGTTCGTTTAACAGATGTCTGACAGCGAGGTCAGATGTTCTTCTCTACTACGTATTGAGCCGCCCTTTGGGTTCGATACCCGTTTGTTTAAAAGATGCCTCTCGGAGAGGTCAGATGTTCCTCTTAATTACGTGTTGAGCCAGCCTTCGGGTTCAATGCCTGTTTGTTTAACAGATACCTGATGGCGAGGTTAGATGTTCTTCACAACTTAAGGTTGAGCTGAGTTTCGGGTTCGATGCCTGTTTCTTTAACAGATGCCTGATAGCAAGGTTAGATGTTCATTGTAAGTTCGGGTTGAGCTGACCTCCAGATTCGATGCCTGTTTGTTTAACAGATGCTTGACAGTGAGTTCAGATGTTCCTCTCATCTTCTAGTCTAGCCGGGCTTTGGGTTCGATGCCTAACAGCGAGGTCAGATGTTCTTCTCAACTTCGTGTTGAGCCGGCCTTCGGGTTCAACGTTTGTTTGTTTAACAGATGTCTGACGGCGAGGTCAGATGTTCTTCTCAACTACGGGTTGAGCTGGCCTTCGGGTTCGATGCGTGTTTGTTTAACAGATGCTTGTAAGCGAGGTAAGATGTTCTTCTCAACTTCGTGTCGAGCCGGCCTTCAAGTTCGATGCCTGACGGCGAGATCAGATGTTCCTCGTAAATTCGTGTTGAGCCGGCCTTCGTGTTCGGTGCCTGTTTGTTTAACAGATTCCTGACGACGAGGTCAGATATTCCTCTCAACTTTGTGTTGAGCCGACCTTCGGGATCGATGCCTGTTTGTTTAACAGATGCCTGACAGCGAGTTCAAATGTTCCTCTCAACTTCGTGTTGAGCCGGCCTCCGAGTTCGATGCCTGTTTGTTTAACAGATGTCTAACGCCGAGGACATATGTTCTTATCAACTTCGTGTTGAGCCGCCCTTCGGGTTCGATGCCTGTTTGTTTAAAAGATGCCTCACGGAGAGGTCAGATGTTCCTCTCAACTTCGTGTTGAGCCGGACTTCGGGTTCGATGCCTGTTGGTTTAATAGTTACCCGATGGCGAGGTCAGATGTTCTTCTCAACTTCAGGTTGAATCGGGTTTCAGGTTTGATGCCTGTTTCTTTAACAGATGCCTTACGGCAAGGTCAGATGTTCTTCGTAACTTCGGGTTAAGCCGACCTCCGGATTTGATGCTTGTTTGTTTAACAGATGCTTGACAGCGAGGTCAGATGTTCTTCTCAACTTCGTGTTGAGCCGGCATTCAGGTTCGATGCCTGTTTGTTTAACAGATGTCTGACGGCGAGGTCAGATTTTCTTCTCAACTACGTGTTGAGCCACCCTTCCGGTTCGATGCCTGTTTGTTTAAAAGATGCCTCACGGAGAGGTCAGATGTTCCTCTCAACTTCGTGTTGAGCCGGCCTTCATGTTCGATTCCTGTTTGTTTAACAGATACCTGATGGCAAGGTCAAATGTTCTTCTCAACTTCAGGTTGAGCCGGGTTTCGGGTTCGATGCCTTTTTCTTTAAGAGATGCCTGACGGCAAGGTCACATGTTCTTCGTAACTTCCGGTTGAGCAGACCTCCAGATTCATAGCCTATTTGTTTAACAGATGCTTGACAGCAAGGTCAGATGTTTCTCTCAATTTCGTGTCTAGCCGGCCTTTGGTTTCGATGCCTGACGGTGAGGTCAGATGTTCTTCTCAACTTTGTGTTGAGCCGCCCTTCGGGTTCGATGCCTGTTTGTTTAATAGTTACCTGATGGCGAGGTCAGATGTTCTTCTCAACTTCAGGTTGAGCTGGGTTTCGGGTCTGATGCTTCTTTCTTTAACAGATGCCTTACGGCAAGGTCAGATGTTCTTCGTAACTTTGGGTTAAGCCGACCTCCGGATTCGATGCTTGTTTGTTTATTAGATGGTTGGCAGTGAGGTCAGATGTTCTTCTCAACTTCGTGTTGAGCCGACCTTCAGGTTCGATGCCTGTTTGTTTAACATATGTCTGACGGCGAGGTCAGATGTTCTTCTCAACTACGTGTTGAGCCGCACTTTGGGTTCGACGCCTATTTGTTTAAAAGATGCCTCACGGAGAAGTCAGATGTTCCTCTCAACTTCGTGTTGAGCCGACCTTCGGGGTCGATTCCTGTTTGTTTAAGAGATACATGATGGCGAGGTCCGATGTTCTTCTCAACTTCAGGTCGAGCCGGTTTTCGGGTTCAATGCCTGTTTGTTTAACAGATGCCTGACGGTAAGGTCAGATGTTCTTCATAACTTCAGGTTAAGCCGACCTCCGGATTTGATGCCTGTTTGTTTAAAAGATGCTTGACAGCGAGGTCAGATGTTCTTCTCAACTTTGTGTTGAGCCAGCATTCAGGTTCGATGCCTGTTTGTTTAACAGATGTCTGACGGAGAGGTCAGATGTTCTTCTTAACTACATGTTGAGCCTCCCTTCGTGTTCGATGCCTGTTTGTTTAAAAGATGCCTCACGGAGAGGTCAGATGTTTCTCTCAACTTCGTGTTGAGCTGACCTTCGTGTTCGATTCCTGTTTGTTTAACAGATACTTGATGGCAAGGTCAGATGTTCTTCTCGACTTCAAGTTGTGTCGGGTTTTGGGATTGATGCCTTTTTCTTTAACAGATGCCTGACGGCAAGGTCAGATGTTCTTCGTAACTTCCGGTTGAGCCGACCTCCAGATTCGATGCCTATTTGTTTAATAGATGCTTGACAGCAAGGTCAGATGTTCCTCTTAACTTCGTGTCTAGTCGGCCTTTGGGTTTGATTCCTGACGGCGAGGTCAGATGTTCTTCTCAACTTCGTGTTGAGCCGGCCTTCGGGTTCGATGCCTGTTTGTTTAACAGATGTCTGACGGCGAGGTCAGATGTTCTTCTCAATTGCGGGTTGAGCAGGCCTTCGGGTTCGATGTCTGTTTGTTTAACTGATGCTTGACCGCGAGGTCAGATGTTCCTCTCAACTTCGTGTCGAGTCGGCCTTCGGGTTCGATGCCTAACGGCGAGGTCAGATGTTCCTCTTAACTTCGTGTTGAGCCGGCCTTTTGGTTCGATGCCTGTTTGTTTAACAGATTCTTGACGGCGAGGTCAGATATTCCTCTCAACTTCGTTTTGAGGCGACCTTCGAGATCGATGCCTGTTTGTTTAACAGATGCCTGACAGCGAGTTCAGATGTTCTTCTCAACTTTGTGTTGAGCCTGCCTGCGGGTTCGATGCCTATTTGTTTAACACATGCCTAACGGTGAGGACTGATGTTCTTATCAACTTCGTGTTGAGCCGCCCTTCGGGTTCGATGCCTGTTTGTTTAAACGATGCCTCACGGTGATGTCAGATGTTCCTCTCAACTTCGTGTTGAGCCAACCTTCGGGTTCGATGCCTGTTTGTTTAACAGATACTTGATGGCGAGGTCAGATGTTCTTCTCAACCTCAGGTTGAGCCGGGTTTCGGGTTCGATGCCTATTTCCTTAACAGATGCATGATGGCAAGGTCAGATGTTCTTCATTACTTCAGGTTGAGCCGACCTCTGGATTCGATGCCTGTTTGTTTAACAGATGCTTGACAGCGAGGTCAGATGTTCCTCTCAACTTCGTGTCTAGCCAGCCTTTGGGTTCGATGCCTGATGGCGCGGCCAGATGTTCTTCTCAATTTCGTGTTGAGCAGGCCTTCGGATTCGATGCTTGTTTGTTTAACAGATGTCTGACAGCGAGCTCAGATGTTCTTCTCAACTAAGGGTTGAGCCGGCCTTCGGGTTCGATGCCTATTTGTTTAACAGATGCTTGATAGCGAGGTCAAATGTTCCTCTCAACTTCGTGTCGAGCCGAACTTCTGGTTCGATGCCTAACGGCGAGGTCAGATGTTCCTCTTAACTTCGTGTTATGTCGGCCTTCGTGTTCGATGCCTTTTTGTTTAACAGATTCTTGACGGCGAGGTCAGATATTCCTCTCAACTTCGTGTTGAGCCGACCTTCAGGATCAATGCCTGTTTGTTTAACAGATGCCTAACAGCGAGTTCAGATGTTCTTCTCAACTTCGTGTTGATCCGGCCTCTGGGTTCGATGTCTGTTTGTTTAACAGATGCCTAACAGTGAGGTCATATGTTCTTATCAACTTCGTGTTGAGCCGCCCTTCGGGTTCGATGCCTGTTTGTTTAAAAGATGCTTGACGGCGAGGTTAGATGTTCCTCTCAACTTTGTGTTGAGCCGGCCTTCGGGTTCGATGCCTGTTTGTTTAACAGATACCTAATGGCAAGGTCAGATGTTCTTCTCAACTTCGGGTTCGATGCCTGTTCGTTTAACAGATGTCTGACAGCGAGGTCAGATGTTCTTCTCTACTACATATTGAGGCGCCCTTTGGGTTCGATACCCGTTTGTTTAAAAGATGCCTCTCGGAGAGGTCAGATGTTCCTCTTAATTACGTGTTGAGCCAGCCTTCGGGTTCAATGCCTGTTTGTTTAACAGATACCTGATGGCGAGGTTAGATGTTCTTCACAACTTAAGGTTGAGCTGAGTTTCGGGTTCGATGCCTGTTTCTTTAACAGATGCCTGATAGCAAGGTTAGATGTTCATTGTAAGTTCGGGTTGAGCTGACCTCCAGATTCGATGCCTGTTTGTTTAACAGATGCTTGACAGTGAGTTCAGATGTTCCTCTCATCTTCTAGTCTAGCCGGGCTTTGGGTTCGATGCCTAACAGCGAGGTCAGATGTTCTTCTCAACTTCGTGTTGAGCCGGCCTTCGGGTTCAACGTTTGTTTGTTTAACAGATGTCTGACGGCGAGGTCAGATGTTCTTCTCAACTACGGGTTGAGCGGGCCTTCGGGTTCGATGCGTGTTTGTTTAACAGATGCTTGTAAGCGAGGTAAGATGTTCTTCTCAACTTCGTGTCGAGCCGGCCTTCAAGTTCGATGCCTGACGGCGAGATCAGATGTTCCTCGTAAATTCGTGTTGAGCCGGCCTTCGTGTTCGGTGCCTGTTTGTTTAACAGATTCCTGACGACGAGGTCAGATATTCCTCTCAACTTTGTGTTGAGCCGACCTTCGGGATCGATGCCTGTTTGTTTAACAGATGCCTGACAGCGAGTTCAGATGTTCCTCTCAACTTCGTGTTGAGCCGGCCTCCGGGTTCGATGCCTGTTTGTTTAACAGATGCCTAACGGCGAGGACATATGTTCTTATCAACTTCGTGTTGAGCCGCCCTTCGGGTTCGATGCCTGTTTGTTTAAAAGATGCCTCACGGAGAGGTCAGATGTTCCTCTCAACTTCGTGTTGAGCCGGACTTCGGGTTCGACGCCTGTTGGTTTAATAGTTACCCGATGGCGAGGTCAGATGTTCTTCTCAACTTCAGGTTGAATCGGGTTTTAGGTTTGATGCCTGTTTCTTTAACAGATGCCTTACGGCAAGGTCAGATGTTCTTCGTAACTTCGGGTTAAGCCGACCTCCGGATTTGATGCTTGTTTGTTTAACAGATGCTTGACAGCGAGGTCATATGTTCTTCTCAACTTCGTGTTGAGCCGACATTCAGGTTCGATGCCTGTTTGTTTAACAGATGTCTGACGGCGAGGTCAGATTTTCTTCTCAACTACGTGTTGAGCCACCCTTCAAGTTCGATGCCTGTTTGTTTAAAAGATGCCTCACGGAGAGGTCAGATGTTCCTCTCAACTTCGTGTTGAGCCGGCCTTCATGTTCGATTCCTGTTTGTTTAACAGATACCTGATGGCAAGGTCAGATGTTCTTCTCAACTTCAGGTTGAGCCGGGTTTCGGGTTCGATGCCTTTTTCTTTAAGAGATGCCTGACGGCAAGGTCACATGTTCTTCGTAACTTCCGGTTGAGCCGACCTCCGGATTCATAGCCTATTTGTTTAACAGATGCTTGACAGCAAGGTCAGATGTTTCTCTCAATTTCGTGTCTAGCCGGCCTTTGGTTTCGATGCCTGACGGTGAGGTCAGATGTTCTTCTCAACTTTGTGTTGAGCTGCCCTTCGGGTTCGATGCCTGTTTGTTTAATAGTTACCTGATGGCGAGGTCAGATGTTCTTCTCAACTTCAGGTTGAGTTGGGTTTCGGGTCTGATGCTTCTTTCTTTAACAGATTCCTTACGGCAAGGTCAGATGTTCTTCGTAACTTTGGGTTAAGCCGACCTCCGGATTCGATGCTTGTTTGTTTATTAGATGCTTGGCAGTGAGGTCAGATGTTCTTCTCAACTTCGTGTTGAGCCGACCTTCAGGTTCGATGCCTGTTTGTTTAACATATGTCTGACGGCGAGGTCAGATGTTCTTCTCAACTAGGTGTTGAGCCGCACTTTGGGTTCGACGCCTGTTTGTTTAAAAGATGCCTCACGGAGAAGTCAGATGTTCCTCTCAACTTCGTGTTGAGCCGACCTTCGGGGTTGATTCCTGTTTGTTTAAGAGATACATGATGGTAAGGTCCGATGTTCTTCTCAACTTCAGGTCGAGCCGGTTTTCAGGTTCGATGCCTGTTTGTTTAACAGATGCCTGACGGTAAGGTCAGATGTTCTTCATAACTTCAGGTTAAGCCGACCTCCGGATTTGATGCCTGTTTGTTTAAAAGATGCTTGACAGCGAGGTCAGATGTTCTTCTCAACTTTGTGTTGAGCCAGCATTCAGGTTCGATGCCTATTTGTTTAACAGATGTCTGACGGAGAGGTCAGATGTTCTTCTTAACTACATGTTGAGCCTCCCTTCGTGTTCGATGCCTGTTTGTTTAAAAGATGCCTCACGGAGAGGTCAGATGTTCCTCTCAACTTCGTGTTGAGCTGACCTTCGTGTTCGATTCCTGTTTGTTTAACAGATACTTGATGGCAAGGTCAGATGTTCTTCTCGACTTCAAGTTGAGTCGGGTTTTGGGATCGATGCCTTTTTCTTTAACAGATGCCTGACGGCAAGGTCAGATGTTCTTCGTAACTTCCGGTTGAGCCGACCTCCAGATTCGATGCCTATTTGTTTAATAGATGCTTGACAGCAAGGTCAGATGTTCCTCTTAACTTCGTGTCTAGCCGGCCTTTGGGTTTGATTCCTGACGGCGAGGTCAGATGTTCTTCTCAACTTCATGTTGAGCCGGCCTTCGGGTTCGATGCCTGTTTGTTTAACAGATGTCTGACGGCGAGGTCAGATGTTCTTCTCAACTGCGGGTTGAGCAAGCCTTCGGGTTCGATGTCTGTTTGTTTAACTGATGCTTGACCGCGAGGTCAGATGTTCCTCTCAACTTTGTGTCGAGTCGGCCTTCGGGTTCGATGCCTAACGGCGAGGTCAGATGTTCCTCTTAACTTCGTGTTGAGCCGGCCTTTGGGTTCGATGCCTGTTTGTTTAACAAATTCTTGACGGCGAGGTCAGATATTCCTCTCAACTTCGTTTTGAGGCGACCTTCGAGATCGATGCCTGTTTGTTTAACAGATGCCTGACAGCGAGTTCAGATGTTCTTCTCAACTTTGTGTTGAGCCTGCCTGCGGGTTCGATGCCTATTTGTTTAACACATGCCTAACGGTGAGGACTGATGTTCTTATCAACTTCGTGTTGAGCCGCCCTTCGGGTTCGATGCCTGTTTGTTTAAACGATGCCTCACGGTGATGTCAGATGTTCCTCTCAACTTCGTGTTGAGCCAACCTTCGGGTTCGATGCCTGTTTGTTTAACAGATACTTGATGGCGAGGTCAGATGTTCTTCTAAACTTCAGGTTGAGCCGGGTTTCGGGTTCGATGCCTGTTTCCTTAACAGATGCATGATGGCAAGGTCAGATATTCTTCATTACTTCAGGTTGAGCCGACCTCTGGATTCGATGCCTGTTTGTTTAACAGATGCTTGACAGCGAGGTCAGATGTTCCTCTCAACTTCGTGTCTAGCCAGCCTTTGGGTTTGACGCCTGATGGCGCGGTCAGATGTTCTTCTCAATTTCGTGTTGAGCAGGCCTTCGGATTCGATGCTTGTTTGTTTAACAGATGTCTGACAGCGAGCTCAGATGTTCTTCTCAACTAAGGGTTGAGCCGGCCTTCGGGTTCGATGCCTATTTGTTTAACAGATGCTTGATAGCGAGGTCAAATGTTCCTCTCAACTTCGTGTCGAGCCGAACTTCTGGTTCGATGCCTAACGGCGAGGTCAGATGTTCCTCTTAACTTCGTGTTGTGCCGGCCTTCGTGTTCGATGCCTTTTTGTTTAACAGATTCTTGACGGCGAGGTCAGATATTCCTCTCAACTTCGTGTTGAGTCGACCTTCAGGATCGATGCCTGTTTGTTTAACAGATGCCTAACAGCGAGTTCAGATGTTCTTCTCAACTTCGTGTTGATCCGGCCTCTGGGTTCGATGTCTGTTTGTTTAACAGATGCCTAACAGTGAGGTCATATGTTCTTATCAACTTCGTGTTGAGCCGCCCTTCGGGTTCGATGCCTGTTTGTTTAAAAGATGCTTGACGGCGAGGTTAGATGTTCCTCTCAACTTTGTGTTGAGTCGGCCTTCGGGTTCGATGCCTGTTTGTTTAACAGATACCTAATGGCAAGGTCAGATGTTCTTCTCAACTTCGGGTTCGATGCCTGTTCGTTTAACAGATGTCTGACAGCATGGTCAAATGTTCTTCTCTACTACGTATTGAGCCGCCCTTTGGGTTCGATACCCGTTTGTTTAAAAGATGCCTCCCGGAGAGGTCAGATGTTCCTCTTAATTACGTGTTGAGCCAGCCTTCGGGTTCAATGCCTGTTTGTTTAACAGATACCTGATGGCGAGGTTAGATGTTCTTCACAAATTCAGGTTGAGCTGAGTTTCGGGTTCGATGCCTGTTTCTTTAACAGATGCCTGATAGCAAGGTCAGATGTTCATTGTAAGTTCGGGTTGAGCTGACCTCCAGATTCGATGCCTATTTGTTTAACAGATGCTTGACAGTGAGTTCAGATGTTCCTCTCATCTTCTAGTCTAGCCGGGCTTTGGGATCGATGCCTAACAGCGAGGTCAGATGTTCTTCTCAACTTCGTGTTGAGCCGGCCTTCGGGTTCAACGTTTGTTTGTTTAACAAATGTCTGACGGCGAGGTCAGATGTTCTTCTCAACTACGGGTTGAGCTGGCCTTCGGGTTCAATGCGTGTTTGTTTAACAGATGCTTGTCAGCAAGGTAAGATGTTCCTCTCAACTTTGTGTCGAGCCGGCCTTTGGGTTCGATGCATGACGACGAGGTCAGATGTACCTCTTAACTTCGTGTTGAGCCGGCCTTCGGGTTCGATGCCTGTTTGTTTAACAGATTCCTGACGGCGAGGTCAGATGTTCCTCTTAACTTCGTGTTGAGCCGGCCTTCGGGATCGATGCCTATTTGTTTAACAGATGCCTGACAAGGAGTTCAGATGTTCTTCTCAACTTCGTGTTGAGTCGGCCTCCTGGTTCGATGCCTGTTTATTTAATAGATGCCTAACGATGAGGACAGATGTTCTTATTAACTTCGTGTTGAGCCACCCTTCGGGTTCGATGCCTGTTTATTTAAAAGATGCCTCACGGTGATGTCAGATGTTCTTCTCAACTTCGTGTTGAACCGGACTTCGGGTTCGATGCCTGTTTGTTTAACAGATACCTGACGGCGAGGTCAGATGTTCTTCTCAACATCAGGTTGAGCCGGTTTTTGGGTTCGATGCTTGTTTCTTTAACAGATACCTGACGGCAAGGTCAGATGTTCTTCGTTACTTCGGGTTGAGTCGGCCTCCGGATTCGATGCCTATTTGTTTAACAGATGCTTGACAGCCAGGTCAGATATTCCTCTCAACTTCGTGTCTAGTCGGCCTTTGGGTTCGATGCCCGACGGCGAGGTCAGATGTTCTTCTCCACTTCGTGTTAAGCCGGCCTTCGGGTTCGATGCGTGTTTGTTTAACAGATGTCTGACGGCGAGGTCAGATGTTCATCTCAACTATGGGTTGAGCCGGCATTCGGGTTCGATGCCTGTTTGTGTAATAGATGCTTGACAGCGAGGTCAAATGTTCCTCTCAACTTCGTATCGAGTCGGCCTTCTGGTTTGATGCCTGACAGTTAGGTCAGATGTTCCTCTTATCTTCGTGTTGAGCCGACCTTCGGAATCGATGCCTGTTTGTTTAACAAATGCCTGACAGCGAGTTCAGATGTTCTTCTCAACTTCGTGTTGAGCTGGCCTCCATGTTTGATGCCTGTTTGTTTAACAGATGCCTATTGGTGAGGTCATATATTCTTATCAACTTCGTGTTGAGCCGCCCTTCGGGTTAGATGCCTGTTTGTTTAAAAGATGCCTCACGGCGAGGTCAGATATTCCTCTCAACTTCGTGTTTAGCCGGCCTTCGGGTTCGATGCCTGTTTGTTTAACAGATACCTGAAGGCAAGGTCAGATGTTCTTCTCAAATTCAGGTTGAGCCGGGTTTCGGGTTCGATGCCTGTTTCTTTAACAGATGCCTGACAGCAAGGTAAGATTTTCTTCGTAACTTCGGGTTGAGCCGACCTCCGGATTTGATGCCTATTTGTTTAACAGATTCTTCACAGTGAGGTTATATGTTCCTCTCAAATTCGTGTCTAGCCGGCCTTTGAGTTCGGATGCCTAACGGCGAGGTCAGATGTTCTTCTCAACTATGGGTTGAGCCGGCCTTTGGGTTCGATGCCTCTTTGTTTAACAGATGCTTGACAACGAGGTCAGATGTTCCCCTCAACTTCGTGTCGAGCCGGCCTTCGGGTTCGATGCCTGACGGCGAGGTCAGATGTTCCTCTTAACTTCGTGTTGAGCCGGCCTTCGGGGTCGATGCCTGTTTGTTTAACAGATGCCTGATAGCGAGTTCAGATGTTCTTCTCAACTTCGTGATGAGGCGGCCTCCGGGTTTGATGCTTGTTTGTTTAACAAATGCCTAACAGTAAGGACAAATGTTCTTATCAACTTCGGGTTGAGACGCCCTTCGGGTTCTATGTCTGTTTGTTTAAAAGATGCCTCACGACGTGGTTAAATGTTCCTCTCAACTTCGTGTTGAGCCGGCCTTCGGGTTTGATGCCTGTTTGTTTAACAGATACCTGATGGCGAGGTCAGATGTTCTTCTAAACTTCAGGTTGAGCTGGGTTTCTGGTTTGATGCATGTTATTTAACAGATTCCTGACGGCAAGGTCAGATGTTCTTCATAACTTCGGGTTGAGCCAACCTCCGATTTCGATGCCTGTTTGTTTAACAGATTCTTGACAGTGAGGTTAGATGTTCCTCTCAACTTCGTGTCTAGCTAGCCTTTAGGTTCGATGCCTGACGGCGATGTCAGATATTCCTCTCAACATCGTATTGAGCCGAGCTTCGGGATCGATGCCTGTTTGTTTAACAGATTCTTGATAGTGAGTTCAGATGTTCCTCTCAACTTCGTGTTGAGCCGGCCTCCAGGTTCGATGCCTGTTTGTTTAACAGATGCCTAATGGTGAGGACAGATGTTTTTATCAACTTCGTGTTGAGCTGGCCTTCGCGTTCGATGCCTGTTTATTTAGAAGATGCCTCACGGAGATGTCAGATGTTCTTCTCAACTTCGTGTTGAACCGGCCTTCGGGTTCGATGCCTGTTTGTTTAACAGATACCTGACGGCGAGGTCAGATGTTCTTCTCAACTTCATGTTGAGTCGGGTTTCGGGTTCGATACCTGTTTCTTTAAGAGATGCCTGATGGTAAGGTCAGATGTTCTTCGTTACTTCGGGTGAAGTCGGCCTCCGGATTCGATGCCTGTTTGTTTAACAGATGCTTGACAGCAAGGTCGGATGTTCCTCTCAACTTCGTGTCTAGTCGGCCTTTGGGTTCGATGCCCGACGGCGAGGTCAGATGTTCTTCTCAACTTCGTGTTGAGCCGGCCTTCGGGTTCGATGCCTGTTTGTTTAACAGATGTCTGACGGTGAGGTCAGATGTTCATCTCAACTACGGGTTGAGCCGGCCTTCGGGTGCGATGCCTATTCGTTTAATAGATGCTTGACAGCGAGGTCAAATGTTCCTCTCAACTTCATGTCGAGCCGGGCTTCTGGTTCGATGACTGACAGCGAGGTCAGATGTTCCTCTTAACTTCGTGTTGAGCCGACCTTCGGAATCGATGCCTGTTTGTTTAACAGATGCCTGACAGCGAGTTCAGATGTTCTTCTCAACTTCGTGTTGAGCCGGCCTCCGTGTTTGATGCCTGTTTGTTTACCATATGCCTATTGGTGAGGTCAGATATTCTTATCAACTTCGTGTTGAGCCGCCCTTCGGGTTAGATGCCTGTTTGTTTAAAAGATGCCTCGCGGCAGGGTCAGATATTCCTCTCAACTTCGTGTTGAGCCGGCCTTCGGGTTCGATGCTTGTTTGTTTAACAGATACCTGATGGCAAGGTCAGATGTTCGTCTCAAATTCAGGTTGAGCCACGTTTCGGGTTCGATGCCTGTTTCTTTAACAGATGCCTGACAGCAAGGTAAGATGTTCTTCGTAACTTCGGGTTGAGCCGACCTCCGGATTTGATGCCTATTTGTTTAACAGATGCTTCACAGTGAGGTTATATGTTCCTATCAACTTCGTGAGTAGTCGACATTTGGGTTCGATGCCTGACGGCAAGGTCAGATGTTCTTCTCAACTATGGGTTGAGCCGGCCTTCGGGTTCGATGCCTCTTTGTTTAACAGATGCTTGACAGCAAGGTCAGATGTTCCTCTCAACTTCGTGTCAAGCCGGCCTTAGGGTTCGATGCCTGACGGCGAGGTCAGATGTTCCTCTTAACTTCGTGCTGAGCCGGCCTTCGGGATCGATGCCTGTTTGTTTAACAGATGCCTGATAGCGAGTTAAGATGTTCTTCTCAACTTCGTGTTGAGGCGGCCTCCGGGTTTGATGCCTGTTTGTTTAACAGATGCATAACGATGAGGACAGATGTTCTTATCAACTTCGTGTTGAGACGCCCTTCGGGTTCTATGCCTGTTTTTTTAAAAGATGCCTCACGACGAGGTTAAATGTTCCTCTCAACTTCGTGTTGAGGAGGCCTTTGGGTTCGATGTCTGTTTGTTTAACAGATACCTGATGGCGAGGTCAGATGTTCTTCTAAACTTCAGGTTGAGCCGGGTTTCGGGTTTGATGCATGTTATTTAACAGATGCCTGACGGCAAGGTCAGATGTTCTGCATAACTTCGGGTTGAGCCGACCTCCGGATTTGATGCCTGTTTGTTTAATAGATGCTTGACAGTGAGGTTAGATGTTCCTCTCAACTTCGTGTCTAGCTGGCCTTTGGATTCGATGCCTCACGGTGATGTCAGATATGTATTGAGCCGAGCTTCAGGATCGATGCCTGTTTGTTTAACAGATGCCTGACAGTGAGTTCAGGTGTTCTTCTAATCGTCGTGTTGAGTCGGCCTCCGTGTTCGATGCATATTTGTTTAACAGATGCCTAACGGTGAGGACAGATGTTCTTATCAACTTCGTGTTGAGCCGGCCTTCGGGTTCGATGCCTGTTTATTTTAAAGATGCCTCACGGCGATGTCAGATGTTCTTCTCAACTTTGTGTTGAACGGCCTTCGGGTTCGATGCCTGTTTGTTTAACAGATACCTGACGGCGAGATCAGATGTTCTTCTCAAAATCAGTTGAGCCGGGTTTCGGTTTCAATGCCTGTTTCTTTAACAGATGCCTGATGGCAAGGTCAGATGTTCTTCGTTACTTCGGGTTGAGTCGGCCTCCGGATTCGATGCATGTTTGTTTAACAGATGCTTGTCAGCAAGGTCGGATGTTCCTATCAACTTCGTATCTAGTCGGCCTTTGGGTTCGATGCCCGACGGCGAGGTCAGATGTTCTTCTCAACTTCGTGTTGAGCCGACCTCCGTATTTGATACCTGTTTGTTTAACAGATGCCTATTGTTGAGGTCAGATATTCTTATCAACTTCGTGTTGAGCCGTCCTTCGGGTTAGATGCCTGTTTGTTTAAAAGATGCCTCACGGCGAGGTCAGATATTCCTCTCACTTCGTGTTGAGCCGGCCTTCGGGTTCGATGCCTGTTTGTTTAACAGATACCTAATGGGAAGGTCAGATGTTCTTCTCAAATTGAGGTTGAGCCGGGTTTCGGGTTCGATGCCTGTTTCTTTAACAGATGCCTGACAGCAAGGTAAGATGTTCTTCATAACTTCGGGTTGAGCCGACCTCCGGATTTGATGCCTATTTGTTTAACAGATGCTTCACAGTGAGGTTATATGTTCCTCTCAACTTTGTGTCTAGCCGGCCTTTGGGTTCGATGCCTGACGGCGAGGTCATATGTTCTTCTCAACTATGGGTTGATCCGACCTTCGAGTTCGATGCCTCTTAGTTTAACAGATGCTTGACAGCGAGGTCAGATGTTCCTCTCAACTTTGTGTTTTGCCGGGTTTCGGGTTCGATGCCTGACGGCGAGGTCAGATGTTCCTCTTAACTTGTGTTGAGCCGGCCTTCAAAATCGATGCCTGTTATTTAACAGAGGCCTGATAGCGAGTTCAGATGTTCTTCTCAACTTCGTGTTGAGGTGGCCTCCGGTCTCGATGCCTATTTGTTTAACAGATGCCTAACGGTGAGGACAAATGTTCTTATCAACTTCATGTTGAGACGCCCTTCGGGTTCTATGCCTGTTTGTTTAAAAGATGCCTCGCGACGAGGTTAAATGTTCCTCTCAACTTCGTTTTGAGCCGACCTTCGGGTTCGATACCTGTTTGTTTAACAGATACCTGATGGCAAGATCAGATGTTCTTCTAAGCTTCAGGTTGAGCTGGGTTTCGGGTTTGATGCATGTTATTTAACAGATTGCCTAACGGCAAGGTAAGATGTTCTTCATAACTGCGGTTGAGCCAGCCTCCGGATTCGATGCCTGTTTGTTTAACAGATGCTTGACAGCGAGGTCGGATGTTCCTCTCAACTTCAGGTCTAGCCGGCCTTTGGGTTCGATGCCTGACGGCGAGGTCAGATGTTCTTCTCAACTTCGTGTTGAGCCGGCCTTCGGGTTCGATGCCTGTGTGTTTAACAGATGTCTGACGGCGAGGTTAGATGTTCTTCTCAACTATGGTTTGAGCCGACCTTCGAGTTCGATGTCTGTTTGTTTAATAGATGCTTGACAGCGAGGTCAAAGGTTCCTCTCAACTTCGTATCGAGCCGGCCTTCTGGTTCGATGCCTGACGGCAAGGTAAGATGTTCCTCTTAACTTCGTGTTGAGCCGACCTTCGGGATCGATGCAAGTTTGTTTAACAGATGCCTGACAGCGTGTTCAGATGTTCTTCTCAACTTAGTGTTGAGCCAGCCTCCGTGTTTGATGCCTATTTGTTTAAAAGATGCCTATTGGTGAGGTCAGATGTTCTTATCAACTTCGTGTCGAGCCGCCCTTCGGGTTAGATGCCTGTTTGTTTAAAAGATGCCTCACGGAGAGGTCAGATGTTCCTCTCAACTTCGTGTTTAGTTGGCCTTCGGGTTCGATGCCTATTTGTTTAACAGATACCTGATGGCAAGGTCAGATGTTCTTCTCAACTTCAGGTTGAGCCGGGTTTCGGGTTCGATACCTGTTTCTTTAACAGATGCCTGAAATCAAGGTAAGATGTTCGTCATAACTTCGGGTTGAGCCGACCTCCGGATTTGATGCCTATTTGTTTAGTAGATGCTTCACAGTGAGGTTATATGTTCCTCTCAACTTCGTGTCTAACCGGCCTTTGGGTTTGATGCCTGACGGCGAGGTCATATGTTCTTCTCAACTATGGGATGAGCCGGCCTTCGGGTTCGATGCCTCTTTGTTTAACAGATGCTTGACAGCGAGGTCAGATGTTCCTCTCAACTTCGTGTCGATCCGGCCTTCGGGTTCGATGCCTGACGGTGTGGTCAGATGTTCCTCTTAACTTCGTGTTGAGCCGGCCTTCGGGATCGATGCCTGTTTGTTTAACAGATGCCTAATAGCGAGTTTAGATGTTCTTCTCAACTTCGTGTTGAGCCGGCCTCCGGGTTCGATGCCTGTTTGTTTAACAGATGCCTAACGGTTAGGACAAATGTTATATCAACTTCGTGTTGGACGCCCTTCGGTTCTATGCCTGTTTGTTTAAAAGATGCCTCACGACGAGGTTAAATGTTCCTCTCAACTTCGTGTTTAACCGGCCTTCGGGTTCGATGCCTGTTTGTGTAACAGATACCTGATGGCGAGGTCAGATGTTCTTCTAAACTTCAGGTTGAGCCGGGTTTCGGGTTTGATGCATGTTATTTAACAGATGCCTGATGGCAAGGTCAGATGTTCTTTGTAACTTTGGGTTGAGCCGACCTCCGGATTCAATGCATGTTTGTTTAACAGATGCTTGACACTGAGGTTAGATGCTCCTCTTAACTCGTGTCTAGCTGGCCTTTGGGTTCGATGCCTGACAGCGATATCAGATATTCCTCTTAACTTCGTATTGAGCCGAGCTTCGGGATCAATGCTTGTTTGTTTAACAGATGCCTAACAGTGACTTCAGATATTCTTCTCAATTTCGTGTTGAGCCGGCCTCCGGGTTTGATGCTTGTTTGTTTAACAGATGCCTAACGGTGAGGACAGATGTTCTTATCAACTTCGTGTTGAGTCGGCCTTCGGCTTCGATGCCTGTTTATCTAAAGACGCCTCACGGCGATGTCAAATGTTCTTCACAACTTCGTGTTGAACCGGCCTTCAGGTTCGATGCCTGTTTGTTTAACTGATACCTGACGGCGAGGTCAGATGTTCTTCTCAACTTCAGGTTGAGCCGGGATTCGGATTCGATACCTGTTTCTTTAACAGATGCCTGATGCAAGGTCAGATGTTCTTCGTTAATTCGGGTTGAGCCGGCCTCCGGATTCGATGCCTGTTTAATTAACAGATGCTTGACAGCGAGGTCAGATGTTCTCTCAACTTCGTGTCTAGCCGACCTTGGGTTCGATGCCTGACGGCGAGGTCAGATGTTCTTCTCAACTTCGTGCTAAGTCAGCCTTCGGGTTTGATGCCTGTTTGTTTAACAGATGTCTGACAGCGAGGCCAAATGTTCCTCTCAACTTCGTGTCGAGCCGGCCTTCTGGTTCGATGCCTGACGGCGAGGTCAGATGTTCCTCTCAACTTCGTGTCGAGCCGGCCTTCTGGTTCGATGCCTGACGGCGAGGTCAGATGTTCCTCTTAACTTCGTGTTGAGCCGACCTTTGGGATCGATTCCTGTTTGTTTAACAGATGCCTGACAGCGAGTTCAGATATTCATCTCAACTTCGTGTTGAGCCGACCTTCGAGATCTATGCCTGTTCGTTTAACAGATGCCTGATAGCGAATTCAGACGTTCTTCTCAACATCGTGTTGAGCAGGCCTCCGGGTTCGATGCCTGTTTGTTTAACAGATGCCTAACGGTGAGGTCAGATGTTCTTCTCAACTTCGTATTGAGCCACCCTTCAGGTTCGATGCCTGTTGTTTAAAAGATGCCTCACGACGTGGTCAGATGTTCCTCTCAACTTCGTGTTGAGCCGGCCTTCGGGTTCGATGCCTGTTTTTTTAACAGATACCTGATGGCGAGGTCAGATGTTCTTCTCAACTTCAGATTGAGCCGGGTTTCGGGTTCGATGCCTATTTCTTTAACAGATGCCTGATGGCAAGGTCAGATATTCTTCGTAACTTCGAGTTGAGCCGGCCTCCAGATTTGATGCCTGTTTGTTTAACAGATGCTTGAGAGCGAGGTCAGATGTTCCTCTCACATCGTGTCTAGCCGACCTTTGGGTTCAATGCCTGACTGCGAGGTCGGATGTTCTGCTTAACTTTGTGTTGAGTCGGCCTTCGGGTTCGACGCCTGTTTGTTTAACAGATTCCTGAAGGCGAGGTCAGATATTCCTCTCAACTTCGTGTTGAGCCGACCTTCGGGATCAATGCCTGTTTGTTTAACAGATGCCTGATAGCGAGTTCAGATGTTCTTCTCAACATCGTGTTGAGCCGGCCTCCGGGTTCGATGCCTGTTTGTTTAACAGATGCCTAACAGTAAGGTCAGATGTTCTTATCAACTTCGTGTTGAACGCCCTTCAGGTTCAATGCTGTTGTTTCAAAGATGCCTCATGACGAGGTCAAATGTTCCTCTCAACTTCGTGTTGAGCCGGCCTTCGGGTTCGATGCCTGTTTGTTTAACAGATACCTGATGGCGAGGTCAGATATTCTTCTCAACTTCAGATTGAGCCGGGTTTCTGGGTTCGATGCCTGTTTCTTTAACAGATGCCTAACGGCAAGGTCAGATATTCTTCGTAACTTCGGATTGAGCCGACTGTCGCTACCGCGAAAATAAGGTGCCGGCAAAACAGAAGAGTCGCCACCTTTCGTTATTTATCCCTCGGAACGGAAAGGAAATGATCAGAAAAACCTGACGAAAAGGTATAAGACAAGGTCGTCGCAACCAATGTCTGGGTTCGGGAGTCGGTTACCCAAGGGGAAGGTATTAGCACCCCTCACGTCCATCGTACTCGATGGGATCCATGCTTGTTATGTTTATCTGACGGGTTTGTTTTACTATCTACCTATCAAGGCTGGCTTAAAAAGAAAAGAAATGACTCGGCAAAGCATCACACTTTATGCCTACGTATTCTCATCAGAGAATGAGAAATCAGAGTCATTGTAGTTCGCCTAACTACGGGTGATGGGGGAAGGTGGCTCGCCAATACATCAATATTGTGCTTACATACTCTCAACAGGTATGAGAGATCAGAGCTTACGTAGTTCGGGATAATACGGATTACGGGAATTCAGATTCATCTGTTTTATCGAGTAGGTTAACAAACAGTTCCAGCAGCTTGGTGTATGCAGCTCGACCCTTGGAGACTTAGGTGTTACCGTTTGCGGTAGAACTGAGAGTTAACGACACTCTTTCTTCAGAAAAGCTTCCTTTGAATTATGGGCCCACGGGGCAAAAGGTTTGAAGTTTGTTTTCTGTCTTTTACGGAAGAACTGTTTTTTATGGGTGTGTTTGCAACCGATATCGCACTAGAGACTATGAACTGAGAATGAATGCGTCGCATGTCACCGAAAGGGTACCATACTAAACATCCAGACTGTTGAAAATAACTCTTCAACAACCCTTTCTCAGATAGCTTAAGGCTCGTAACGTACGACGCCAGTTAACCTTTATTACTGTATTTTGATTTGTTTGAAGATAAGAAGAGAGAGGGACAACTACAGGGAGACTATCAAGTCCTACTCTTGTCATGCCAAGGATTCATCCTATGGTTGAAGTTTGAAACAGGGATCTCCTAGAAGTTATCATGCATAGGTTTCAACCTAAAGTTCTAATCATCACTTCCTTATCAAAGGAAGTGAGATTCCTAGGGGATCATGTCAATGATAAACAGAAACAGATAAAGCATCAGCTTAAACAGTAAACAGTAAACGACTGTAAAATGCATGCAATGCAAGTGAGGGAGGAAATGTGTGTGGGGCATCGGCCTCACAAGCTCATCTCAACCTCAAGCCAGATATGAATAACTGCAATCATACAGAAGAAATAAAATGCCATCAGGCAAAACACAAACCACATAGGCAAGGGAGCTGGGCTCTAAAATACCAGCAAGCAAAGCCATACAGTAAAAGTACAAGCAGAGGGAGCAACTCAACCTCTAGTGCAATCATGCTCCTAGCTTAAAACAATCTAAACTTGGACTTATTCTAATGCATCAAGCAAATCAAACAAGTCACATCAATACAGTTGCACAGCAAGCAAACAGACAGAAAAGAAAGCAAATCAACAGCTTCCCCAGCTTCACAGCAAACTTGCTTCTTCAAGCTTTTAACACATCAAACACAAGTATCAACTTGTTCTTTATCCTCTTCAAGCATCAGCTCCAAAGTAAACCCCACCTTCAGGCTTCAATCTCAGTAACCAGTGTCAACTTGGCTCCTTCAGGCTCTCAAAGTACCAAACACAAGTATCAATTTGTTTTCCTCAAGCTTCAGCTCTTCCTTCAATATCAATTTGATCTTCTTCACAAGTGTCAACTTGTCCTTCTGGATCTTCAAGCTTCAGCTTCAATGGCAGTCTTCAAACACAGGGAAGTGGCAACCTCTAGCATCTTCAATCTTCTAACAAGGAACTCTATCCTCTAGCAAGGGAGAAAGATTCATCTAACAAGAGCAAAGTTTGGATGATTGGTAGCAAAGTGAAGACCAAAGGTCACCACTAAGCATCCTATCATCAGAGAAAGGGACCCTCAAAGGTTCTACCAACTGGTAAAGAGCCACACATCCTACCAAAGGAGGGATGATGCCTTCATAGGGGACCTTACATCATAGGGAATAATGGAAGTGATCAACACCTTCCATGTTTATGAAAGAAGAGAATCTATCTAGAAGCTCTGCCTACAAACCCTAATCTTAACACCTAACCAACACTACACCAAAGAAGGAAGATCTTCACATCCAAACTTCTTCAAGCATTCATTGCATCTCCAACTTGCCTTCATCCTCAACCAAGGGTGAAAGCAACACAAGCTTACTCTAAGGGAACCTAAGGGGTTAATCTAGTCAAATTAGTGCATTAGAATCATCCAAAGTTAGCCCCTAAACTAAAATCATGCTAAAATAGTAAACTACATTATAAATTCCTACAAAATTCCTAAGGGACCCTAACTCAATCATGAATCTACCATACAAAATTCAGAGGTTGAATCATCCACTAAATCCTAGAAATAAAACCTAAATCATAAGGTACTAACCATAAACCCTAAAAATGGAACACCTAAAGTTTCAACTTAAAACTACCACCTAACTTCATCACAAAAATGTGAGAAAAATCTAAGGGGAACATGCATATCTATGATAGCTATACACAAAAAATCAAGCCAAGAATCATCACCAAATGCTCAAAACCAAACTCATCAAAACAAAGCATCAACCATGGTTACTTTAACATCAATTATACTTCAACAAATGCAAATAAAATCAAAAATGCATGAAATATTAATATTTTTTAATCTAAAAAAACTAGATTCAATCATGAATCAATGGAAAAAAGAATCGAATTATTTGAGTTAGTTTTCAATTTTTTTGAATTATTTACTAAGCTATGTAAAATGAAGAAAATAAAAGAAATCCAAGAAAATTAATAAGCCCAGTGTGGCAAATAGCACATAAAACCGGTTCATCTCAAGGTTTGGGCCAGAAAGGGGGTGTTGATATCAAATGCAACCCAAGCCCACACGCCTGAGTTCCTCATGTATTCAGCTCACAAATAAATAAAACAAGCACACGCGAGGACTTGAACTCACGTCCTTTTGGTGCTCAAAAGCGTGCTGGATCTCCCACTAAATGAAACGCTGCATTCAGGGGACGCGTACGTGGCGCAGCGAGGAACCTTGGATTGCTTGACCTAAGTCTACTTTTACACACGCATAGACGGATGTGATTTCGTCTTCCTCGTTTTCAAACTTCTGCAAATAACAAACGCGCGCGCAGCCATGGCCACCAGCCGGTGACTTCTCCGGTCACCCCTGCTCAACCCTAACTCTCTCTATAATCAACCATTAGCCACGATTTCTGAATGAAAGTTGACCAGAATTTCACCAGGATCCCAACCATACCACTAGTTCATGCTAAAAACGCAGGGTTTCCAAAAGCACAGTCTCAACCAAAAATGGCATAAACCCTAAATTGTCTCTAATCCTCAAATCAATTATCCAGAATCCATCTATACCCTAAGGGGAACTTAACCACAGGCTTCTAATTGATTAAAAGTGCATAATTAGAGAGATATTTCAAGAATTTAGAACCAACCTTGAAGCTTGAAATTGCAGTGGTCACACGCCTCAATTCTCTTCCAAACTTTGCAAATCCTTCAAGGAGTAATGGTGGACGATTCTTGGTGCTCAATTCTTGCTGAAACCTGTTGATTCTCCAAAACGAGTTTTCACCTTCAAGCTTTTTTCTTCACCTTACTCCAATGGTTTCTCAACAGAATTCTGCACTAGAAGCTTCCTAACATGATCCAAATCCTATTTATAATATATTTTGATGGATTAGAAGCCCAAACTAGGCCCAATTATGGATTTTGGATCTTCACTTTTCCTTCCAAATTTCAACATGGATATGTGCCTTCAAGCCTTGGTCATGCTCTACTAAACTTCCAAACCATTCACTTAATCATTATGGAGTGTAATGAAATGGTTTTCTTCCTTTCTTTTCAACACATGGAGTGTATAGGATATGTTTCTTACTTGTGAAGTAACCATCCAAATGGATATGTTATGGACCTCAAATCAAAAATGTGACAATGCTAATCTTTCTAAACATCAATTCCATTCAAAATGACCACAAATTTGACTTGGAAACATGTTAATCTCATTTATTTTGAATATTCTCATTTTAATTCATTAAAATGGCTTTTATGTGAAGTTTCTTCAACCACTGCTTGATATAATCCATATTAATGGACACTTGATGTTTAGAAAAGCTAAAAAAATCATTTTGAACAACTTTCATGTTGAACAAAAATGCATTTGAGACCTCTAAGTTGGTGAAAATGGCCTATGATCACAAATGACCTATAATCACCAAATATCCAAAATACCCTTGACTTGTCAAAGCCATAAGTTGAGTTCTACAAATCCTATCAAGGACTTCTAGTACTCTCTAGAAAGCTAAGAGGATAAGGAACAACATTCATATTGACCAAAAGTTCATAGGAATCATCCTTATAGGGATAAAGTTTCATGCAAGCTGGGTAACTTTCAAGCTCCAAATTCACATTCCTCAGATGACTTGTAACTTGTCATAGTCATAACTTGAGTTCTACAAATCCTATCAAGGACTTCTAGAACTCAAATTAAATCTAATATCATGCTCTACAACAATCATGTTGGGGGAAAGATGAGATGACAATCACATCTTGAGCTAAATTGCCTTGAAGATAGGGGTCAAACTAGGGGATTTTACACTGTCAAGCCTTAGAAACCCTAGCTAGAAGCTTCTCAAACTCTTCAATCATGATGAGTTAACCTTGAAATCATCCTTAGAACATCTCAATGTATCAATCCATGATCACATGGATCTTGAATTAGGTCTCAACTTCTTTCAAATCCTCAGTTGACTTAGGGTTGACCGAGTCAAACCCTAATTGCACCACTCATGGCTGAGCTTTCTTAATCTTGCACAATGACCTGTCTAGGCCTCAAAGTGATCTTCAACACTTCTCATGAGCTCTCTCAGGACCTCAATTCCATCCTCATGGCTTCAGAATCATCTGATGGCTTTCCACGGCTCTCAAGTTAGGAGACACACCCTCTTGGCTTCAATCACTCTCTCTGAGGCTCTTTCAACTTCTCTGACAAGGATATCAACCCTTGAATAACCTTCTTAACTAGCTTCAAAGTCTTGTGTAGCTCTTGATTGGTAATCATACCTCTTGATCTACTGCATACATGTCAATGAGATGCAAATGCTAATGCTAATGTGAATGAAATGAAACATAAGCTAGGTAAAGAAAAGTTGGGAAAATTTTGGGGTGCAACAGCTGCCCCTATTCAAACGGCTTAGACCTGACTGGGTGTGAATCGAACGGCTCTCACACAATCAAGGTAAAAGACGGTTGAATACCAACAAACCCGAAAATTTGCCAACTGCACAAGTACGCGATACTCTGATGGGAACAAATCTTTGGAAACTGAAATGATGGCTGCACGACAACTAGCTGGAGAAATACCGATTTGAATCTCCGTCAGGATGATTCTCTGATGTATCTGATATTTTGGCGTCGTCAAATCATCGAGGGATCACTGGTTACACGGCAACAGGCGATCTGCCAACCGCACAGGTAAACGATACTTCGATTGGTAGGAACATCTTCAAAACTGAGCATGGCAGTCGCACTGCAACTCTGCTGGGGAATTGGTCTCACGGTAACCGGTAAAGGGTCTAATCTCAAATCTTCGTCAGGATGATCATCTGATTTTGCTGTAGATCTTCGTCCTCAAGTCATCAAGGGGTCACCAGTTACACGGTAACTGGTAAAGGATGGTCGATTATGCCGTTAGGCATTCTGCGTCATAGCAGAAGAATTACTTATCGTCACCTATGGACTCATCATGTCGCTAGGAACGTCGACAACATCCTCGTCGGATTTCATCAGTAAGTCAATAAGGGATCACCGGTCATTCGGTAACTGGTGAATGGCTACTCTCAAACCTCCGTCGGGATGATTATCAGATTTCGTTGCAGCTTCTTCCTCAAGTCGTCAAGGGATCACTGGTCACTCGGTAACCGGCGATACATAACTGATATTGCCGTCACGCATTCTGCGACACTGCGGTAGAAGGATTCCTCGGGACTCATCAGGTCATTAGGAACTTTTTAACAATTAAGTTAATTATGCCATCAGGCGTTCAAAGAAATTTTCGGGCGTCAGCCGGACTTCGTCAGTAAGTCGGAAACAAAATCCTTGGTCAATCATGAACCCAATAGAGATATCCAAACTTCTGCCATCAGGCACTCCACATCAGCTGAGAGAACTGCTTCGGCATCGCAGTTGGACTTTGTCAATAAGTCTTGGTAGTTTGGCACTACTGTCGGACTTCAATCATTAAGTCTTCAAGGAAATCTAAACTTCTCTGTTCAGAAGAAAAAAAAAACCTGCTGGGGATGACACCTCTCCGCTGGGGATTCTGGAGAACTGTAAAGTAACTCTGCTTCGGGGGTCCAGAAATCATCCTGAATGAATCAACTCTGCTGAGGACTTCAAGAATCATGGACAAATAACTCCGTCGGGGACTTCAAGAATTATCCTGAACCAATAACTCTGTTGGAGATTTCAGGAATCATCCTGAGCAAACACTCTGCCAGGGACTCTAAGCATCAACTTGAGCGACCAACTCTTGCGACTTCCCTGGGGATTTTAAGAATCATCTTAAGCACACAACATCGCTGGGGAATTCAAGAATCATCTTGAGAAAACGACTTTGCTGGGGAATCCAAGAATCATCTTGAGCAAACGACTTTGCTGGGGAATCCAAGAATCATCTTGAGCAAACCATTATGCGGAGGAACACTTGCAAAACAAGAAAGGTAACGACCTAGCTCATGTTTCGTATGCATATGCTTTGACAATGGCGCAATGCTCCACACGGTGGAAATGCTATGCATTTAGGGTAAATCCTATGCAATCATGCAAAATACTATGACCCCATCAGCAAAATAAATGCTGAAGGGAGAATCCTCCTGTCAAGGAGAAAGGACCACTCTGGTGGAGGAAGGACTCATCCTGCCAAGGAGAAGAAGTCACACCAATCTCAATTGGATTCCGCTTGGGGAAATGAACTTCAGTCGACTGCTGCAGGGGAGCAAAGCTCTCCGAGAACCTGAACCCGCTCAACTGGGCATACGAACCACAACTGCTGAGGAAAACGATGTCAATCGCAGAAATAAACTGTGCGGCCTTCTCGGCTTAAAACTTTCCTGGAGATAATGACTCGGTGGGGAAATACAGCATCAGCTATTCAACACTTTACTGGGGAAAACCAATCATGGCCTCAACGGCTTTCTAAGAACTCAGCTCTCCTGGGGAACTGCCAGCTCGACTGGGGAAGTAGGAATCCTCCTGCTTACAGGGGAGAGTACCACTCTGCGGGGAATTTCAATTCCGCTGAAGACTTCAGTCTGTACTATCAAGTGCTGCACACTTCAGTATATGACTCAGCTGAGGAGACGATGATCCTTCAGGATACATCTGCTTGGGGGAGAGACCCTTCTCTGTTTGGGGGGACATATCAATGCTTACGATCTCATGTTCAGACTCCACGGGAAGGTGTTGCTGAACTTGCTGGAGAAGAAGGAATCATCCTGCTTGGGGAACATACAGCGTACTGTCTGGGATATGCTACCTGTAATAACACAAACAAACAGACGAGATACCCTTCTCAAAGGGACCTATCAAGGTTATCATCTTGTGACAATGTTCAAGTAATTCATTGTTTCAACAATCAGTGGCCTAGGCTAGTAAGTTTATGTATGTGCATTTTATCAAAAACATCGACGTTCTTTTTCACAAACAAAACAGATAAATGCCAAACAAGCAAACAAAATTGCTGAATAGTATACATTTTATTGATAACGAGTCCCTGAATGGGCAAAAATGTTTTACAACAGATGCAAGCTCCTGGAATGAGGAAGCTGCGCAAATATAAAAACATAAATATACATCAGTATACACAAATGTCGGCAATGAGGCGTAGACGAACACCATGAGTGACCCACTCGACTTCGATACTTCTCCGACGCTTCAACTTCAGAAGAGATTGATTCAGATAAATGGCCCTCAGGTCTTCCAAACCAATAAACAATGAGAGTCCACACGCGGAACGCAGTCATTTGCTTTTTCAAATCCCTAACTATTGCCTGAATCGCCCTTTTGGGTTTTCGATTCACCGGGATACCCTTTTTTGCCAAAGTCGCCCTTCCAGGTTTTCGACTTTGCGGGTGTACATTCTTTTCTTTTATATCCCTAATTTTTTCCCGAACCCTTTTCCCTTTTTATGGTTCGCCGAAACGCCCCATTTTTGCCTGGATATTCTTTTCCTTTCTAGCGGGTCACTTTTTAAGCAAAGTATTTTTTAACTGCGTTCGCGTTCACCGGGGATGCAAAATCTTTGCCATCCATCGTGGATAACAACAAGGCTCCTCCCGAAAAGACCTTGCTGACGACGTACGGACCTTCGTAATTGGGAGTTCACTTGCCCCGGTGATCGGAATGTGGAGGAAGAATCTTCTTCAGGACGAGATCACCCGTCTGAAAGCTTCTAGGACGCACCTTCTTATCATAGGCTTTCTTCATTCGGCTTTGGTATAGGCGACCATATGCAATTGATGCTAACCTCTTCTAGTCCATCAGTCTGAGTTGGTTTAGTCGGTTCTTAATCTATTATGCCTCATCGAGTTTCACGTCAACCAAAACTCGTAAAGAAGGGATCTCAACTTCTAACGGTAGGACAACTTCCATACCGTACACTAGTGAGAAAGGAGTTGCCCCGGTTGATGTACGCATCGTTGTACGATAACCGTGCAATGCAAATGGCAACATCTCGTGCCAATCCTTATAGGTCACAACCATCTTCTGTACAATCTTCTTGATATTCTTATTGGCCGCTTCAACGGCGCCATTCATCTTCGGCCTGTAAGGAGATGAGTTGTGGTGTTCAATCTTGAAACTCTGGCACAGCTCCTTCATCATCTTGTTATTCAGATTCGAACCATTATCAGTAATGATCCGCTCGGGAATTCCGTAATGACAGATGATGTCCCTCTTTATGAATTTAGCCACCACCTGCTTGGTCACGTTAGCATACGAGGCTGCCTCCACCCACTTGGTGAAGTAATCGATAGCTACTAGAATGAAGCGATGACCGTTAGATGCAGTGGGCTCAATCTTGCCTATCATGTCAATGCCTCATATGGAGAACGACCACGGGGAGGACATGACACTCAAAGGGCACGGCGACACATGAATCTTATCAGCATAAATCTGGCATTTATGACATCTCTTCGCGAATTTAAAGCAATCTGACTCCATCGTCAGCCAGTAGTATCCTGCTCTCAGGATCTTTCTTGTCATAGCATGCCCGCCGGCGTGCGTACCAAATGTGCCTTCATGGAATTCTTCCATGAGCATACTCGCTTCTTTCTCATCTACACATCTGAGTAGCACGAGATCGTGGTTTCTTTTATACAAAACTCCATCAGGATTGAGATAAAAATATCCAGACAGTCTCTTCAGAGTCTTCTTATCCTGGGTTGACGCTCCCGCAGGATACTCCTTAGTCATAAGGAAGGTCTGGATGTCATGGAACCATGGCTTGCCGTCGAAGGCTTCCTCGATCGCAAAGACGAACGCAGGTCTATCAAGACGAGAAAGGACAATTCTTGGAGCTTCATTCCAAAAATTTACCTTATACATCGAAGCCAACGTGGCTAAGGCATCAGCCATCTGATTTTCTGCTCTGGGCACATGATGGAGTTCCACTCGGTTAAAGAACGGAAGCAGCCTTCTGGCATAGTTCATGTACGGCACCAAATTTGATTGACGAGTCTCCCACTCCCCTTTAATCTGGTTAATCACAAGCGCCGAGTCACCATATACATCTAGGTTGTTGATTCTCAAATCAATCGCTTCTTCTAGACCCATGATGCATGCTTCGTACTCCGCTTTGTTATTGGTGACTGGAAACGTCAGTCTCGCAGTGAACGGGATATGGGATCCGTGGGGAGTCGTGATGATCGCCCCAATGCCACTTCCATAAGAGTTAACCGCCCCGTCAAATATCAATTTCCATTGGGATTTCCTATCTGGACCCTCGTCGGGCAACGGTTCATCACAGTCTTTCACCTTGAGAAACATGATATCCTCATTAGGGAATTCAAATTTCATCGGCTGATAATCCTTGATCGGCTGTTCTGCAAGGTATTCAGACAATACGCTACCCTTGATGGCCTTCTGGGAAACGTACTGAATGTCATATTCCATCAGCGCTTGTTTCTCGAAGACGTACTTGATCGGATCCATCTTCGAAATTAGCATGGTTGTGTGATTGAGCATGTACTGTCGTAAACGTTTGGTAGCCTAGGCTAGTGTACAACATGTTTTCTCCATCATCGAGTAACGAGATTCACAATCTGTGAACTTTTTACTTAAATAGTAAATGGCATGCTCCTTTCTGCCCGTCTCGTCGTGCTGACCGAGAACACACCCCATACTATTCTCAAGAGCTGTCAAGTACATGATTAAGGGTCTTCCGGCCACTAGGGGTATCAAGATCGGAGGTTCCTGCAGATATTGTTTTATCTTGTCAAATGCCTTCTGGCAATCCTCGTTCCAGCTAATTGCCTGATCCTTCTTCAGCAGTTTGAACATTGGTTCACACGTGGCCATGAGCTGAGAAATGAACCTTACAATGTAGTTTATTCTGCCCAAGAAACCACGAACTTCTTTTTCCGTTTTTGGCGCTGGCATTTCTTGTATTGCTTTAATCTTCGCAGGATCAACCTCAATGCCTCTTTCACTCACGATAAACCCCAGTAGTTTTCCCGACCGTACTCCAAAAGTACACTTTTTAGGATTCAGCCTCAACCTGAATTTCCTAAGCCTCTCAAAAAGCTTCAGCAAATTGACCAGATGTCCCTCCTCCATTTGGGACTTCGCAATCATGTCATCAACATAGACTTCAATCTCATGATGAATCATATCATGAAACAAAGTAACCATTGCTCGTTGGTAAGTGGCCCCTGCGTTCTTCAGACCTAAAAGGCATTACCTTGTAGCAAAATGTTCCCCAAGGAGTGATAAACGTAGTTTTCTCCATGTCCTCCGGCGCCATCTTGATCTGATTATAGCCTGAGAAGCCGTCCATGAAGGAGAATACGGAGAACTGAGCAGTGTTATCAACCAGGACATCGATGTGAGGAACTGGAAAGTCGTCTTTCGGGCTCGCCCTATTCAGATCACGGTAGTCTACACACATTCGCACTTTACCGTCCTTCTTCGGTACAGGTACTATGTTGGCGACCCACGGAGGGTAAGTAGTGACCGCTAAAAAGCCAGCATCAAGCTGTTTCTGCACTTCTTCTTTGATCTTGACGGCCATATCTGGTCGTGTCCTCCTAAGCTTCTGCTTGACGGGAGGAAAATTTTCTCGCAGCGGCAAGTGGTGGACCACGATGTCAGTGTCAAGTCCGGACATATCTTCGTATGACCAAGCAAAGATGTCACTATACTCTCTCAGCATCTCGACCAATCTCTGCTTGACATCACTCTGCAATGCAGCCCTTACCCTGACGTTCCTGACAAGTTCTTCAGAACCTAGATTCACAATCTCAATCTCTTCCTCGTGAGGCAGAATAACTTTCTCTTCTTGTTTCAACAGGCGGGCCAACTCTTCGGGAAGGTCTTCGTCTTCATCAATCTCTTCTTTGGCTTGATAGATCGGGCAATCAAAGTCGAAGTGAGTCGTAGAAGGTCCAGAGTCGATGTCATCTGCTATGTGGATCCTGCAATAACAAGGTTTAAGCTTAAGACAAGGATATGTAGGTAAGCACAAACCCCATTGCCATTTTATTGCTTTTCAAAACAAATATAAAACAGGAATAATAGAGATCACAACATTTGCATACGAAGAAAAACGCCTTTTAATTTATTGGTAAAATGCATGTACATAATCAAACAAGGCCCTGACAATAAAACCATTATGCCCCGAGTAGGACACAGGGTTGTACAACGATTGGAGAAAGTAAATCATTACTCTTTGCCTGTCACTTGGATGGTATCCTTGATGGACCAGTTGTTGAGGCTCTCGCCTGGGTTGCATGGCTGGATCCAAGAGTCTAGGTCGCAATCACTGTCTTCGCCGTCTTCAGACACCGCATTGACACTTTCAAATATCACCCCGCCACTGGTAAATTGGATCGGCCTTTTGCCTCGCGACGCACTGTGAGAAGAGGAGGGTTCAGCCGCAGGAGAGTATCCCAACCCGAACTTGTCTTGCTTGTTAGGTATCTCTTGAATTCGCCCCCAGCCTGGGGTACACCCGGCTTGAACAACGGCCCGGGCTTCCTTGAAGGAAGAGAGAGTCATCTCTGGTTTTTCAGTCATTACAGGAGCTACGTTCTTGACTTTAACAGCTTCGAACGCCTGACATAGGGTTTCGTGGATTTCTCCATCCATCTCAACATATTTGAAGGACGACAAATGGCTTACCATTATATCCTCCTCGCCACATACAGTCACGATGCTACCTCCAACAGCATACTTGAGCTTCTGGTGCAACGTGGAGGTCACGGCGCCAGCAGAGTGGATCCATGGCCGGCCTAAGAGACAGTTGTAGGCAGGCATGATGTCCATGATGTAAAAGACCATGTCGAAAGTTTCCGGCCTGACTTGGATTGGCAGAGTTACCTCTCCAAAGACATGACGCTTGGTTCCATCGAAAGCCTTCACGACCAGATCACTGGGTGTGCAAATCAATCCGCGAGTATCTAACTTCATCAATGCTTTCTTCAGAAGAACATTGAGCGATGACCCTGTGTCCACCAACTCATGAGACATAATCGTTCCCCTACACTCTATCGAGATGTGCAGGGCACTGTTGTGGTTTCTTCCCTTCGGCGTCAGCTCCAGGTCAATGAACCCTAACCCGTTTCCAGCATTCACGTGGGATACTACCCCTTCCAACTGGTTGACCGAGATTTCCTGCGGTACATATGTGGCATTCAAAACCTTTAACAGCGTGTTGCGATGTGACTCCGAACACATCAACAAATTCAGGATGAAAAATTTCGAGGGTGTTTGATGGAGGTGATCCACGATCTTGTAGTCACTCTTCTTAATCAACCTCATAAACTCTTCAGCGTCCTTAACAAGTAAGTCCTTCTCTACCCCACGAGGGGTTTCCTCAACGACTTTACTCTTTCCCTTATCGGTTACATCAACTTTGTCCGCTCTGTCCGCCGTGATCTCAGGTGGAGCAAATACTCTTCTGCTGTGAGTGATTCCGCTAATGCCCACTAGGTTATCCACAGACGACCCAGATGGTTCCAGTTCCAACTTCTGTCCGTTGCAGTAGACGTCTGCCCCATAATGCCATGGGACAGCATTGGTGCTTTCAAAAGGTATCGGCCCAGCCTTGGTGATGGTAATCGTGGGCGGCCTGGGTGCAGAAATAGTGATCGTCCGGCGAGGGATGGTGATGATAGCAACCTCATCGTCTTGCTTCAGCATCACCTCTCCAAATCCATATTCGGCCCTTCGGCTAAACTGCAAGATTCCTTCAGTCATCAGACTCTGAATCCCCTATATCTACTGTTCACATCCATCAGGACTAGTCGCGCAGCCCATACACAGTTCTCCACAGCCCGAAAAGAAGCCTCTCTTCATCAGTTTGGCTTTAACGAAGCTAAGCGGTGTCTTCAGATCCCTGACGTCAGTCAACACATCCAAATTCTCGTCTTCAATAATGGCATTCACCCTACCTCCCCTATGATTCCGCATAGGGTTCTTCGTGACATTTGGCACATTATCTGAGAAATTGATGATTTTAGCATCCACCATATCCTGCACCTTGTGCTTGAAGGCTTTACAGTTTTCTATCGTGTGGCCTGGTGCCCCCGAGTGAAACTCACATGTTGCATTCGCATCATAACCTGGCGGAGGTGCCCCTGTCAAGGGAGCCAGGGTTCTCTTCTGGATTAGCTGTAACTGAAGCAGAGTCTGTAACAGTTGAGCATAAGACATGGGCGGTGTCTCAAGGTGACGACTCGACAGGGGTGCCCTGTTCTGATACTTCCTGTACCCTTGCTGATTTGGCTGCTGCTGCTGTGGCTGTTGGACCGCGGGGATGGTTATGCTAGCCATCTGCTGGTGCCGGCCTTTACCTTTCCTTCGAGCGTTGGACACGACGCTCGTTTCTCCTTCCCGCCTCTTGCCACCATACGGTTTCTTTCCTCCTCCAGCTGAGGATAGATCACCTTGAATTTCCCCAATTTGATCCCATTTTCAACGTGCTCGCCGGTGATGATGAGATCTGGGAAGCTTCCGGACATACTGCCGACCAATTTCTCGTAATAAACCCCTAGGAGGGTGGCTACAAACATTTCAACAAGCTCTCGTTCAACCATCGGCGGCTGAACCCTAGCTACCAATTCACGCCACCGCTGAGCGTACTCTTTGAACCCTTCGTTGTTCCTCTGTGACAAATTCTGCAGTTGAACCCGGTTCGGAGCCAAGTCACTGTTATACTGGTAATGGTGCACGAATGCTTCAGCAAGTTCCTTCCAGGTGCGCACACTGGTAGGCTCCAGACTCATGTACCATTCTAAGGATGGCCTGGACAAGCTATCCTGAAAGAAGTGCATCAGCAGCTTCTCGTCTTCGGAGTGAGCAGACATTTTCCGGTAGTATGATCTCAGGTGGACGCGAGGGCAGGTGGTGCCCTTGTACTTCTCAAAGTAGGGTACCTTGAACTTGGGAGGCACCTTGAAATCAGCAATCAATCCCAATTTGGACATGTCGACACCCATAGTGTTCAGGTTCTCGAAATTCCTCATCTTTTCCTCGAGTGCTTTAAACCTCAGGCGTGTTTCAGCAGTCAGCTCTCCTTCAGCACCTTTCTGTGAGAACAAGTCTTCTTGACGGTCTTCTAACCATGGCTGAGGCCCATACAAATTTCTAACACCTGTGTTGCCGTTTCCTAGTCCAACATTGACATTAGCTTCAAAATTTCCATTACCGACGCCAATCGTATTGCCATTGAGCCCCATGTTAGCGATCACATTGTCGTTGGCACTACCGTTCCCCCCGGTCGCGGGGACACCATTCTGAGGAGTTTTAACAGGTGGAGGGGTTGGAACAGTCCCACCATGGAGTACACCATTGCTGTCAACCCTTGAAATCAGAGGCTGGACCAATGTTCTGAGCTGGTCTTGGCCGTTGGCAACCACTTGCATGAGCTCCATGAAGCGGTTCATCCTCTCTCGGAGTTCTTGAACGTCAGTCTGCACTTGTTCCATTGCTCTAGCTTGATTTGCTCTGGTCAGATAGCAGTGGATTGGTCTTTGCCCAATCCTGGAACAACCTGAAACAACCTGTACACACAAAAGGGTTAGAAAAAACAACAAAGTGCTCGTTATGCAGATGCTTCATGCAAATGCAAACGTGTGTCTGTGTGTTAGGGAGGTATCCCCCCGATCCTAGTGCCTGAGTGCCAGCACTGATAATAAGAAGTCTGAGTCCAGTCATGGAAATAACATCTCATATATATAATGAAAGCCCATCAAGGCGGTACACAACGTCACTGAGTATAAGCAGAATCAAAAGCATGACCTCAACCAACAAGCCTGGTGATGGTCAGCATACAACAATGATCAAAGCAAAAGGATTACAGACATAGTCAAGTACGGCCACGGGCTCGAAACTCTTCTAACAGACTCCTTGTTTCTGCATGATCACGCCGAGTGAGCAAGCCTTCGACGAGTAACTCCCTCTGCGTAATAGTGTACTGAAGACCTTCAACTGAGTCTTCCCATGCTCCTTCGCCGAAACAATCTTCTAACTTCTGCTTCTTGGATTCAAACGTCAGTTTGTGCTCCTTCAGGTTAGCAAGAGCTTTGTTGAGTAGGCCTTCAGCGGCATATCTGCGAGCGGTTTCTTCATCAAACCTCTTCTCACTAGCCTTCACCTGGGCTTTCAACTTGGAGATCTGCTGCTTCAGCTTATCCTCTCGTTCTTTGTCGTTGGCTAGGGTGGCCTTCCAACGCTGATTAAACTTGGCTATTCTCCGGTACGCTTCATCCAAGTGCTGCTTCTTGGTGGCCAGTACGTCATTGACATCTTTGAAGTCCCGTCCCAAACGCTCACGCTCAGCCAATTCTTTCTCCAGTTCTTCGTTTGCCTTCTTCAGCTCATCTCTCTCAGTTAACACCTGATTATGCTGCTGAATGGGCACGGTGGTAGGCTCTTCAATCACTAGAGGGCTTTCTGGCTTGGCAGGAGGAAACGGCATCCCTATAATATCTGCTCTGGCTCTGATCCAGGTCACATACGGAGCGTAGGCTTGGCTATTACTTTTCCCCAGCAACGGTTTTCCCCGCTTACAAATACCATTCCAAGCGTGTTGAAGCTTAGATAACATATCCCCCTCTAGAAGACCACTGAGGTACAGAGATTCCTGCACCTCTTCATCCTTCGGCGGAGCTCTCAAAGCATACGCAAACTGTCGAACCAACAGGGATGGATTATAGTTGATACAACCCTTCCTGCCTATCAAAGGCGCGTTCGGAAACCCACTGCAGCTGAAGATAATCTTAGTACCCAACCTATCTCTATCAAACCAGGCAATATCCTCTGCTGACAGACTCATCAAACGCTTAGACCACTCAGCTGTGGCTGCAGACGAGGCAAAGGGACCCTTCTTGGGTAGGTGACTATCAAGCCATCTATAGAGCAGGGGCACACAACACGAGACATTCTTGCCCCTTCTGTTCTCATTTTTGTAGTGGAGGGAATGATAGACATCTCCTATCAAGGTAGGGACTGGATTCCCTGATGCAAAGATGTGGAAAGCGTCGAAGTCTACAAAGTCGAGCATATTGGGGAACAAAATGATGCCATATATGCACAGAGCAAGGATGGCGTTGAACACGATCCAACATCCGTCTTTGGCGCACTGCTGAGCTTTTCCCACTAAGAACTGCAAGGAGAAACCGGGAACCTTGTTCCAACTTGACAAAACCAACTCGGAGGCATCCAGATCAAGTGAAGGAGCTAGACTAGCCAAATTAGGCTCAACATCCATATGAATAAAGGGCATCTGACTCTTGATAGGCACACCTAACAAATCAGCATACTCCTCTAGTGTGGGTGCGAGAATAAAGTCCGGGAAAGTAAAACATCTCAAAGGAGGATCGTAGAACTGCAACAAGGCGTGCAACCCATTCAACTCAAACACAAAAGGTTTACGAACCAAGTTGAGCAGTTTCCCATAAGACTTTCTGAATTCACCTCTCACAGAATCATCTACCAAAGCAATCAAACCAGTCAACTGAACGACATCAGGAGTGGGGAGCTTGTAAGCCACAGTCTTCCTCAAAGAGCCCATGATAGCACAAGAGACGGCAAGAAAACCTGGATCGGGGGAGACGGTACCTGCAACACAGACACACGTTAATGAAATGCAAATGAGTATGCAAAAAAATGCAAAATGCAATCATGCGGCAGGAGATCAAGATGACTGTGCTATTGAGGAGATGAAGGTGAAGATCTTGTATCAACAAAACCACAATACTGCTCTGTCAAGAACAACCCTATCTCTGATGAGAAGAAAACCATGGCATCAGACCATAAATTTGCTCTGTCAAGAACACACATCTGATAATAAGGACCTCTGATACAGGACCATAAATCTGCTCTATCAAGAACAATCATATACATCTCTGAAGATAAGGACCTCTGATACAGGACCATGAATCTGCTCTGTCAAGAACAATCATATACATCTCTGAAGATAAGGACCTCTGATACAGGACCATGAATCTGCTCTGTCAAGAACATATGTATCTGATGATAAGGACCTCTGATACCAACAAACTGATTTACTATCAAGAAAACCAGGTAGTCTGAAGGTTAAGGTGCAACCAACCCGACCCTGCTCACAGGTATGGACCTATACTGACACAAGTTCGGCATCCTATACGGTCATCAGCATCACAGACATTCAAGAGGAGCGATACGATACCCAGAAGGTATGGCATCACCATCTCTTGAAGCGGCCTCACTCAGCTGAATTCCAAATGATCGGTCCCCAAAGTCGACACTAGTGCCTGCAAAGCAAGCACGCGCCCACTAATTTCCACAACTAATGCTAGGTACACTCAAGCCTGGGTCTGGCTTCTCACTCATCAGAATGCCCCTCCCACAACAGCATAGATAATCATATCACAGGGGATGTTGGATCCCCAAACTGACTCGCATAAGGGACGTTAGATCCCAGGAAACTATCAAGTCCTCAGCAGAGTCGCCAGCTGTCGCTACCGCGAAAGTAAGGTGCTGGCAAAACAGAAGAGTCGCCACCTTTCGTTATTTATCCCTCAGAACGGGAAAGGAAACGATCGGAAAAACCTGACGAAAAGGTATAAGACAAGGTCGTCGCAACCAATGTCTGGGTTCGGGAGTCGGTTACGCAAGGGGAAGGTATTAGCACCCCTCACGTCCATCGTACTCGATGGGATCCACGCTTTTTATGTTTATCTGACGGGTTTGTTTTACTATCTACCTATCAAGGCTGGCTTAAAAAGAAAAGAAAATGACTCGGAAAAGCGTCGCACTTTATGCCTACTTATTCTCATCAGAGAATGAGAAATCAGAGTCAACGTAGTTCGCCTAACTACGGGTGATGGGGGAAGGTAGCTTGCCAATACATCAGTATTGTGCCTACATACTCTCAACAGGTATGAGAGATCAGAGCTTATGTATTTCGGGATAATATGGATTACGGGAATTCAGATTCATCTGTTTTATCGAGTAAGGTTAACAAACAGTTCCAGCAGCTTGGTGTACGCAGCTCGACCCTTGGAGACTTAGGTGTTACTGTTTGTGGTAGAACTGAGAGTTAACGACACTCTTTTCTTCAGAAAAGCTTCCTTTGAATTATGGGCCCACGGGGCAAAAGGTTTGAAGTTTGTTTTCTGTCTTTTACGGAAGAACTGTTTTTTATGGGTGTTTGCAACCGATATCGCACTAGAGACTATGACCTGAGAATGAATGCGTCGCATGTCACCCAAAGGGTACCATACTAAACATCCAGACTGTTGAAAATAACTCTTCAACAACCCTTTCTCAGATAGCTTAAGGCTCGTAACGTACGACGCCAGTTAACCTTTATTACTGTATTTTGATTTGTTTGAAGATAAGAAGAGAGAGGGACAACTACGGGGAGACTATCAAGTCCTACTGTTGTCATGCCAAGGATTTATCCTATGGTTGAAGTTTGAAACAGGGATCTCCTAGAAGTTATCATGCATAGGTTTTAACCTAAAGTTCTAATCATCACTTCCTTATCAAAGGAAGTGAGATTCCTAGGGGATCATGTCAATGATAAACAGAAACAGATAAAGCATCAGCTTAAACAGTAAACAGTAAACGACTGTAAAATGCATACAATGCAAGTGAGGGAGGAAATGTGTGTGGGGCATCAGCCTCCACAAGCTCATCTCAACCTCAAGCCAGATATGAATAACTGCAATCATACAGAAGAAATAAAATGCCATCAGGCAAAACACAAACCACATAGGCAAGGGAGTTGGGCTCTACCAAATACCAGCAAGCAAAGCCATACAGTAAAAGTACAAGCAGAGGGAGCAACTCAACCTCTAGTGCAATCATGCTCCTAGCTTAAGAAAATCTAAACTTGGACTTATTCTAATGCATCAAGCAAATCAAACAAGTCACATCAATACAGTTGCACAGCAAGCAAACAGACAGAAAAGAAAGCAAATCAACAGCTTCCCCAGCTTCACAGCAAACCTCTCCTCTGACAGCAGTTCAGTCCTCAGTCTTCAACTGCTCTTCAAGGCTACCATCTTCAACAGCAAATATCAACTTGCTTCTTCAAGCTTTTAACACATCAAACACAAGTATCAACTTGTTCTTTATCCTCTTCAAGCTTCAGCTCCAATGTAAACCCCACCTTCAGGCTTCAATCTCAGTAACCAGTGTCAACTTGGCTCCTTCAGGCTCTCAAAGTACCAAACACAAGTATCAATTTGTTTTCCTCAAGCTTCAACTCTTCCTTCAATCTCAATTTGATCTTCTTCACAAGTGTCAACTTGTCCTTCTGGATCTTCAAGCTTTAGCTTCAATGGCAGTCTTCAAACACAGGGAAGTGGCAACCTCTAGCATCTTCAGTCTTCTAACAAGGAACTCTATCCTCTAGCAAGGGAGAAAGATTCATCTAACAAGAGCAAAGTTTGGATGATTGGTAGCAGAGTGAAGACCAAAGGTCACCACTAAGCATCCTATCATCAGAGAAAGGGACCCTCAAAGGTTCTACCAACTGGTAAAGAGCCACACATCCTACCAAAGGAGGGATGAGGCCTTCATATGGGACCTTACATCATAGGGAAGAATGGAAGTGATCAACACCTTCCATGTTTATGAAAGAAGAGAATCTATCTAGAAGCTTTGCCTACAAACCCTAATCTTAACACCTAACCAACACTACACCAAAAGAAGGGAAGATCTTCACATCCAAACTTCTTCAAGCATTCCATTGCATCTCCAACTTGCCTTCATCCTCAACCAAGGGTAAAAGCAACACAAGCTTACTCTAAGGGAACCTAAGGGGTTAATCTAGTCAAATTAGTGCATTAGAATCATCCAAAGTTAGCCCCTAAACTAAAATCAAGCTAAAATAGTAAACTACATTATAAATTCCTACAAAAATTCCTAAGGGACCCTAACTCAATCATGGATCTACCATACAAAATTCAGAGGTTGAATCATTCACCAAGTCCTAGAAATAAAACCTAAATCATAAGGTACTAACCATAAACCCTAAAAATGGAACACCTAAAGTTTCAACTTAAAACTACCACCTAACTTCATCAAAAAAATGTGAGAAAAATATAAGGGGAACATGCATATCTATGCTAGCTATACACAAAAAATCAAGGCAAGAATCATCACCAAATTCATCAAAACAAAGCATCAACCATGGTTACTTTAATATCAATTAAACTTCAACAAATGCAAATAAAATAAAAAATGCATGAAATATTAATCTTTTTTATCTAAAAAAACTAGATTCAAACATGAATCAATGGAAAAAAGAATGGAATTATTTGAGTTAGTTTTCAATTTTTTATGAATTATTTACTAAGCTATGCAAAATGAAGAAAATAAAAGAAATCCAAGAAAATTAATAAGCTCAGCGTGGCAAATAGCACATAAAACCGGTTCATCTCAAGGTTTGGGCCAGAAAGGGGGTGTTGATATCAAATGCAACCCAAGTCCACACGCCTGAGTTCCTCATGTATTCAGCTCACAAATAAATAAAACAAGCACACACGAGGACTTGAACTCACGTCCTTTTGGTGCTCACAGCGTGCTGGATCTCCCACTAAATGAAACGCTGCGTTCAGGGGACGCGTACGTGGCGCAGCGAGGAACCTTAGATTGCTTGACTAATTCTACTTTTCCACACGCATGGACGGACGTGATTTCGTCTTCCTCGTTTTCAAACTTCTGCAAATAACAAACGCGCGCGCAGCCATGGCCACCGCCGGTGACTTCTCCGGTCACCCCTGCTCAACCCTAACTCTCTCTATAATCAACCATTGGCCACGATTTCTGAATGAAAGTTGACCATAATTTCACCAGGATCCCAACCATACCACTAGTTCATGCTAAAAACGCAGGGTTTGCAAAAGTACAGTCTCAACCGAAAATGGCATAAACCCTAAATTGTCTCTAATCCTCAAATCAATTATCCAGAATCCATCTATACCCTAAGGGGAACTTAACCACAGGCTTCTAATTGATTAAAAGTGCGTAATTAGAGAGATATTTCAAGAATTTAGAACCAACCTTGAAGCTTGAATTGCAGTGGTCACACGCCTCAATTCTCTTCCAAACTTTGCAGAATCCTTCAAGGAGTAATGGTGGACGATTCTTGGTGCTCAATTCTTGCTGAAACCTCTTGATTCTCCAAAACGAGTTTTCACCTTCAAGCTTTTTTCTTCACCTCACTCCAATGGTTTCTCAATAGAATTATGCACTAGAAGCTTCCTAACATGATCCAAATGCTATTTATAATATATTCTGATGGATTAGAAGCCCAAACTAGGCCCAATTATGGATTTTGGATCTTCACTTTTCCTTCCAAATTTCAACATGGATATGTGCCTTCAAGCCTTGGTCATGCTCTACTAAACTTCCAAACCATTCACTTAATCATTATGGAGTGTAATGAAATGGTTTTCTTCCTTTGTTTTCAACACATGGAGTGTATAAGATATGTTTCTTACTTGTGAAGTAACCATCCAAATGGCTATGTTATGGACCTCAAATCAAAAATTTGACAATGCCAATCTTTCTAAAACATCAATTCCATTCAAAATGACCACAAATTTGAATTGGAAACATGTTAATATCATTTATTTTGAATATTCTCATTTTAATTCATTAAAATGGCTTTTATGTGAAGTTTCTTCAACCACTTCTTGATATAATCCATATCAATGGAAATTTGATGTTTAGACAAGCTAAAAACATAATTTTGAACAACTTTCATGTTGAACAAAAATGCATTTGAGACTTCTAAGTTGGTGAAAATGGCCTATGATCACAAATGACCTATAATCACCAAATGTCCAAAATACCCTTGACTTGTCAAAGCCATAAGTTGAGTTATACAAATCCTATCAAGGACTTCTAGTACTCTATAGAAAGATAAGAGGATAAGGAATAACATTCATGTTGACCAAAAGTTCATAGGAATCATCCTTCATGCAAGCTGGGTAACTTTCAAGCTCCAAATTCACATTCCTCAGATGACTTGTAACTTGTCAAAGTCATAACTTGAGTTCTACAAATCCTATCAAGGACTTCTAGCACTCAAATTAAATCTAAGATCATGCTCTAAAACAATCATGTTGGGGGAAGGATGAGATGACAATCACATCTTGAGCTAAATTGCCTTGAAGATAGGGGTCAAACTAGGGGATTTTACACTATCAAGCCTTAGAAACCCTAGCTAGAAGCTTCTCAAACTCTTCAATCATGATGAGTTAACCTTGAAATCATCCTTAGAACATCTCAATGTATCAATCGATGATCACATGGCTCTTGAATTAGGTCTCAACCTCTTTCAAATCCTCAGCTGACTTAGGGTTGACCCAGTCAAACCCTAATTGCACCACTCATGGCTGAGCCTTCTTAATCTTGCATAATGACCTGTCTAGGCCTCAAAGTGATCTTCAACAGTTCTCATGAGCTCTCTCAAGACCTCAAGTCCATCCTCATGGCTTCAGAGTCATCTGATGGCTTTCCACGACTCTCAAGTTAGGAGACACACCCTCTTGGCTTCAATCACTCTCTCTGAGGCTCTTTCAACTTCTCTGACAAGGATATTAACCCTTGAATAACATTCTTAACTAGCTTCAAAGTCTTGTGTAGCTCTTGATTGGTAATCATACCTCTTGATCTCCTGCATACCTGTCAATGAGATGCAAATGATAATGCTAATGTGAATGAAATGAAACATAAGCTAGGTAAAGAAAAGTTGGGCAAATTTTGGGTTGCAACACCGACCTCCGGATTTGATGCTTGTTTGTTTAACAGATGCTTGACAGCGAGGTCAGATGTTCCTCTCAACTTCGTGTCTAGTCGGCCTTTGGGTTTGATGCCAGACGGCGAGGTCAGATGTTCTTCTCAACCTCGTGTTGAGCCGGCCTTCAAGTTCGAGGCCTGTTTTTTTAATAGATGTCAGACGGCTAGGTCAGATGTTCTTCTCAACTACGGGTTGAGCCGGCCTTCGGGTTTGATGCCTGTTTATTTAACAGATGCTTGACAGCGAGGTCAAATGTTCCTCTCAACTTCGTGTCGAGCCGACCATCGGGTTCGATGCCTGACGGCGAGGTCAGATGTTCCTCTTAACTTCGTATTGATCCGGCCTTCGGGTTCGATGCCTGTTTGTTTAATAGATTCGTGACGGCGAGGTCAGATATTCCTCTCAAATTCTTGTTGAGCCGACCTTTGGGATTGATGCCAGTTTTTTAACAAAAGCCTGACAGCGAGTTCAGATGTTCTTCTCAACTTCGTGATGAGCCGGCCTCCGGGTTCGATGCCTGTTTATTTAACAGATGCCTAACGGTGAGGTCAGATGTTCTTATCAACTTCGTGTTGGGTCTCCCTTCAGGTTCGATGCCTGTTTGTTTAAAAGATGCCTCACAGCAAGGTCAGATATCCCGCTCAACTTCGTGTTTAGCCAGCCTTCGGGTTCGATGCCTATTTGTTTAACAGATACCTGACAGCGAGGTCAACTATTCCTCTCAACTTCGTGTCGAGCCGACCTTCAGGTTCGATGCCTGTTTGTTTAACATATGTCTAACGGCGAGGTCAGATGTTCTTCTCAACTACGGGTTGAGTCGGCCTTCGGGTTCGATGCCTGTTTGTTTAACAGATGCTTTACAGCGAGGTCAGATGTTCCTCTCAACTTCGTGTCGAGCCGGACTTCGGGTTCGATGCCTGATGGCGAGGTCAGATGTTCCTCTTAACTTCGTGTTGAGCCGGCCTTCGGGTTCGATGCCTGTTTGTTTAACAGATACCTGACGACGAGGTCGGATGTTCTTCTCAACTTGAGGTTGAGTCGGGTTTCGAGTTCGATGCCTGTTTCTTTAACAGATGTCTGACGACAAGGTCAGAATTCTTCTTAACTTTGGGTTGAGCCGGCCCCCAGATTTGATGCCTGTTTGTTTAACAGATGATTGACATCGAGGTCAAATGTTCCTATAAACTTCGTGTCTACCCGCCTTCGGGTTTGATGCCTGACAGCGAGGTTGTATGTTCTTCTCAACTTCGTGTTGAGCCGACCTTCAGGTTCGATGCCCGTTTGTTTAACATATGTCTGACGGCGAGGTCAGATGTTCCTCTCAACTTCGAGTAGAGTTGGACTTCGGGTTCGATGCCTGACGGCAAGGTCAGATGTTCCAATTAACTTCGTGTTAAGCCGGCCTTCAGGTTTGATGCCTTCTTGTTTAATAGATTCCAGTTGGCGAGGTCAGATATTCCTCTCAACTTCGTGTTGAGCCAACCTTCGGGATCGATGCCGGTTTGTTTAACAGATGCCTGACAGCGAGTTTGAATGTTCTTCTCAACTTCCTGTTGAGCCGGCCTCCGGGTTCAATGACTGTTCTTTTAACAGATGCCTAACGGTGAGGTCAGATGTTCTTATCAACTTCATGTTGAGGCGCCCTTCGGGTTCGATGCATGTTTGTTTAAAAGATGCCTCACGGCGAGGTCATATGTTCCTCTCAACTTTGTGGTTAGCCGGCTTTCGGGTTCGATGCCTGTTTGTTTAACATATACCTGATGGCGAGGTCAGATGTTCTTCTCAACTTCAGGTTGAGCCGGCATTCGGGTTCGATGCCTGTTTCTTTAACAGATGCCTGCCGGCAAGGTCAGATGTTCTTCGTATCTTCGGGTTGAGCCGACCTCCGGATTGGATGCCTGTTTTTTTAACAGATGCTTGACAGCGAGGTGAGATGTTCCTCTCAACTTCGTGTCTAGCTGGCCTTTGGGTTCAATGCCTGACGGCGAGGTCATATGTTCTTCACAATTTTGTGTTGATCCGGCCTTTGGGTTCCATACCTATTTGTTTAACAGATGTCTGACGGCGAGGTCAGATGTTCTTCTGAACTACGGGTTGAGCCACCCTTTGGGTTTGATGCCTGTTTATGTAACAGATGCCTGACAGCGAGGTCAGATGTTCCACTTAACTTTGTGTTGAGCCGACCTTTAGGTTCGATGCCTGTTTATTTAGCAGATTCCTGACGGCGAGGTCAGATATTCCTCTCAACTTCGTGTTGAGCTGACCTTTGGGATCGATACCTGTTTGTTTAACAGAAGCCTGACAGCGAGTTCAGATTTTCTTCTCAACTTCGCGTTGAGCCGGCCTCCGAGTTCGATGCCTATTTGTTTAATAGATGCCTAACGGTGAGGTCAGATGTTATTATCAACTTCGTGTTGAGCCGCACTTCAGGTCCGATGCCTGTTTGTTTAAAAGATGCCTCAAGGCGAGGTCAGATGTTCCTCTCAACTTCGTGTTGAGTCGGCCTTCAGGTTCGATGCCTGTCTGTTTTACGTCGAGGTCAGATAGTTTTCTCAACTTAAGGTTGAGCCGGGTTTTGGGTTGGATGTCTGTTTCTTTAACAAATGCCTGACGGCAAGGTCAGATGTTCTTCTTAACTTCGAGTTGAGCCGACCTTCAGATTCGATGTCTGTTTGTTTAACAGATGCTTGACAGCAAGGTCAGATGTTCCTCTCAACATTTTATCTAGCCGGCCTTCGGGTTCGATTCCTGACGGCGAAGTCAGATTTTCTTCTCAACTTCATGTTGAGCCGACCTTCGGGTTCGATGGCTGTTAGTTTAACAGATGTCTGACAGCGAGGTCAGATGTTCTTCTCAACTACGGGTTGAGCCGGCCTTCGGGTTTGATGCCTGTTTGTTTAACAGATGCCTGTCAGCAAGGTGATATGTTCTTCTCAACTTCGGGTTGAGACGACCTTCGGGTTCGATTCCTGTTTGTTTGACTGATGCCTGACAGCAAGGTCAGATGTTCTTCTGAACTTCGGGTTGAGCCGGGCTTCAAATTTGATGCCTGTTTGTTTAACAGATGCCTGACCGCAGGGTCAGATGTTCTTCTCAACTTCGTGTTGAGCCGCCCTTCGGGTTCAATGCCTGTTTGTTTAAAAGATGCCTCATGACGAGGTCAGATGTTCCTCTGAACTTTGTGTTGAGCCGACCTTCGGGTTCGATGACTGTTTGTTTAATAGATCCCTGCGGCGAGGTCAGATGTTCTTCTCAACTTCGGATTGAGCCGATCTTCGGGTTCGATGCCTGTTTGTTTAACAGATGCCTGTCAGCAAGGTCAGATGTTCTTCTTAACTTCGGGTTGAGCCACCCTTCACGTTCAATGCCTGATTGTTTAACAGATGCTTGATAAAGAGGTCAGATGTTCCTCTCAACTTCGTATTGAGCCGGCCTTCGGGTTCGATGCCTGTTTGTTTAACAGATGCCTGATGGCGAGGTCTAATGTTCTTATCAACTTCGGGTTGAGCTGCCCTTCGGGTTCAATCCCTGTTTATTTGTTAGATGCCTAACAGCGATGTCAGACGTACTTCTCGTCTACGTGTTGAGCCGGCTTCGGGTTCGATGCCTGTTTGTTTAATAGATTCCTGACGGCGAGGTCATATGTTCTTCTCAACTTTGATTTAAGTCGGCCTTCGGGTTCGATGCCTGTTTGTTTAACAGATCCCTTACGGCGAGGTCAGATGTTCTTCTCAACTTCGGGTTGAGTCGGCATTCAGGTTTGATGCCTGTTTGTTTAACAGATGCCTGGCTGCAAGGTCAGATGTACTTCTCAACCTCGGGTTGAGCTGGCCTTCGGGTTCGATTCCTATTTGTTTAACTGATGCCTGACAGCGAGGTTAGATGTTCTTCTGATCTTCGGGTTGAGCTGGCCTTCATATTCAATGTCTATTTGTTTAACAGATGCCTGACAGCGAGGTCAGATGTTCTTCTCAACTTCGTGTTGAGCTTCCCTTTGGGTTCGATGCCTGTTTGTTTAAAAGATGCCTCATGGCGAGGTCACATGTTCCTCTCAACTTCGTGTTGAGCCGGCCTTCGGGTTCGATGCCTTTTTGTTTAATAGATACCTGACGGCGAGGTTAGATGTTCTTCTCAACTTCAGGTTGAGTCGGGTTTCGGGTTCGATGCATGTTTCTTAAACAGATGCCTGAAGGCAAGTTCAGATGTTCTTCTTAACTTTGGGTTGAGTCGGCCTTCGGATTCGATGTCTGTTTGGTTAACAGATGCTTGACAGCAAGGTCAGATGTTCCTCTCAACTTTTTGTCTAGGTGGCCTTCGGGTTTGATTCCTGACGGCGAAGTCAGATGTTCTTCTCAACTTCATGTTGAGCCGGCCTTCGGGTTCGATGGCTGTTAGTTTAACAGATGTCTGAAGGCAAGGTCAGATGTTCTTCTCAACTACGGGTTGAGCCGGCCTTCGGGTTCGATGCCTGTTTGTTTAAAAAATGCTTAACAGCGAGGTCAGATGTTCCTCTCAACTTCGTGTCATGCCAGCCTTTAGGTTCCATTCCAGACAGCGAGGTCAGATGTTCCTCTTAAGTTCATGTTTAGCCGGCCTTCAGGTTCGATGCCTGTTTGTTTAACAGATGTCTGACGGCGAGGTCAAATATTCCTCTCAAATTAGTGTTGAGCCGACCTTCGGGAGCGATGCCTGTTTGTTTAACAGATGCCTGACAGCGAGGTCAAATGTTCTTCTCAACTTCGTGTTGAGCCAGCCTCCGGGTTCGATGCCTGTTTGTTTAACATATGCCTAACGGTGAGGTCAAACGTACTTCTCAACTTCGTGTTGAGCCGGCCTTCAGGTTCGATGCCTGTTTGTTTAACAGATGCCTGAAGGCGAGGTCAGATGTTCTTCTCAACTTCGGGTTGAGGCGGCCTTCGGGTTCGATGCCTGTTTGTTTAACAGATGCCTGACGGCGAGGTCAGATTTTCTTCTCAACTTCGGGTTGAGCCGGCCTTCAGGTTCGATGCCTGTATCTTTAACATATGCCTAAAAGCGAGGTCAGATGTTCTTCTCAACTTTGGGTTGAGCCGGCCTTCAGGTTTGATTCCTGTTTGTCTACATATGCCTGACGGAGAGGTCAAATGTTCCTCTCAACTTCGTGTTGAGCCGACATTCGGGTTTGATGATTGTTTGTTTAACAGATACCTGACGGTGAGGTCAAGTGTTCTTCTAAACTTCGGGTTGAGCCAGCCATCAAATTCGATGCCTGTTTGGTTAACAGATACCTGACAACGAGGTAAGTTGTTCTTCTCTACTTCGTGTTGAGCCGGCATTCAGGTTCGATGCCTATTTGTTTAACAAATCCCTGACGGCAACTTCAGATATTCCTATAAACTTCGTGTTGTTTCAGCCTTCGGGTTCGATGCCTGTTTGTTTAACAGATGCCTAACCGCAAGGTCAGATGGTCTTCTCAACTTCGGTTTGAGCCGCCCTACGGGTTTGATATGTGTTTGTTTAACAGATGCTTGGCGGCAAGGTCAAATTTTCCTCTCAACTTCGTGTTGTGTCGGCCTTCACGTTCGATGCCTGGTTGTTTAACAGATTTCTGATGGGGAGGTCAGATGTTTCTCTCAACTTCAAGTTGAGCCGGCATTTGGGTTGGATGCATGTATGTTTAACAGATGCTTGAGAGCGAGTTCAGATGTTCTTCTCAACTAAGGGTTGATACGACCACCGGGTTCGATGCCTGTTTCTTTAACAGATTCCTGACGACAAGGTCTGATGTTATTCACAACATCAGATTGAGTCAACATTCGAGTTCGATGCCTGTTTGTTTAACAGATGTCTGTCAGCGAAGCGAGATGTTCTTCTCAAGTTCGGGTTGAGCCGGACTTCGCGTTCGATGCCCGATTGTTTAAAAGATGCCTGACATCAAGGTCAAATGTTCCTCTCAACTTCGTGTTGAGCCGACCTTCGGGTTCGATGCGTGTTTGTTTAACAGATGCCTGATGGCTAGGTTTAATGTTCTTATCAAATTCGGGTTGAGCCGCTCTTCGGGTTCGATGCCTGTTTATTTGACAGATGCCACACGGCGAGGTCAGATGTTCCTCTCAACTTTGAGTTGATCCGGCCTTCGGGTTCGATGCTTGTTTGTTTAACAGATACTTGAAGGCGAGATCAGATGTTCTTCTCAACTTCAGGTTGAGCCGAGTTTCGGGTTTGATGTCTGTTTCTTTAACTGATGCCTAACGGCAAGGTCATATGTTCTTCTTGACTTCGGGTTAAGCCGGCCTTCGGATTCGATGCATGTTTGTTCAACAGATGCTTGACAACGAGGTCAGATGTTCCCCCTCAACTTTGTGTCTAGCCGGCCTTCGGGTTCGATTCCTGTATGCAAGGTCAATTGTTCTTCTCAACTTCGTGTTGAGCCGGCCTTCGGGTTCGATGCCTGTTAGTTTAACAGATGTCTGACGACGAGGTTAGATGTTCTTCTCAACTACGGGTTGAGCCGGCCATCGGGTTCGATGCCTGTTTGTTTAACAAATGCTTGACTGCAAGGTCAGATGTTCCTCTCAACTTCGTGTCGAGCCAGCCTTTGGGTTCGATTCCAGACAGCGAGGTCAGATGTTCCTCTTAAGTTCATGTTTAGCCGGCCTTCAGGTTCGATGCCTGTTTGTTTAACAGATGTCTGACGGCAAGGTCAAATATTCCTCTCAAATTAGTGTTGAGCCGACCTTCGGGAGCGATGCCTGTTTGTTTAACAGATGCCTGACAGCGAGGTCAAATGTTCTTCTCAACTTCGTGTTGAGCCAGCCTCCGGGTTCGATGCCTGTTTGTTTAACATATGCCTAACGGTGAGGTCAAATGTACTTCTCAACTTCGTGTTGAGCCGGCCTTCAGGTTCGATGCCTGTTTGTTTAACAGATGCCTGACGGCGAGGTCAGATGTTCTTCTCAACTTCGGGTTGAGGCGGCCTTCGGGTTCGATGCCTGTTTGTTTAACAGATGCCTAACGACGAGGTCAGATTTTCTTCTCAACTTCGGGTTGAGCCGACCTTCAGGTTCGATGCCTGTATCTTTAACATATGCCTAAAAGCGAGGTCAGATGTTCTTCTCAACTTTGGGTTGAGTCGGCCTTCAGGTTTGATTCCTGTTTGTCTACATATGCCTGACGGAGAGGTCAAATGTTCCTCTCAACTTCGTGTTGAGCCGACATTCGGGTTCGATGACTGTTTGTTTAACAGATACCTGACGGTGAGGTCAAGTGTTCTTCTAAACTTCGGGTTGAGCCAACCATCAAATTCGATGCCTGTTTGGTTAACAGATACCTGACAACGAGGTAAGTTGTTCTTCTCTACTTCGTGTTGAGCCGGCATTCAGGTTTGATGCCTATTTGTTTAACAAATCCCTGACGGCAACTTCAGATATTCCTATAAACTTCGTGTTGTTTCAGCCTTCGGGTTCGATGCCTGTTTGTTTAACAGATGCCTAACCGCAAGGTCAGATGGTCTTCTCAACTTCGGTTTGAGACGCCCTACGGGTTTGATATGTGTTTGTTTAACAGATGCTTGGCGGCAAGGTCAAATTTTCCTCTCAACTTCGTGTTGTGCCGGCCTTCGCGTTCGATGCCTGGTTGTTTAACAGATTTCTGATGGGGAGGTCAGATGTTCCTCTCAACTTCAAGTTGAGCCGGCATTTGGGTTGGATGCATGTATGTTTAACAGATGCTTGAGAGCGAGTTCAGATGTTCTTCTCAACTAAGGGTTGATACGACCACCGGGTTCGATGCCTGTTTCTTTAACAGATTCCTGACGACAAGGTCTGATGTTCTTCACAACATCAGATTGAGTCAACATTCGAGTTCGATGCCTGTTTGTTTAACAGATGTCTGTCAGCGAAGCGAGATGTTCTTCTCATGTTCGGGTTGAGCCGGACTTCGCGTTCGATGCCCTATTGTTTAAAAGATGCCTGACATCAAGGTCAAATGTTCCTCTCAACTTCGTGTTGAGCCGACCTTTCGATGCGTGTTTGTTTAACAGATGCCTGATGGCTAGGTTTAATGTTCTTATCAAATTCGGGTTGAGCCGCTCTTCGGGTTCGATGCCTGTTTATTTGACAGATGCCACACGGCGAGGTCAGATGTTCCTCTCAACTTTGAGTTGATCCGGCCTTCGGGTTCGATGCTGTTTGTTTAACAGATACTTGAAGGCGAGATCAGATGTTCTTCTCAACTTCAGGTTGAGCCGAGTTTCGGGTTTGATGTCTGTTTCTTTGACTGATGCCTGACGGCAAGGTCATATGTTCTTCTTGACTTCGGGTTAAGCCGGCCTTCGGATTCGATGCATGTTTTGTTCAACAGATGCTTGACAGCGAGGTCAGTTGTTCCCCTCAACTTTGTGTCTAGCCGGCCTTTAGGTTCGATTCCTGTTGGCAAGGTCAATTGTTCTTCTCAACTTCGTGTTGAGCCGGCCTTCGGGTTCGATGCCTGTTAGTTTAACAGATGTCTGACGACGAGGTTAGATGTTCTTCTCAACTACGGGTTGAGCCGACCATTGGGTTCGATGCCTGTTTGTTTAACAAATGCTTGACTGCGAGGTCAGATGTTCCTCTCAACTTCGTGTCGAGCCAGCCTTTGGGTTTTATTCTTGACAGCGAGGTCAGATGTTCCTCTTAACTTCGTGTTTAGCTGGCCTTCAGGTTCGATGCTTGTTTGTTTAACAGATGTCTGACGGCGAGGTCAGATATTCCTCTCAAATTAGTGTTGAGCCGACCTTCGGGAGCGATGCCTGTTTATTTAACAGATGCCTGACAGCGAGGTCAAATGTTCTTCTCAACTTCGTGTTGAGTCGGCCTCCGGGTTCGATGCCTGTTTGTTTAACAGATGCCTAACGGTGAGGTCAAATGTACTTCTCAACTTCGTGTTGAGTCGGCCTTCAGGTTCGATGCCTATTTGTTTAACAGACGCCTGACGGCGAGGTCAGATGTTCTTCTCAACTTCGGGTTGAGCCGGCCTTCGGGTTCGATGCCTGTTTGTTTTAACAGATGCCTGACAGCGAGGTCAAATTTTCTTCTCAACTTCGGGTTGAGCCGTCCTTCAGGTTCGATGCCTGTATCTTTAACATATGCCTAAAAGCGAGGTCAGATGTTCTTCTCAACTTTGGGTTGAGTCGGCCTTCAGGTTCGATTCCTGTTTGTCTACATATGCCTGACGGAGAGGTCAAATGTTCCTCTCAACTTCGTGTTGAGCCGACATTCGGGTTCGATGACTGTTTGTTTAATAGATACCTGACGGTGAGGTATCAAGTGTTCTTCTAAACTTCGGGTTGAGCCAGCCATCAAATTCGATGCCTGTTTGGTTAACAGATGCCTGACAACGAGGTAAGTTGTTCTTCTCTACTTCGTGTTGAGTCGGCATTCAGGTTCGATGCCTATTTGTTTAACAAATCCCTGACGGCAACTTCAGATATTCCTATAAGCTTCGTGTTGTTTCGGCCTTCGGGTTCGATGCCTGTTTGTTTAACAGATGCCTAACCGCAAGGTCAGATGGTCTTCTCAACTTCGGTTTGAGCCGCCCTACGGGTTTCATATGTGTTTGTTTAACAGATGCTTGGCGGCAAGGTCAAATTTTCCTCTCAACTTCGTGTTGTGCCGGCCTTCGCGTTCGATGCCTGGTTGTTTAACAGATTTCTGATGGGGAGGTCAGATGTTCCTCTCAACTTCAAGTTGAGCCGGCATTTGGGTTGGATGCATGTATGTTTAACAGATGCTTGAGAGCGAGTTCAGATGTTCTTCTCAACTAAGGGTTGATATGACCACCGGGTTCGATGCCTGTTTCTTTAACAGATTCCTGACGACAAGGTATGATGTTCTTCACAACATCAGATTGAGTCAACCTTCGAGTTCGATGCCTGTTTGTTTAACAGATGTCTGTCAGCGAAGCGAGATGTTCTTCTCAAGTTCGGTTGAGCCGGACTTCGCGTTCGATGCCTGATTGTTTAAAAGATGCCTGACATCAAGGTCAAATGTTCCTCTCAACTTCGTGTTGAGCCGACCTTCGAGTTCGATGCGTGTTTGTTTAACAGATGCCTGATGGTTAGGTTTAATGTTCTTATCAAATTCGGGTTGAGCCGCTCTTCGGGTTCGATGCCTGTTTATTTGACAGATGCCACACGGCGAGGTCAGATGTTCCTCTCAACTTCGAGTTGATCCGGCCTTCGGGTTCATGCCTGTTTGTTTAACAGATACCTGAAGGCGAGGTCAGATGTTCTTCTCAACTTCAGGTTGAGCCGAGTTTCGGGTTTGATGTCTGTTTCTTTAACTGATGCCTGACGCAAGGTCATATGTTCTTCTTGACTTCGGGTTAAGCCGGCCTTCGGATTCGATGCATGTTGTTCAACAGATGCTTGACAGCGAGGTCAGGTGTTCCCCTCAACTTTGTGTCTAGCCGGCCTTCGGGTTCGATTCCTGTTGGCAAGGTCAATTGTTCTTCTCAACTTCGTGTTGAGCCGGCCTTCGGGTTCGATGCCTGTTAGTTTAACAGATGTCTGACGACGAGGTTAGATGTTCTTCTCAACTACGGGTTGAGTCGGCCATCGGGTTCGATGCCTGTTTGTTTAACAAATGCTTGACTGCGAGGTCAGATGTTCCTCTCAACTTCGTGTCGAGCCTGCCTTTGGGTTTGATTCTTGACAGCGAGGTCAGATGTTCCTCTTAACTTCGTGTTTAGCTGGCCTTCAGGTTCGATGCTTGTTTGTTTAACAGATGTCTGACGGCGAGGTCAGATATTCCTCGTCAAATTAGTGTTGAGCCGACCTTCGGGAGCGATGCCTGTTTATTTAACAGATGCCTGACAGCGAGGTCAAATGTTCTTCTCAACTTCGTGTTGAGTCGGCCTCCGGGTTCGATGCCTGTTTGTTTAACAGATGCCTAACGGTGAGGTCAAATGTACTTCTCAACTTCGTGTTGAGCCGGCCTTCAGGTTCGATGCCTGTTTGTTTAACAGATGCCTGACGGCGAGGTCAGATGTTCTTCTCAACTTCGGGGTTGAGCCGGCCTTCGGTTGGATGCCTGTTTGTTTAACAGATGCCTGACAGCGAGGTTAGATTTTCTTCTCAACTTCGGGTTGAGCCGGCCTTCAGGTTCGATGCCTGTATCTTTAACATATGCCTAAAAGCGAGGTCAGATGTTCTTGTCAACTTTGGGTTGAGCCGGCCTTCAGGTTCGATTCCTGTTTGTCTACATATGCCTGACGGAGAGGTCAAGTGTTCCTCTCAACTTCGTGTTGAGCCGACATTCGGGTTCGATGACTGTTTGTTTAATAGATACCTGACGGTGAGGTCAAGTGTTCTTCTAAACTTCGGGTTGAGCCAGCCATCAAATTCAATGCCTGTTTGGTTAACAGATGCCTGACAACGAGGTAAGTTGTTCTTCTCTACTTCGTGTTGAGCCGGCATTCAGGTTCGATGCCTATTTGTTTAACAAATCCCTGACGGCAACTTCAGATATTCCTATAAACTTCGTGTTGTTCCGGCCTTCGGGTTTGATGCCTGTTTGTTTAACAGATGCCTAACCGCAAGGTCAGATGGTCTTCTCAACTTTGGTTTGAGCTGCCCTACGGGTTTGATAGTGTGTTTGTTTAACAGATGCTTGGCGGCAAGGTCAGATTTTCCTCTCAACTTCGTGTTGTGCCGGCCTTCGCGTTCGATGCCTGGTTGTTTAACAGATTTCTGATGGGGAGGTCAGATGTTCCTCTCAACTTCAAGTTGAGCCGGCATTTGGGTTGGATGCATGTATGTTTAACAGATGCTTGAGAGCGAGTTCAGATGTTCTTCTCAACTAAGGGTTGATAAGACCACCGGGTTCGATGCCTGTTTTCTTTAACAGATTCCTGACGACAAGGTCTAATGTTCTTCACAACATCAGATTGAGTCATCCTTCGAGTTCGATGCCTGTTTGTTTAACAGATGTCCTGTCAGCGAAGTGAGATGTTCTTCTCAAGTTCGGGTTGAGCCGGACTTCGCGTTCGATGCCCGATTGTTTAAAAGATGCCTGACATCAAGGTCAAATGTTCCTCTCAACTTCGTGTTGAGCCGACCTTCGGGTTCGATGCGTTTTTGTTTAACAAATGCGTGATGGCTAGGTTTAATGTTCTTATCAAATTCGGGTTGAGCCGCTCTTCGGGTTCGATGCCTGTTTATTTGACAGATGCCACACGGCGAGGTCAGATGTTCCTCTCAACTTCGAGTTGATCCGGCCTTCGGGTTCGATGCCTGTTTGTTTAACAGATACCTGAAGGCGAGGTCAGATGTTCTTCTCAACTTCAGGTTGAGCCGAGTTTCGGGGTTTGATGCCTGTTTCTTTAACTGATGCCTGACGGCAAGGTCATATGTTCTTCTTGACTTCGGGTTGAACCGGCCTTCGGATTCGATGCATGTATGTTCAACAGATGCTTGACAGCGAGGTCAGATGTTCCCCTCAACTTTGTGTCTAGCCGGCCTTCGGGTTCGATTCCTGACGGCAAGGTCAATTGTTCTTCTCAACTTCGTGTTGAGTCGGCCTTCGGGTTCGATGCCTGTTAGTTTAACAGATGTCTGACGACGAGGTTAGATGTCCTTCTCAACTACGGGTTGAGCCGGCCATCGGGTTCGATGCCTATTTGTTTAACAAATGCTTGACAGCGAGGTCAGATGTTCCTCCTCAACTTCGTGTCGAGCCAGCCTTTGGGTTTGATTCTTGACAATGAGGTCAGATGTTCCTCTTAACTTCGTGTTTAGCCGGCCTTCAGGTTCGATGCTTGTTGTTTAGCAGATGTCTGACGGCGAGGTCAGATATTCCTCTCAACTTCGTGTTGAGCCGACCTTCGGGAGCGATGCCTGTTTGTTTAACAGATTCCTGACAGCGAGTTCAATGTTCTTCTCAACTTCATGTTGAGCCGGCCTCCGGGTTCGATGCCTGTTTGTTTAACAGATGCCTAACGGTGAGGTCAAATGTACTTCTCACTTCGTGTTGAGCCGGCCTTCAGGTTCGATGCCTGTTTGTTTAACAGATGCCTGACGGCGAGGTCAGATGTTCTTCTCAACTTCGGGTTGAGCCGGCCTCGGGTTCGATGCCTGTTTGTTTAACAGATGCCTGATGGCGAGGTCAGATTTTCTTCTCAACTTCGGGTTGAGCCGGGCCTTCAGGTTCGATGCCTGTATCTTAACATATGCCTAGAAGCGAGGTCAGATGTTCTTCTCAACTTTGGGTTGAGCCGGCCTTCAGGTTCGATTCCTGTTTGTCTACAGATGCCTGACGGAGAGGTCAAATGTTCCTCTCAACTTCGTGTGGAGCCGACATTCGGGGTGTCGCTACTGCAAAAATCGCGCCGGCTGAACAGAAGAGTCGCCACCGTGCGTTATTTATCCCAAAGGAGGGAAAGGAAACGCTCAGAGTAAACCTAACGCAAAGATGGGAATGGAATGGTCATCGCAACCAAATCATGGATTCGGGAGTCGTTACGCAAGGGGAAGGTATTAGCACCCCTCACGTCCGTCGTACTCGACGGGATCCATGCTTGTTTTTTGGGATGGATTGTTATTCTATCTATTCTATAGGTCAAGGGTTAAAAGAAAATAAAATGACTCGGCAAAGTATCGCACTTTATGCCTACGTATTCCCGTCTAGAACGAGAAATCAGAGTCAACGTAGTTCGCCTACCTACGCGAAAGGAGGGGAAGGTTGCTCGCTAGGATATCGCATCATATGCCTACGTACTTTCATACAACATGAAAGATCAGAGAAAACGTAGTTCGGGCCACGTACGACACAAGTCTATTTTGATTGCTTTTATCTCCTTCTGAAAAAAGGGTTTTTCTGCTTAACAGTCCAAGCGGACAAAAATGACGTTTTGATGAGTTCACATTCTTTTACGGAAGAAGTGTCTTTTATTGGGTTTGAAATCTTATTGTGTTTTTCTGTTTGTTTTGAGATAGGAGAGACAGAACTCTAACCTATGGTTGAAAAGGGAATCAAACTAACCTAATGTTATCATGCATGGGTTAAGACCTAATGTCTATCATGCTCCTCTCTTGCGCAGAGAGAAACAGATATCCTAAGGGATAAACGGAAACAGAACAGCATACACAATAGAACAGTAAAATGCATGGATGCAGCAATACAAGCGAGGCAAGGGAGTCCCACTCAAACTCGAACCTAGAAAACAACAGGCAAAAGCGAACAAAATTCGCTTTCAACCTAACAGATTAATTGGCAAACAATACAGTCCGAGAAACTCAAACAATACATCAAAAATTATAAACAGCAAAAATAAACAGCAAGCAGCAACCCTGCACAGCAGGCTCCATCATCTTCTATCTTCAAGTCATCTTCAAAACATCTACCAGCTTCAAGCAAGCATCAATCTTCATCTTCACAGCCTTCAAGCAAGGTCTCTATCTTCAATCTTTCAGGGCTTTTCTTCAAGTCTCACTCTCCAAGATGAGGAACAGTTAAGAGGATGAACTGGAATGTTAAACAGTTAGTTGACCACCAAAGGTGGAAAACAGACTGTTAACAACATATAGAATGTTTCTCTCAAGAGTTCTATCTCTTAGACACTGTCACCAAGCCTTCCAAAGGAAGGGGGTGAGTGTCCCTAGAGAGACTCTGCATCATAGAGAGGGATGGAGGCAAACAAGACCTTCCATGTTTATGAAGCAAGTTTCTACTTTAAGCCCTACCTAGCTCCTAATTCCTATAAGCTTCAACAGCAACCAGCAATCCTAGCAAGCAACCATCTTCATCACCTCTTGAAATTGATCTTCACTCCTTTTGTCTTCAATGGCTTCATCAACAAAGTCCTTCAGCTCAAACTCAAACCCCAAGCAGGCCCAATACCCCACACAATCAAACAATAACCCTAGAAAGGGCACACCACACAATCAATCAATTACAAAAATATACTAATAGTATTAACATAATAGGGGGAAGCCTAACATTTTCTAAGGGATCTATCACTTATCCATAATACCCCTATAGTCCCATCTTCTAATTTGTCTTAAAACCCAAAAAAGAAATTTGTTTTGTTACACGTATGTCATATTCGCAACCCTAATTGACTATCCTAATAGTTTCTAACTAAACTACCTAAACTAAATCCTAAAAAATTGGTACAAAAATCAGGGGGGCACCTAATATCCATATCTAGTTGTACTAAAAAGAATGAGGTGAAAATCCTAAAGGAAGCTCCTAAAATAAATTCAACAAATAGTAGCATCAACTAAAAAAATTAAAGAAAGCAATAAAATGTAAAGATATGCAAAAAATAGAAAAATGAAGTAAAATGACAATTTTATGGTTTCATATTTTTCTTGACAGAAAATAGAAAATGGGAAAAAAAATCTCATTAAAAAAAATGTTTTTCCATTTTTTTATGAATTTTTAAAGATTAATAAAATTTGGAGTGAATTTTAATATGAAAAATGATGAGGGGGTATGAATAGAAATAAAAGGCAGTTAGTATTCACATCTGGGCCCAGCATGGGGGTGGCAATAGCGAAGCGCCTGGGCCCAGTTTTAAACTCAGAAAACTATAAAATAAAAAGAAAATGGTTAGAGGCGTGGTGTGAATAGTAGGACTATGCAGTTCATTTCCATTGGGCCTCGCTTAAGGGGGGTGGATAGCGAAATCAGGAAGGCCCACGCCAACGTTTTAATGAAACGCTGCGTTTCAGGCGCCCAGAACTCCCTCCAAATCTCATCTTTGAATATGGACCGCTAGATGATGTTTCAGTCAAACAAGTCAGAGTGCTCTCAATGGTGTAGATTTTGTCTTCTTCCTTGGCTCACTTAGGGTTTCAGCCTCCATGAATACACGAGCATCATGCACCATTCTTCCACCTCGTCATTCTCTCTCATCTCTCCATCAAATCACACGATGCAAAAACCAAATTCACTCTATTTTCCACGTAGAACACAACCATGGTGTTGGTTTGTTTTAAATCACCCTCTATCATCCAAACCGAAAGGGATAACATCAAGAAATCAAAATTTCATCAGGTTTCGATCATCACCAATCTCACCATTCTTTGCACAACAACAATCCTCATGCCATACTGATCACAACTAGCTAAATATCTAAGATTATAACAGCCTAATCACTATGTTCTAGGTCCAAACCGAATTTACACTCACCTGCCAACCTCCATGAAACCTTGCCTAAAGCTCCAGAATCAATCATCTAACCACCTAAACTAAGTTTAACCTAACAATTCCAGATCATGCTACCTAATTCGAGCCAAAATGTGAGAAACACTAACCTGTCAAGAAGTTGAAAACAGATGGTGATTCTCTCCAATTCACAGCTTGCAATGCTCGAAGATCACTCAGTGTGCTATATTCTTTCTTCTGTATGCAATAACTCGAGCTCAAACCACCTGGATCTTGGTAACCGATTCCAATTGCACTTGGAGAGGAGAAACTTGCACAACACGATTCAGGCCACTATTCACTCAGATCTTGCTTGCACTGTGATCACTAATGATTATTGAATAGAATGGGAATGAAATCTTGAAGAAATGATGAAGAATTAAGGAGTTTTGAAGCAATTTGCAAAAATGCAAGATGAATTGAAACTATGAGTTTTGGATCCAAATGAAGTTCAACCCCTTCTTGGATCAGCTCTAGGGTTTATATAGATGATGATGGAAAGTTCTGGAAGATGCTAGATTAATCCCATGAGAAGTTTCAAATATCATTGCATGAGAAAGTGAAAATGGCCAAATGGAAACCAAATCTGCATTGCCTTGATACATCCCCTCAAAATCTCTTGAATTTCTCTTTTCATGACAATTAGAGAGTGTAGAAACCATCCTTTGCCTTGCACCTTGGTCTTAGCTTGATTTGGCTAGTGTATCTTTTCTTACAAGCAACTTATGATAACTCCAATTTCTTGACTTCAAAACCAAAAAACTAATATTACCAATGATCTTAAAATGCAATTTACCTTCAAAATGGTTGGTCATATGCTTGGTTTTGCTTTTTTATCAAAAAATCACAATTTTGGTCATTTAAAAAGGTATTTTTCCCTTTAATATTGGTCAATTTTGCAAATCTGAGCTCCATGCATTTCCAACTTGCCACAACCACTTTTCTAGATTCAAAATGTCATTTGGAGAAAGTTTGATGTTGAACATTTTTTCATTTGAAATTTGGAAATAGGAGTTTTGGGCATATGCTTGAAATGACCTGTAATTCCACTTTCCCAAAATACCCCTGGCTTGCCAAGATCATAAGTAGAGTTCTACAAATCATATGAGGCATACCATACCTTTATAGAAAGCTAAGATCATGAGGAACAACTTTCATGTTGGCCAGAAATCCATTTGAAAGCTCCTTGAGGGGTAAAAGTTACTTGGAAGTCAAGTAACTTTTACAGACAAATTTCAGTGTCCTCAGATGACCTGTAACTTGCAAGGACCATAACTTGAGTTCTATAAATCTTCTTGATGCCTTCCACCACTCAAATTAAAGGTCTTGAGATACTCTACAAGTTTCATGTTGGCCAAGGATCCATTTGAAGCTTGCATTTTGAATTGTCTTGCTTGGAAACTTGATCTAAATCAGGGGATTTTACACAAAAACCCTAATTTAGAAACTTCTCTTCTTCTTGATTTCTTTTGATTTCTCCTTGGCATAACACCACATCCATATCCACATATCAAATGAGGCATCCCACATCTTTCAAACAGGCCTTGATGCCCTTCAATCAAGCATTTGACCTAGGGTTGACCTAGGGTTGACCCAGATGAAACCCTAGTTGACTGTCTTCAACTGCAGCTCTTGTAATCACATCAATGACTTGTCTCACTTTCAAAATGCCCCTCTAGGTCTTCCATGATGTCTATATACCCTCTATTCTTCTCTGATGATCCTCACATATCCTCAAGATAGGAGAGAAACCCACTGCTTGGTCCACTAACTTCTCAGGCTTCAATTTCTTTCTGATGACTTGGCTAAGATTGAATTTGAATAAGAACCTCTTGATATGATCATAGAGATAAGAATTGCATTTGGTCCCTTGTTGGATGGCCTGCTATGCTATGTTATGCAAATGATTAGACTATGTACATGACTTTTTATGCAAATGACAATGCAATTGAAACATAAACCAAGTGAAGTAGGTTGAGCAAATTTTAGAGTGCAACAGTTGCCCCTATTCAAGCGACTTGGACCCGACTGGGTGAAACGCCCAGAGCCTTCAGACATTCGAGGTACCAGACGGTTGAATACTAAGAACCCGGAAATTTGCCAACCGCAGAAATAAACTACAAATCTGATTTCAGCATTATCTTGTCAATACTGGAACGAACTTATTGACTTCACTGGGAGAAGTACTTCTGTCAACAAAACATGACCCTACCAATGACACAGGAAAATAACACCGTCATCACTACGGGGAATCACTCCGCCACCACTGCGGGAAAATTTTGTCATTATTACGGGAAAATGACTCCGCCACTACTGCGGGAAAGTAACTCCGCCACGATTGCGGGAAAATTTTGTCACTATTATAGAAAAATAACACCGCCATCGCTACGGGTACTAACTCTGCCAAATACAGGAAAACAACTCCGCCTTTGCTACGGGAAATACTCTGCCAAATACAGGAAAATAACTCTGCCTCTGCTACGGGAAATACTCTGTCAAATACAGGAAAATAACTCGGCCTCTGCTACGGGAAATACTCTGTCAAATACAGGAAAATAACTTCGCCTCTGCTACGGGAAATACTACGTCAAATACAGGACAATAACTCCGCCACCACTGCGGGAAAATAACTCTGATACAGCTTTGCTGCCCATCTTTGCAGCAGCTAACGTCATCAATCACATGGGTAACACAATATGAGTCTAGTCTTCCAATTTTCAGCGCTGACATGGTAGCAAATCTAAGAAGGACTCTACTGGGGATTTCCTGAATCCACACTGCCAGACAACCTCCAAAAATCGATTCACGAAATCTTTTGATATTGTTATAACAGCAATCTTGAAGAAATACTCCGCTGGAGGGGTAAGAGAAACTTAAACAAGCAACTCTGTGGGGAATAATATCACACTTGACATTATCATTACACATCTCACGCCGAGATCTTGAATGTTTGGTAATTAATTTGAGCAAGAGCTCCCTCCACCTGCAAGGGAATCAATACTAGAAACAATCGGTTAACCAACCTGGCTTATGTCTAAAAATGCATATGTTTGACAATGGCGTAATGCTCCATTCGACATGGAAATGCTACGCGTTTTTATTTGGTAGATGCAAATACGACACTATATGCCAATGCAGATGCAAGCTCGAACTGCTAGGATACAGAAACCCGCTTCAGCAAAATAAATGCTGAAGACAACGCCAACTCTGCTGGGGGTAACCGGGCGTTACAAAATTATTCCAGCAAAATAAATGCTGGAAGAGTGAAGCCCGCTTCGCTGAGGAATAACTGAATGCGCCAATCATGATTAGACTTCTGCTGGAGAGTGAACGGGTATCACACGGTATTCCGACAAAGTAAATGCCAGGACACACAGCCAACTCTACCGGGGAGAGTCTTAATCTTCGAGTTCCACTGGGAGGAGAGAAAACACTTGCGAAAAAGAGAACTCCGCGGGGGAAGAAACGATTCTCTTGGGGAAAATCAACGGGCTCCGCTGGGGGAGAGTAAATGACCCTACTGGGAAGGGTAGACTGTCTGGGTACAGCTCACAAATTGGAAATATTAATCTTCTGAGGCTAAACCACTCTTCTTGGGATGGGGAAATCCTTTTGGGGGACACCACACTGTATGAATACAGCCTTTGATCTTGGAATCGTCAATTCTGCTGAGGGTGAACGACCCTGCTGGAGAATGTCCTTCGGATAAGCTGCAACTAGCTGGGGAATTTGATCTTTCTTTAGTAAGGAACATTGTCATCTCAGAATCGCGACCTGCGTGAGGGATCGAGTCTTTCCGTTACGAGCTTCTGGTCAGTACTGCAATCTTTTGATCGTCCACTTCATATGGTCAGGAACCCTGCAACACCACAAACGAGACAAGACAAGTTTATGCAACCAAATCTATTTAGGTTAGCATTCGTGACATTATTTTCAGTTAATTCAAAGTTTTAACAATTATTGGCAAGGGCCAGCGATGTTATACACTTGCTAGTTTTATTAAACCTTGGCGTTTGTCATGTACAAAACAGTAAAGAACCAGCATCAAATACTGAATAACATGTTTTATTGATTGGGCCCCTAAATGGGCAGAGTTTTGTACACGGGATGTAACTCCTAAAAAGAGGAAGCTATGCATAACAAATATACAAGTATGCACAAGAATGATAAATACAATGACAGATCAAATTTGTACACATGTCGGCAACGGGATGCAGACGAACATCACGAGCTGATCCTCCTATGACTCGCCTGACTCTAGTGCTTTACCGGTATTCACACTTCCGAAGAGATTGTATCTGATAATCTACCCCTCAGGTATATTCTCCCGCACTAATGCGCACCGCAGTATCAAATTCGGACCGCAGTCATTTGCTTTCCCAATCCCTAACTTTTGCGTGAACCGCCCTTTACGGGTTTTCAGTTCACCGGGATACCCTTTTTTGCCGAAGCCGTCCAGTGTAGGTTTTCAACTTCGCGGGTGTACATTTTTTCAATTTTATCCCTAACTTTTGCCCGAACCTTTTGTTCTGTTTTTGGTTCGCCAAGATGCCCCATTTTTGCCTGGACTCTCTTTTTCTGTCAAGCGGGTCAATTTCAAGCAAAGTATTTTTTAACTGTGTCCGAATTCACAGGCAACGTAAAGTCTTCACCGTCCATGGTGGACAACAACAAAGCTCCTCCTGAAAAGACTTTTCTGACAACGTATGGCCCTTCGTAGTTGGGGGTCCACTTGCCCCTGTGATCTGCCTGTGGCGGGAGAATCCTTTTCAGCACAAGGTCGCCCGTCTGAAAGCTCCGAGGATGTATCTTCTTATCATATGCTTTCTTCATTCGGCTCTGGTACAACCGACCATATGCCAGAGAAGCTAACCTCTTCTCGTCCATTAAACTCAGCTGGTTCAATCTATCTTTCACCCATTCTGCCTCGTCTAGTTGGACATCTCGCAATACCCTCAGGGAAGGAATCTCAACTTCCAGTGGTAACACCGCTTCCATTCCATATACCAACGAGAACGGGGTTGCCCCGGTTGATGTGCGTACCGTCGTACGATAACCGTGCAAAGCAAAAGGTAGCATCTCATGCCAGTCCTTATAGGTCACCACCATCTTCTGAATAATCTTCTTTACGTTCTTATTGGCTGCTTCAACAGCGCCATTCATCTTGGGTCGATAAGGAGAGGAGTTGTGATGCTCAATCTTAAAACTCTGACATAGCTCCTTCATCATTTTGTTATTCAGGTTTGAACCATTGTCGGTAATTATCCGCTCGGGGATTCCATATCTGCAAATGATATCTCTCTTGATAAACCTAGATACCACCTGCTTGGTCACATTTGCATAAGATGCCGCTTCCACCCATTTGGTAAAATAATCGATTGCTACCAGAATGAACCGGTGTCCGTTAGAAGCCGTCGGCTCGATCTTTCCAATCATATCGATTCCCCACATTGAGAACGGCCACGGTGATGACATCACGTTCAGAGGACTCAGAGGCACATGGATCTTATCTGCATAGATTTGGCACTTATGACACCTCTTCGCAAACTTGAAACAATCAGTTTCCATAGTTAGCCATTAATAACCTGCCCGCAGCAGCTTCCTTGTCATAGCATGCCCACCAGCATGCGTACCAAATGTACCCTCATGTATTTCCTCCATGAGCAACTTCGCCTCTTTCTCATCTACACAACGTAGTAGCACCAAGTCGTGATTTCTCTTGTATAAAACACCGTCCGGATTCAGATAGAAATTACCCGCCAATCTCCTGAGAGTCTTCTGATCATGACTGGATGCCCCAGCCGGATACTCTTTGGTTTTCAGGAAATTAAGGATGTCAAAATACCAAGGTTTATCATCATATGCTTCATCAATGGCAAATACGAAGGCGGGTCTGTCAAGCCGAGAGATAACACTTCTGGGAGCCTCATTCCAGAAGTTGACTTTGTACATGGAAGACAATGTGGCCAGGGCGTCAGCCATCTGATTCTCTGCTCGCGGTACATGATGCAATTCAACCTTGTCGAAGAAGGGCAACAATCTCCTCGCGTAATTCATGTATGGTATCAAATTAGGTTGACGTGTCTCCCATTCTCCTTTTATTTGATTCACCACCAGAGCTGAGTCTCCGTATACATCCAGATTTTTGATTCGCAAATCAATGGCTTCTTCAAGCCCCATGATACAAGCTTCGTATTCGGCTTCATTATTGGTAACCGGAAAGGTCAATCGAGCGGTAAACGGGATGTGCGACCTGTGTGGAGTAGTGATGATTGCCCCTATTCCGCTACCGTAGGAATTTACAGCTCCGTCAAAGATCAACTTCCATTTGGAACCCAATTCTGGTCCTTCGTCTGGCAACGGTTCTTCACAATCTTTCATCTTTAGGTACATGATATCCTCGTCAGGAAAATCAAACCTCATCGATTGGTAGTCCTCAATAGGCTACTCTGCCAAGTATTCCGATAATACACTCCCCTTTATAGCCTTCTGCGAGACATACTGGATGTCATATTCGGTCAAAACCATCTGCCAACGGGCAATTCTCCCCGATAATGACTGCTTTTCGAATACGTATTTGATAGGATCCATCTTCGAGATGAGCATGGTCGTATGGTTCAACATGTACTGCCTCAAACGCTTGGCGGCCCAGGCTAGCGTGCAACAAGTTTTTTCGAGCATTGAATACCGAGATTCACATTCAGTAAACTTCTTACTCAAGTAGTATATTGCATGCTCTTTTCTTCCTGTCTCGTCGTGTTGACCGAGAACGCAACCCATACTTCCCTCAAGAACTGTCAAATACATAATCAAGGGTCTCCCTGCCACTGGAGGTATCAAAATAGGAGGCTCTTGCAAGTACTGTTTTATTTTATCGAACGCCTTTTGACAATTTTCATTCCATGTTACAGCCTGGTCTTTTTTCAACAGCTTGAACAATGGCTCACACGTAGCTGTTAGGTGAGATATGAACCGCGCGATATAGTTCAACCTCCCTAAAAACCCACGTACTTCTTTTTCTGTTTTAGGCGTCGGCATCTCTTGTATTGCTTTTATTTTTGCAGGATCAACCTCTATTCCTTTTTCGCTCACGATAAACCCCAGCAGTTTACCCGATCTCACCCCGAAGGTGCACTTGTTAGGGTTCAGTCTCAGCCTGAACCTCCTAAGCCTTTTGAATAGCTTCAGCAGATTCACCAAATGTTCTTCCTCCGTCTGGGATTTGGCAATCATATCATCAACATAAACCTCGATCTCCTTATGCATCATATCATGAAAAAGAGTCTTCATTGCACGCTGATACGTTGCCCCAGCATTCTTTAATCCGAAGGGCATCACTTTGTAACAAAATGTTCCCCACGGCGTGATGAAAGTAGTCTTCTCCATGTCTTCTGGCGCCATTTTAATCTGATTGTAGCCCGAGAAGCCATCCATGAAGGAGAATACGGAGAATTGAGCAGTGTTGTCAACCAGCACATCGATGTGAGGAAGCGGAAAATCATCTTTCGCGCTCGCTTTGTTCAAATCACGGTAATCTACGCACATTCTCACTTTACCGTCTTTCTTTGGTACTGGTACAATATTAGCGACCCATGAGGGATATTTTGTAACAGCTAGGAAACCAGCATCCCACTGTTTTTGAACCTCCTCCTTAATTTTCACTGCCATATCGGGTCTAGTTCTGCGAAGCTTCTGCTTAACCGGCGGGCATTCTTCTATTAGCGGCAGACGGTGCACAACCATATCCGTATCCAGCCCAGGCATGTCTTCATACGACCAAGCGAACACATCACTGTACTCTCTGAGCATTTCAACCAGTCTTTGCTTGACGTCGCTCTGCAACGCGACTCCTATACGGATGTTCTTTTCAACCCCTTCCGACCCCAGGTTAATAATTTCAATGACCTCCTCATGAGGCAGAATGACTCGTTCTTCTTGCTTTACCAACCAAGACAACTCTTCTGGAACGTCGCCATCTTCAACAAGCTCTTCTTCGGCCTGAAATACCGGGTGTTCAAAGTCGAAATGAGTCATAGGCGGTTCGATGATGTCATCTGAAAATATTATCCTGCAAAAGGAATGGTTAAATGCTTCAAAATGCATATAAAGCGAATAACCACGTTGCCATTTTATTGTAAAACACAAAAACAGGAAAAACAAAGATCACAATATTTGTACATGAAAAAACGCCTTTTATTTAATGATTAAACAACGCAATGTACATAACAGCACAACCCTAAGAAAAATCACGATGCCCCGGGTAAGACACCAGATTGTTCAACAATTAAGAAAACAAAGTATTACTGTTTGCGAGTCACAGGAACAATCTCCTAAATAGACCAATTGCATAATCCTTGTCCTGGCACGCTCGGCTGAATCCAGGCGTCCATGTCGCAGTCACTGTCTCCTTCTTCAGAATCTGAAACAGCGTTGATGGCCTCGTGATACACTCCACTAGCTGTGATTGTTATCGGTCCTTTGAAACGGGGTGCCCCTGCAGCAGGCGTTGATGATGATGGTTGATATCCCAGCCCAAATCTGTCCATCTTCACGGGAATATCCAGAACCTTGCCCCAGCCTCTTGTCTCACCAGTCTTCACTAGAGCTTGAGCCTCCTTGTATGACGAGACGACTACCTCTGACGCTTTACTCGGCCCGGGACCTTTGTCTTTGATGCGCAACCCTTCAAAGGCTTGACAGGGTGTTTCATGAATCTCGCCGTCGACTTCTACGTACTTGAATGATGACAGATGGCTAACCAATATATCTTCTTCTCCACAGACCGTGACCACACTGTCCCCTACCATGTATTTCAGCTTTTGGTGCAAGGTAGATGTGACTGCCCCAGCACCATGGATCCAGGGTCGTCCGAGAAGGCATCTGTATGCAGGCTGGATATCCATAATGTAAAATTCAGTTTCGAAAACCTCCGGCCCCACCTGTAGAGGTAACGTTATGGATCCAAAGACTGCTCTTCGCGTACCATCAAATGCCTTGACCACCAAGTCACTAGGCGTACAAATGATTCCCCTGACGTCCAATTTCATCATTGCTTTCTTTGGCAGCACGTTTAAGGAAGATCCGGTATCTACCAGTACATGAGACATGACTGAGCCCCTACACTCAACTGAGACGTGCAACGCCATGTTATGCTCTCTCCCTTTCGGGGTCAAATCAAAGTCGGTAAATCCCAAGCTATGGCCTGCGTTCACATGCGCCAACACCCCCTCCAGCTGATTCACAGAAACATCTTGGGGTACGAAGGAAGTATCCAGAACTTTCAACAATGCATTTCTATGAGCTTCGGAACATAATAGCAACGACAGTATGGATATCTTTGATGGCGTCTATTGAAGGTGCTCAACAATCTTATAATCACTCTTACGAATAAGGCGCATAAACTCTTCCACATCCTTCAATGACGTTTCCTTTTCGTTCCTCTGCACAGGGACATCCTCATTCATCTTTCCTTTTCCTTTCGCCATTCGTTCAGCCTCTACCTCTGGCGATATAAAAATTCTCCCACTTCTCGTCATCCCTCCGGTACCAACGACATTGTCTACAACCTCAACTGGCTATTTATTAATATCAATTTTCACCCCATCACAGTATGCTTCCAACCCATAGGTCCAGGGTACTGCCTTAGTGCTCTCACAAGGGATTGGTCTTGCCTTGGTGATAGTGATCGGCGGTCGCCTGGCTGGCGCTGTTATAGTTATTGTTTTTCGGGGAATTGTCACGGTAGCTACATCACTTTGCTCTTCCGCTGATAACTCTGCAGGTTCTTCAACTGCCGTTCTGTCGAATTGTAATGTGCCTCCATCTATTAAGGTCTGAATACCCCTCTTCAATTCAGCATAACCCCCAGCTTGGCTCCAACACTCTAAACAAAACTCATCGCAGCCCGGATACACACCTCCTTTCAATAATCTGCTCTTTATCTCACACAACGGTGTTTTTAGGTCATCAACATTCATGATCAAGTTCAAACCCTCCTCAGTTAAAATAGCATTTGCCCCATGGTTGGGCACGGGCTTTTGTACTATGTTCGGATCCGCTTGTCCAAAATTGATAGCCTTGCTATCCAACAGATCTTGTACCACATGTTTGAACGCGTGGCACCTCTCTATGTCGTGGCCAGGAGCCCCGGAGTGGAACTCACAGTGCTTGTTCGCGTCAAAGCCGTACGGAGGAGTGCCTGTTACTGGCGCCATAGTCCTCTTTTCCACCAAGTTCAAACCCAGTAACGTCTGTAGCAATTCTGCATACGTTGAAGGAGGCGTTTCAAACACCCTCCTTGGTTTGCCCCCCCGAATTCTGCGCTGGGCAGGATGCACCCCCTGTTGTGGCTGCTGCTGCTGTGGTGGTATTGGTTGTTGCTGAAATGGAATGGTGACACTTGCCACCTGCTGCGGCTGATTGTACTGATTTTGACCTCTGCCCCGGCCTCGGTCTCGGCCCCCGAATACTGCACTTGCATCGCCTTGACGTCGCCCACCGAAAGCCCTTCTGTTACCGCCAGCTGAAGTGGATTCCTCCGCTTGGAATCTTCCCAGTTTAATGTTGCTTTCAATTTTCTCGCCCATCAAGATTAAGTCCGAGAAACTGCCCAATGAAGTATGAAATAGCTTGTCATAAAACACACCAGTAAATGTTCCCTATGAACATATCATTCATTTCTTTTTCATCTAAAGGAGGATGAACTCGTGCAGCCAGGTCGCGCCACCTCAACGCATATTCTTTGAAGCTCTCGTCTTTCTTCTGGGACAACCCCTGCAATTGGACTCGGTTGGGTGCCAAGTCGCTATTGTACTTATAATGAGCCACAAATGCTTCAGCCAGCTGCTTCCAAGTCTTTATCTGAGTTGGCTCCAACCCCATGTACCATTCAAGGGAAGGACCCGACAAGCTGTCTTGAAAGAAATGCATCAGCATCCTTTCATCGTTTGAATACGCAGACATCCTTCTATAGTATGATCGCACATGCACCTTTGGACAGGTATCCCCCTTATATTTGTCGAATGTGGGAGCTTTGAACATTAGCGGTACCCTCAGGCCAGGCACCAGACCCATTGTGGTCATATCTAAACCAACAACACTTTGATTCACGACGCCTTTCATCTGCTCCTCGAGCATCTTGATTCTCTGAGAGTCATCCATAGGACCTTCAAAACCTCCACCGGAGAAGGCATCTTCTTGCTGATCTTCTAGCCAATTACCGTTCCCATTTCCATATCCATCATATCCGTTGTTACGGCCAAATCTAGTCTGATTCATTACAGGTCCCCGCCCCCTGTTACCATACCCCGGAGCGACTTCGGTAGGTCCGAAAGACATTATCCCAGCACCATTCCCATTACCGAGTCCGCCATAACCCTGATTAGTAATACCAAATCCGTCCTGTCCGAAGCCCTGAGCGTTGAAGCCGTACTTCCCAGCATGATCAAACCCCTGGTCATTAAAGCCAAATCCGTTGTTACCGAAGCCATTACCTCCCATATTATCACCACCCAGATTGACATCTCCGAACCCAACGTTGTTGACGACAGTCTCGTTACCGATTCCAGCGTTACCGTTCCCGGCAGCAGCGCCGTTGTTTACATTGACAGCAGGTATGTTCACCACAGGTGGAGCTACCGGTGTAGGAGTACCATCCCCGTGAACAGTGTCAACTCGCACAGAATTATGGTCTTCGTTTCCGTGCCCAGCATTTCTCGTCAGCAAAGGCTGCACCAAAGCTTGCAAGTTCTCCTGGCCTTTCACAATGGTCCCCATGGTTTGCATGAATAGCGCCAGCTTCTCACGCATGTCCTGCATTTCATTCTGCATCTGATCCATAACTCTTCTGCAGTTGGTACGAGTGACGTATCGGTGCGGGCGTTGACTTTCAATCCTGAAAAGACCTGTACGGTGCAGGAAATGAGATACAGTTCAATAATCACCTGTTATGCAATATGAATGTGAATGCAATGCAATATGTGTCTGTGCATTAGGGAATATCATTCCCCGATTCTAGTGCGAATGTGTCAGCGTGGTGACAGTGACAGCAATACGAAGTTCGGAGCCGAACCATAGAAAACACCTCATATATTGCAGAGAAAACCATCAAGTCAGGAATACAATATCAATGAGTGTACAATAAGAAGGCATGACCTCAACCAACAATCCTGGCGATGGTCAGCGCAATGCAAATAAAGCATACACATTAATACATGAAATGGTCAAGTGCTCCCATATGCCTGGTACTCCTCTAATAACCTCTTAGTCTCTGGATGACTTGGTCGGGTAAGCAGACCCTCAACAAGTAGATCTCTTCGCTTGAGAACACGTCGTAAATCACCAATAGATTCCTCCCATGCCCCTTCTCCGAAGCGATCCTCTAGCTTCCGCTTCTGAGACACAGCCTCTTTCTTGCCTTCGATGGCCTTGTTCAATGCATTCTGAAGACTATATCTTGCCATCACCTCGTCTTCGTACTTTTTAGTGCTAGCCTTCAATTGCTCTTCGAGTTCAGAAATTTGCTGCTTCAATTTGTCTTCCCTCTTTTTGTTGTTGGTTAGCGTAGCATTCCACGTTTTGTTACAAGAAGAGATTTCCCGGTGGGCGGCATCGAGTGCTTTCTTCTTGGACTCCAACATATCATGAGAGCTTCTGAATTCTTTCCCCAGGCGTTCACGCTTCTTTTTCTCTTCGGTCAGTTCAGCACCTAGCCTGTGTACTAATTCAATCTGCTGTTGAAAAGAATGCACAGCCTTGTTCTTCTCACTACGCATCTGAGCCAGTTCCTTTTCTAACTCTTCATTGGCCAACAGCAAGGCATCCTTCTCTTTTACAACTCGCTCATAGACCTCCATAGTAACAGTGGTTGGTTCCTCTACTGGAATGTGAACATGGACTGGTGCAGCTGGAAACGGCATTAGCAACTGTTTTGCTCTTTCTTGGATCCAAACTCTGTACGGTACATAAGCCTGACAATCATTCTTCCCCAACAGTGGTTTCCCTCTTCTGTTGATACGCATCCAAGTGTGCTGAAGCTTGGCTAGTAATTCTCCATTCAAGTCACCGGTGAAGTACAGAGATTCCTGTACTTCTTCTTCCCTAGGTGGGTTCTTCAATGCGTATCCAAACTGGCGAACAAACAGAGACGAATTATAATTGATGCATCCTTTCCTTCCTATCAAGGGCACGTTCGGATACCCAGAACAACTGAAAATAAGCTCAGACCCCAGCAAGTCTCGGTCAAACCACTCAATGTCTTCAGAAGATAGTCTCATCAGGCGCTCTGGCCAGTCAGCTGTAGTTGCACCATCTACAAAAGGTCCCTTTAGGGGGAGGTGGCTCTTAAACCACATGTACAGCAAAGGCACACAACAAGAGACGTTCTTGCCTCTCCTATTCTCATTTTTGTAATGCAGCGAATGGTAGAAATCCCCGATCAATGTGGGTATAGGGTTGCCAGCAGCAAACAAATGAAATGCATCAAAGTCCACAAAATTCGGAAAATTGGGAAACAACACTATCCCATAGATGCACAGAGCCAAAACAGCGTTAAAGACTACCCATCATCCATTCTTGGCGTATGCCTGGGCTTTACTAACCAGAAACTTGAGGGAGAAGCCTAGAACCCCGCGCCAAGAAGTCACCAATAACTCAGAAGCGTTCATGTGCAAGGCCTTAGCTAAGTCCTCCAGCTTGGGCTCAGCGTCAAAGTGAATAAAAGGAACCTTATTCTGTACTGGCAGCTCAATAAACTCTGCGTACTCTTCCATGGTAGGCCCCAAAATAAAGTCAGCAAATGTGAAACATCTCAAGGCAGGGTCATAGAATTGCATCAATGTATACAGCCCATTCAGTTCATCATCAATTGGTTTGCGAACCAATCTCAACAGTCTTCCGTAACTCTGCCTGAAGCTTCTCCGGACATCCTCATCAGCAAGAGAAATCAAACCCAGGAGGGGAGTAACATCAGGGATAGGTAACTTGTAGGCAACTGTCATCCTCAAACCAGCCATGATCAATAATCAGAAGTCCGGACACTAGAATCAGGGAATATGCAAATGCACCTGCAGCACAGACACACGTTAATAAAATGCACATGATAATGGTTATGCGAACAATGCATTGCAAATGATATGCAATCAAGGGACCAAGTGCTCTGACTGAGAAGCCCAAATCACACCAAGAACCAGGTCTCCACCAGACCCTCCAATATCCTTCAAACCATGGTCTCAGACAGACCCCATATATAAGCTTCAATCAAGCCTCAGACCCAATAATCACTCCAACTTGGTCTCTGACAGACCCCAATAACTGTCCATAAGTAGCCTGAATCTCAAATCGAGAAACAAACCGGTATCTGGAGGTCTAGTTACCTGCATAGCCCCAAACCCTCTCATAGGTAGGTGTCCTAGTAACTGACAATGGTATGGCATCCTATGCGGTCGTCGGCGTCACAGACTTTCAGGGTTGATGATGCGATTCCCAGAAGGAGTGGCATCATCAAATCCTGAAGAGGACTCACTTAGCCAACTTCCAAGTGATCGGTTCCCAGAGTCGACAATCCAACTAACCAGCAACCCGAGCCACCCAAAGGGTAGGACAGGAGGCCAACCAGAAGAACCTCGTCTGAGTGTGGATTTCGCAGGACACTAGGACATGCAAAGCATGTGCGCGCCCACTACTTTCCACTCTAATTCTAGGTGCACTCAAGCCCAGGTTCGGCTTATCTCTCAATCATAGAACACCCGTCACAACCCCAATACAGCAATAATAACAATAATATAATGCTGAAAGTAAATGACAGAAATGTAAATCCATACAAAATCCTCGACGGGAAAACAAGCGCTAGGATTGACTCGCTTAAGGGACGTTAGATCCCAAATGCATAAGGAACTATCGCAGTCCTTAGTAGCCAGGGGATGTTGGGTCCCCCAGCAGAGTCGCCAGCTATCGCTACTGCGAAAATCGGCGCCGGCTGAACAGAAGAGTCGCCACCGTGCGTTATTTATCCCAAAGGAGAGAAAGGAAACGCTCAGAGTAAACCTAACGCAAAGACGGGAAAGGAATGGTCATCGCAACCAAATCCTGGATTCGGGAGTCGGTTACGCAAGGGGAAGGTATTAGAACCCCTCACGTCCGTCGTACTCGACGGGATCCACGCTTGTTTTCTGGGATGGATTGTTATTCTATCTATTCTATAGGTAAAGGGTTAAAAGAAAATAAAATGACTCGGCAAAGTATCGCACTTTATGCCTACGTATTCCCGTCTGGAACGAGAAATCAGAGTCAACGTAGTTCGCCTACCTACGGGAAAGGAGGGGAAGGTTGCTCGCTAGGATATCGCATCCTATGCCTACGTACTTTCATACAACATGAAAGATCAGAGCAAACGTAGTTCGGGCCACGTACGACACAAGTCTGTTTTGATTGCTTTTATCTCCTTCTGAAAAAAGGGTTTTTCTGCTTAACAGTCCAAGCGGACAAAAATGACGTTTTGATGAGTTCACATTATTTTACGGAAGAAGTGCCTTTTATTGGGTTTGAAATATTATTGTGTTTTTCTGTTTGTTTTGAGATAGGAGAGACAGAACTCTAACCTATGGTTGAAAAGGGAATCAAACTAACCTAATGTTATCATGCATGGGTTAAGACCTAATGTCTATCATGCTCCTCTCTTGCGCAGAGAGAAACAGAGATCCTAAGGGATAAACGGAAACAGAACAGCATACACAATAGAACATTAAAATGCATGGATGTAGCAATACAAGCGAGGCAAGGGAGTCCCACTCAACCTCGAGCCTAGAAAACAACAGGCAAAAGCGAACAAAATTCGCTTTCAACCTAACAGATTAATCGGCAAACAATATAGTCCGGGAAACTCAAACAATACATCAAAAATTATAAACAGCAAAAATAAACAGCAAGCAACAACCCTGCACAGCAGGCTCCATCATCTTCTATCTTCAAGTCATCTTCAAAACATCTACCAACTTCAAGCAAGCATCAATCTTCATCTTCACAGCCTTCAAGCAAGGTCTCTATCTTCAATCTTTCAGGGCTTTTCTTCAAGTCTCACTCTCCAAGATGAGGAACAATTAAGAGGATGAACTGGAATGTTAAACAGTTAGTTGACCACCAAAGGTGGCAAACAGACTGTTAACAACATATAGAATGTTTCTCTCAAGAGTTCTATCTCTTAGACACTATCACCAAGCCTTCCAAAGGAAGGGGGTGAGTGTCCTAGAGAGACTCTGCATCATAGAGAGGGATGGAGGCAAACAAGACCTTCCATGTTTATGAAGCAAGTTTCTACTTTAAGCCCTACCTAGCTCCTAATTCCTATAAGCTTCAACAGCAACCAGCAATCCTGGCAAGCAACCATCTTCATCACCTCTTGAAATTGATCTTCACTCCTTTTGTCTTCAATGGCTTCATCAACAAAGTCTTCAGCTCAAACTCAAACCCCAAGCAGGCCCAATACCCCACACAATCAAACAATAACCCTAGAAAGGGCACACCACACAATCAATCAATTACAAAAATATACTAATAGTATTAACATAATAGGGGGAAGCCTAACATTTTCTAAGGGATCTATCACTTACCCATAATACCCCTATAGTGCCATCTTCTAATTTGTCTTAAAACCCAAAAAAGAAATTTGTTTTGTTACACCTATGTCATATTCGCAACCTTAATTGACTATCCTAATAGTTTCTAACTAAACTACCTAAACTAAATCCTAAAAAATTGGTACAAAAATCAGGGGGGCACCTAATATCCATATCTAGTTGTACTAAAAAGAATGAGGTGAAAATCCTAAAGGAAACTCCTAAACTAAATTCAACAAATAGTAGCATCAACTAAAAGAATTAAAGAAAGCAATAAAATGTAAAAATATGCAAAAAATAGAAAAATGAAGTAAAATGATAATTTTATGGTTTCATATTTTTCTTGACAGAAAATAGAAAATGGGAAAAAAATCTCATTAAAAAATAATGTTTTTCCATTTTTTTATGAATTTTTAAAGATTAAGAAAATTTGGAGTGAATTTTAATATGAAAAATGATGAGGAGGTATGAATAGAAATAAAAGGCAGTTAGTATTCACATCTGGGCCCAGCATGGGGGTGGCAATAGCGAAGCGCCTGGGCCCAGTTTTAAACTCAGAAAACTAAATAAAATAAAAAGAAAATGGTTAGAGGCGCGGTGTGAATAGCAGGACTATGCAGTTCATTTCCATTGGGCCTCACTTAGGGGGGGTGGATAGCGAAATCAGGAAGGCCCACGCCAGCGTTTTAATGAAACGCTGCGTTTCAGGCGCCCAGAACTCCCTCCAAATCTCATCTTTGAATATGGACCGCTAGATGATGTTTCAGTCAAACAAGTCAGAGTGCTCTCAATGGTGTAGATTTTGTCTTCTTCCTTGGCTCACTTAGGGTTTCAGCCTCCATGAATACACGAGCATCATGCACCATTCTTCCACCTCGTCGTTCTCTCTCATCTCTCCATCAAATCAGACGATGCAAAAACCTAATTCACTCTATTTTCCACGTAGAACACAGCCATGGTGTTGGTTTGTTTTAAATCACCCTCTATCATCCAAACCGAAAGGGATAACATCAAGAAATCAAAATTTCATCAGGTTTCGATCATCACCAATCTCACCATTCTTTGCACAACAACAATCCTCATGCCATACTGATCACAACTAGCTAAATATCTAAGATTATAACAGCCTAATCACTATGTTCTAGGTCCAAACCGAATTTACACTCACATGCCAACCTCCATGAAACCTTGCCTAAAGCTCCAGAATCAATCATCTAACCACCTAAACTAAGTTTAACCTAACAATTCCAGATCATGCTACGTAATTCGAGCCAAAATGTGAGAAACACTAACCTGTCAAGAAGTTGAAAACAGATGGTGATTCTCTCCAATTCATAGCTTGCAATGCTCCAAGATCACTCAGTGTGCTATATTCTTTCTTCTGTATGCAATAACTCGAGCTCAAACCACCTGGATCTTGGTAACCGATTCCAATTACACATGGAGAGGAGAAACTTGCACAGCACGATTCAAGCCACTATTCACTCAGATCTTGCTTGCACTGTGATCACTGATGATTATTGAATAGAATGGGAATGAAATCTTGAAGAAATGATGAAGAATTAAGGAGTTTTGAAGCAATTTGCAAAAATGCAAGATGAATTGAAACTATGAGTTTTAGATCCAAATGAAGTTCAACCCCTTCTTGGATCAGCTCTAGGGTTTATATAGATGATGATGGAAAGTTCTGGAAGATGCTAGATTAATCCCATGAGAAGTTTCAAATATCATTGCATGAGAAAGTGAAAATGGCCAAATGGAAACCAACTCTGCATTGCCTTGATACAGCCCCTCAAAATCTCTTGAATTTCTCTTTTCATGACAATTAGAGAGTGTAGAAACCATCCCTTGCCTTGCACCTTGGTCTTAGCTTGATTTGGCAAGTGTATCTTTTCTTACAAGCAACTTATGATAACTCCAATTTCTTGACATCAAACCAAAAAACTAATATTTCCAATGATCTTAAAATGCAATTTACCTTCAAAATGGTTGGTCATATGCTTGGTTTTGCTTTTTTATCAAAAAAATCACAATTTTGGTCATTTAAAAAGGTATTTTTCCCTTTAATATTGGTCAATTTTGCAAATCTAAGCTCCATGCATTTCCAACTTGCCAGAACCACTTTTCTAGACTCAAAATGTCATTTGGAGCAAGTTTGATGTTGAACATTTTTTCATTTGAAATTTGGAAATAGGAGTTTTGGGCATATGCTTGAAATGACCTGTAATTCCACTTTCCCAAAATACCCCTGGCTTGCCAAGATCATAAGTAGAGTTCTACAAATCATATAAAGGCATACCATACCTTTCTAGAAAGCTAAGATCATGAGGAACAACTTTCATGTTGGCCAGAAATCCATTTGAAATCTCATTGAGGGGTAAAAGTTGCTTGGAAGTCAAGTAACTTTTACAGACAAATTTCAGTGTCCTCAGATGACATGTAACTTGCAAGGACCATAACTTGAGTTCTATAAATCTCCTTGATTCCTTCCACCACTCAAATTAAAGGTCTTGAGATACTATACAAGTTTCATGTTGGCCAAGGATCCATTTGAAGCTTGCATTTTGAATTGTATTGCTTGGAAACTTGATCTAAATCAGGGGATTTTACATAGAAACCCTAATTTAGAAACTTCTCTTCTTCTTGATTTCTTTTGATTTCTCCTTGGCACAACACCACATCCATATCCACATATCAAATGAGGCATCCCACATCTTTCAAACAGGCCTTGATGCCCTTCAATCAAGCATTTGACCTAGGGTTGACCTAGGGTTGACCCAGATGAAACCCTAGTTGACTGTCTTCAACTGCAGCTCTGGTAATCACATCAATGACTTGTCTCACTTTCAAAATGCCCCTATAGGTCTTCCATGATGTCTATATACCCTCTATGCTTCTCTGATGATCCTCACATATCCTCAAGATAGGAGAGAAACCCACTGCTTGGTCCACTAACTTCTCAGGCTTCAATTTCTTTCTAATGACTTGGCTAAGATTGAATTTGAATAAGAACCTCTTGATATGCTCATAGAGATAAGAATTGCATTTGGTCCCTTGTTGGATGGCCTGCTATGCTATGCTATGCAAATGATTAGACTATGTACATGACTTTTTATGCAAATGACAATGCAATTGAAACATAAACCAAGTGAAGTAGGTTGAGCAAATTTTAGGGTGCAACATCGGGTTCGATGACTATTTGTTTAACAGATACCTGACGGTGAGGTCAAGTGTTCTTCTAATCTCCGGGTTGAGCCAGCCATCAAATTCGATGCCTATTTGTTTAACAGATTCTTGACAGCGAGGTAAGTTGTTCTTCTCTACTTCGTGTTGAGCCGGCCTTCGGGTACGATGCCTATTTGTTTAACAAATCCCTGACGGCAACTTCAGATATTCCTATAAACTTCGTGTTGTTCCGGCCTTCGGGTTCGATGCCTGTTTGTTTAACAGATGCCTAACAACAAGGTCAGATGGTCTTCTCAACTTCGGTTTGAGCCGCCCTACGGGTTTGATATGTGTTTGTTTAACAGATGCTTGGCGGCAAGGTCAGATTATCCTCTCAACTTCGTGTTGTGCCGGCCTTCGCGTTCGATGCCTGGTTGTTTAACAGATTTCTGATGGCGAGGTCAGATGTTCCTCTCAACTTCAAGTTAAGTCGGCCTTTGGGTTGGACGCATGTATGTTTAACAGATGCTTGAGAGCGAGTTCAGATGTTCTTCTCAACTAAGGGTTGATACGACCACCGGGTTCGATGCCTGTTTCTTTAACAGATTCCTGACGACAAGGTCTGATGTTCTTCACAACATCAGATTGAGTCAACCTTCGGGTTCGATGCATGTTTGTTTAACAGATGTCTGTCAGCGAAGCGAGATGTTCTTCTCAAGTTCGGGTTGAGCCGGACTTCGCGTTCGATGCCCGATTGTTTAACAGATGCCTGACAAGGTCAAATGTTCCTCTCAACTTCGTGTTGAGCCGACCTTCGGGTTCGATGCGTGTTTTTTTAACAGATGCCTGATGGCGAGGTTTGATGTTCTTATCGAATTCGGGTTGAGCCGCTCTTCGGGTTCGATGCCTGTTTATTTGACAGATGCCACACGGCGAGGTCAGATGTTCCTCTCAACTTCGTGTTGATCCGGCCTTAGGGTTCGATGCCTGTTTGTTTAACAGATACCTGAAGGCGAGGTCAGATGTTCTTCTCAACTTCAGGTTGAGCCGAGTTTCGGGTTTGATGCCTGTTTCTTTAACAGATGCCTGACGGCAAGGTCATATGTTCTTCTTGACTTCGGGTTGAGCCGGCCTTCGGATTCGATGCATGTTTGTTCAACAGATGCTTGACAGCGAGGTCAGATGTTCCCCTCAACTTTATGTCTAGCCGGCCTTCGGGTTCGATTCCTGACGGCAAGGTCAATTGTTCTTCTCAACTTCGTGTTGAGCTGGCTTTCGGGTTCGATGCTTGTTAGTTTAACAGATGTCTGATGATGAGGTTATATGTTCTTTTCAACTACGGGTTGAGCCGACCATCGGGTTCGATGCCTGTTTGTTTAACAAATGCTTGACAGCGAGGTCAGATGTTCATCTCAACTTCGTGTCGAGCCAGCCTTTGGGTTTGATTCCTGACAGCGAGGTCAGATGTTCCTCTTAACTTCGTCTTTAGCCGGCCTTCAGGTTCGATGCCTGTTTGTTTAACAGATGTCCGACGGCGAGGTCAGATATTCCTCTCAACTTCGTGTTGAGCCGACCTTCGGGAGCGATGCCTGTTTGTTTAACAGATTCTGGATAGCAAGTTCAAATGTTCTTCTCAACTTCGTGTTGAGCCGGCCTCCGGGTTCGATGCCTGTTTGTTTAACAGATTCCTAACGGTGAGGTCAAATGTACTTCTCAACTTCGTGTTGAGCCGGCCTTCAGGTTCGATGCCTGTTTGTTTAACAGATGCCTGACGGCGAGGTCAGATATTCTTCTCAACTTCGGGTGAGCCGGCCTTCAGGTTCGATGCCTGTTTGTTTAACAGATGCCTGACGGCGAGGTCAGATTTTCTTCTCAACTTCGGGTTGAGCAGGCCTTCAGGTTCGATGCCTGTATCTTTAACATATGCCTAGAAGCGAGGTCAGATGTTCTTCTCAACTTTGGGTTGAGCCGGCCTTCATGTTCAATTCCTGTTTGTCTACAGATGCCTGACGGAGAGGTCAAATGTTCCTCTCAACTTCGTGTTGAACCGACATTCGAGTTCGATGACTGTTTGTTTAACAGATACCTGACGGTGAGGTCAAGTGTTCTTCTAAACTTCGGGTTGAGCACCCCATCAAATTTGATGCCTGTTTGTTTAACAGATGCCTGACAGCGAGGTAAGTTGTTCTTCTCTACTTCGTGTTGAGCCGACCTTCGGGTTCGATGCCTATTTGTTTAACAAATCCCTGACGGCAACTTCAGATATTCCTATAAACTTCATGTTGTTCCGGCCTTCGGGTTCGATGCCTGTTTGTTTAACAGATGCCTAACAGCAAAGTTAGATGGTCTTCTCAACTTCGGTTTGAGCCGCCCTACGGGTTTGATATGTGTTTGTTTAACAGATGCTTGGCGGCAAGGTCAGATTTTCCTTTCAACTTCCTGTTGTGTCGGCCTTCGCATTCGATGCCTGGTTGTTTAACAGATTTCTGATGGCGAGGTCAGATGTTCCTCTCAACTTCAAGTTGAGCCGGCCTTTGGGTTGGATGCATGTATGTTTAAGAGATGCTTGAGAGCGAGTTCAGATGTTCTTCTCAACTAAGGGTTGATACGACCACCGGGTTCGATGCCTGTTTCTTTAACAGATTCCTGACGACAAGGTCTGATGTTCTTCACAACATCAAATTGAGTCAACCTTCGGGTTCGATGCCTGTTTGTTTAACAGATGTCTGTCAGCGAAGCAAGATGTTCTTCTCAAGTTCGGGTTGAGCCAGACTTCGCGTTCGATGCCCGATTATTTAAAAGATGCCTGACATCAAGGTCAAATGTTCCTCTCAACTTCGTGTTGAGCCGACCTTCGGGTTCGATGCGTGTTTGTTTAAAAGATGCCTGATGGCGAGGTTTAATGTTCTTATCAAATTCGGGTTGAGCCGCTCTTCGGGTTCGATGCCTGTTTATTTGACAGATGCCACACGGCGAGGTCAGATGTTCCTCTCAACTTCATGTTGATCCGGCCTTCGGGTTCGATGCCTGTTTGTTTAACAGATACCTGAAGGCGAGGTCAGATGTTCTTCTCAACTTCAGGTTGAGCCGAGTTTCGGGTTTGATGCCTATTTCTTTAACAGATGCCTGACGGCAAGGTCATAAGTTCTTCTTGACTTCGGGTTGAACTGGCCTACGGATTCGATGCATGTTTGTTCAACAGATGCTTGACAGCGAGGCCAGATGTTCCTCTCAACTTTGTGTCTAGCCGGCCTTCGGGTTCGATTCCTGACGGCAAGGTCAATTGTTCTTCTCAACTTCGTGTTGAGCCGGCCTTCGGGTTCGATGCCTGTTAGTTTAACAGATGTCTGACGACGAGGTTAGATGTTCTTCTCAACTACGGGTTGAGCCGGCCATCGGGTTCGATTCCTGTTTGTTTAACAAATGCTTGACAGCGAGGTCAGATGTTCCTCTCAACTTCGTGTCGAGCCAGCCTTCGGGTTTGATTCCTGACAGCGAGGTCAGATGTTCCTCTTAACTTCGTGTTTAGCCGGCCTTCAAGTTCAATACCTGTTTGTTTAACAGATGTCTGAGGTCAGATATTCCTCTCAACTTCGTGTTGAGCCGACCTTCGGGAGCGATGCCTGTTTGTTTAACAGATTCCTGACAGCGAGTTCAAATGTTCTTCTCAACTTCGTGTTGAGCCGGCCTCCGGGTTCGATGCCCGTTTGTTTAACAGATGCCTAACGGTGAGGTCAAATGTACTTCTCAACTTCGTGTTGAGCCGGCCTTCAGGTTCGATGCCTGTTTGTTTAACAGATGCCTGACAGCGAGGTCAGATGTTCTTCTCAACTTCGGGTTGAGCCGCCCTTCGGGTTCGATGCCTGTTTGTCTAATAGATGCCTGACGAAGAGGTTATATGTTCTTCTCAACTTCGGGTTCAGCCGGCCTTCAGGTTCGATACCTATTTGTTTAATAGATGCCTGGCAGCGAGATCAGATGTACCTCTCAACTTTGTGTCTAGCCGGCCTTCGGGTTCGATTCCTGACGGCGAGGTCAGATGTTCTTCTCAACTTCGTGTTGAACCAGCCTTCGGGTTCGATGCCTGTTAGTTTAACAGATGTCTGACAGCGAGGTCAGATGTTGTTCTCAACTACGGGTTGAGCAGGCCTTCAGGTTCGATGCCTGTTTGTTTAACAGATGCTTGACAGCGAGGTCAGATGTTCCTCTCAACTACGTGTCGAGCCGGCCTTCGGGTTCGATTCCTGACGGCGAGGTCAGATGTTCCTCTTAACTTCTTGTTTAGCTAGCCTTTAGGTTTGATGTCTGTTTGTTTAACAGATGCCTGACGGCGAGGTCAGATATTCCTTTCAACTTCGTGTTGAACCGACCTTCGGGATCGATGCTTGTTTGTTTAACAGATGCCTGACAGCGATTTCAGATGTTCTTCTCAACTTCGTGTTGACCCGGCCTCCGGGTTCGATGCCTCTTTGTTTAATAGATGCCTAACGGTGATGTCAAATGTACTTCTCAACTTCGTGTTGAGGCGGCCTTCGGGTTAGATGCCTGTTTGTTTAACAGATGCCTGGCAGCGAGGTCAAATGTTCTTCTCAACTTTGGGTTGAGCCGGCCTTCGGGTTCGATGACTGTTTGTTTAACTGATACCTGACGGCAAGGTTAAATGTTCTTCTAAACTTCGGTTTGAACCGGCCATCAAATTCGATGCCTGTTTGTTAAACAGATGCCTGATAGCTAGGTCAGTTGTTCTTCTCAACTTCGGGTTGAGCCGGCCTTCGGGTTCGATGCTTATTTGTTTAACAGATGCCTGACGGCAAGGTCAGATGGTCTTCTCAACTTCGGTTTGAGCTTCCCTACGGGTTCGATGTGTGTTTGTTTTACAAATGCCTGGCGGAAAGTTCAGATGTTCCTCTCAACATTGGTGTTGTGCCGGCCTTCGCGTTCGATGCCTGATTGTTTAACAGATGCCTGATGGCGAGGTTAGATGTTCCTCTCAACTTCAAGTTGAGCCGACCTTCGGGTTGGATGCCTGTTTGTTTAACAGATGCTTGACAGCGAGGTCAGATGTTCTTCTCAACTTCGGATTGAGCCGACCTTTGAGTTCGATTCCTGTTTATTTAACAGATGCCTGTCAGCGAGGTTAGATGTACTTCTCAACTTCGGGTTGAGCCGCCCTTCGCGTTCGATGCCTAATTCTTTAACAGATGCCTGACAATGAGGTCAAATGTTCCTCTCAACTTCATGTTGAGCCGGCCTTCGGGTTCGATGCCTGTTTGTTTAACAGATGCCTGATGGCAAGGTCTAATGTTCTTATCAACTTCGGGTTGAGCCGCCCTTCGGGGTTCAATGCTTGTTTATCTGACAGATGCCTGACGGTGAGGTCAGATGTACTTCTCAACTTCGTGTTGAGTCAGCCTTCGGGTTCGATGCCTGTTTGTTTAATAGATGCCTCACAGTGAGGTTAGATGTTCTTCTCAACTTCGAGTTGAGCCGACCTTTAGGTTCGAGGCCCGTTTGTTTAACAGATGGCTAACGGCAAGGTCAGATGTTCTTCTCAACTTCAGGTTGAGTCCGCATTCGGGTTTGATGCCTGTTTGTTTAACAGATTCCTGGCGGCAAGGTCAGATGTACTTCTCAACTTCGGGTTGAGCCGGCCTTCGGGTTCGATTCCTGTTTTTTTAACTGATGCCTGACAGCAAGGTCAGATGTTCTTCTAAACTTCGTGTTGAGCCAACTGTCGCTACTGCGAAAATCGGCGCCGGCTGACAGAAGAGTCGCCACCGTGCGTTATTTATCCCAACGGAGGGAAAGGAAACGCTCGAAGTAAACCTCGCAAAAAACGGGGAAAGGTATGGTCATCGCAACCAAAACCTGGATTCGGGAGTCGGTTACGCAAGGGGAAGGTATTAGCACCCCTCGCGTCCGTCGTACTCGACGGGATCCACGCTTGCTTGGTTTGTCTACTGGATGCAAAACAATCTATCTACGGCTGCTAAATCTAAACGGAGGGGAACTGACTCGATAGAGCGTCGCACTCTATGCCTACGTATTCTCAAGAGAGAAAGTCAGAGTCAACGTAGTTCGGGACTACAGGGAAATTGGCTCGCCAAGACCTCGCGTCTTGTGCCTACGTACTTCCACACTGCACGGAAGATTAGAGCTTTACGTAGTTCAGGTTACTACGGCTAAACAGGGTATTCTCACACAGCAGTGAGAAAATCAACTGGCTTCAAAGGTACGGGAACCTACGGGCAAAACTACGGCTCGGTCTCAAGTGCACTCGGGCAAGAGAGAAAAAGGGTATCCATTAATCGTCAGCGGGAAAGCCTCGATCGCACAGCAGCGAGAGAACAGAAAGTCAGTCGTCAGTGTGCTCGCTAGGATATCGCATCCTATGCCAACATATCCTCGTCTGGTACGAGGAATCAGAGCAGCTGTAGTTTGGCTACTTCGGGACCACAGCTCAAATCCCGTTTTATTAACATTCTGAAAAATGATTACAATGCTCGAATACCGAAAATAAATCTCCTAGGAAATACTATCCTATCCTATCCTGAAAAATCGAATGAAAAAGTCCCCTAACAAGTGGACGTCTAATTCTATCTCTAAAATCGTAAAATAATCTCCATGAAAATATATCCTAAAAGAAACTGTACTTAAAAAATATTAAGTCTACACTAATATTTTTTTCTCTTTTTCCTTCTTTTCTTTTCAACTATTTTATCCCTGCTTTCAAAATATTTTTCATATTTTTCTCATATTTTTTCAATATATTTTTCTCTTTATTTTTCTCTATTTTTCATATTTTTCTCTATAATTTTCTCCTCTTTCTTTTCTAATATTTCTTTTCTTTTATTGTTTTTTCACTTTTCTTTCAATATTTTTCTCTCTATTTTCTTTCTTTTTATATTTTGCTTTTATTCTTTTTCAATAAAAAAACTAAACAATATTCAAAATAAAGAAAAAGATACAAAAGAGGGGAGGGGGGTACCCAGCCCAGTTGGGGGTTATACAGGCAAAACAAATAAAAAAAAAACAAATGAGTCGGGCCCAGCCCAGCAGCTGGTGCTGCAAAAAAATGGATGGTGAGGTGCTGGCCAGAATGCCGTGTGTATGGACGAAACCTCTATGGGCCCAGCCCAATCCAGGATCACACACGCACAAAGGGGGTTCACTAGACAAAAACGGAGGTGTATCAGAAAATGAAAATGGGCTTAGCTGGGCCCATCACGCGTGACCCAACTCTCTTCACAACAGACAAACCCTAGTTCCGCTGCCACTGTTCACGCACAAACCAACGTCGTTTCTCTTTCGTTCTTTCTGAACTATCTCCCTTCGTTAAAACTGTCTCCAACGCAACCAACCACCTTACGTCCCGTTACTCTAACAATCGAAAACACCACCAGCATAACCACGCACACGACACTAACCAGATGCAATTCACTTTTCAGAAAGGTTGAAGGTCTCTGAAGAAGAAGGTTCTTGACGAAGAACTATTGCCGGTGATATTTGCAAAACGAAGAAGATGAAGGATCCATGTTCGTGGAGATAGATATGCTCGTATGTTGAAGTCATGGATGAAGACGGCGATGCATATAACTTGTTCGTGGATAAAAGCGTCAACAAAAAAAACCTGGAGATCTGAGAGTGCTCTTGATTCACGATGAAGGCGTTCTTGAAGCTCTCATTGCTATGATGAAGGAGATCTTGCTGACGGAGTGTTCTTGTAGTTGTCGTTCTGGAGATCTTTTCTGGAGATTTGTCTGATGAAGATCTTGGAGTTCTGTTGTTATATGAACGCAGTTGGACGTTTTCTGGAAGAACACTGATGAACTCTGGAAAAGCTTGGATGAACACACGATGATGATGAAGATCTTGATCGGTTTCTGGAAAACGGATGAACATCTCATGAATGTTCTTGATGATCTTGAACGAAATCTGGAAATTCATGCAGAACGTTGAAGATCGGTGGATACTGATGTAGTTTCTGGCGACGGTTATGGAGTTTGATCGGAGGAAGATGAGGGTTTGAGGTTTTCCGGGGTTTTCTGGGTTTTAGATGATGAAGGTTAGAGGAGGAGGATGAAGAATGATCGGAGTCTGGGTTTTTGGGCGTTCTCCGGTGGGGTTCACGGTGGTCGCCGGCCATGCATGCCGGCCGGTGACGGTTTCAGGCGAGGTGCTGGTGGAGGACTGGTGTGGAGGCACGTGGCGCTGGTAATGGAGGAAGAGAGTGCATGGCCTCCACGTGGTGAGGCGTGGCAGTGGGAGAGAAGAACGGAGGGTGACGTGGCGTGTGAGGGTGGAATAACGTGGGGTAGCCTCGAGTTTACACGTGGCTGGCTGCTTTTGTAGTGCTGAGAATTCCTGGACCGTTCTGGAAAATTCTAGAAGCTGCTGGACAAAAACTGGACTTAGACTGAACTTGGGCCTGCGAATTCTGTGGGGCCCAAACGAAAATGCCATCAAAAAAAACAAAAACTGCATTAACATGATTAATAAAAATGGATTAACACTAATTAACCAAAACCTAATTAATCTAAATAATTCCGAATTAAATCTAAAAAAGAAGAGACTCTATTACCTCCCATTAACTCTAAAAAATCTAATAAACCCCCTAATTAAGCTTCTATTAAATCTCCTAATCAAACTATATTATTCTAAAAAAAACTATATTATTTAAAAGAAACTCCATCATTCTAATAAAACTATTAAAAAAACTATATTTTCTATTAAAATCTATTTAAAAAGAAAAGAACTATTATTATTCTATATTATCCTAAAACAAAATCTATATTATCCTATTAAGAAAATGATAGAATCTATTTAAAAAGAATTAAAACTATTAAAAATCTTATTAATATTCTAAAAATGATTTAAACCTATTAAAAAAACCATTAATATTCTAAAAATAAAAAAATGCTATTTATTTCTATAAAATTCTAAAAAAGATTAAAACTATTAAAGATATCTAAAATGATTAAAAAAATCTATTTAAACCCTAAAAATGGCCAATAAAATCCAGAAAAATCATAATAATTCCCAGAGGAACAAAATAAGCACCGAACGACACATAACACCGCAAGAGCGCACCAAAATAGCTGGTAAAAATAAACGGGCACCGAAATATCCCAAAAATCGATTCTATCTATCTAAACTGATAAAAACACCTGAGACGCGAGACGAGAGCTGTGATCCTAATAAAATCAAAACAAATGAGAAATGCACTGTATGCAATATGCAGATGCGAATGCGGTCATGCGTCGAAACATCGAGCCAGATACGAGACCCGGTTGGTCAAATTTTAGGGTGCAACAGCGACCTTCAAATCCGATGCCTGTTTGTTTAACAGATGCCTGACGGCGAGGTCAGATGTTCTTCTCAACTTCGTGTTGAGCCGCCCTTCGGGTTCGATGCCTGTTTGTTTAAAAGATGCCTCACGGCGAGGTCAGATGTTCCTCTCAACTTCGTGTTGAGCCGACCTTCAGGTTCGATGCCTGTTTGTTTAACAGATACCTGACGGCGAGGTCAGATGTTCTTCTCAACTTCAGGTTGAGCCGGGTTTCGGGTTCGATCACTGTTTCTTTAATAGCTGCCTGACGGCAAGGTTAGATGTTCTTTTTAACTTCGGGTTGAGTCGGCCTTCGGATTCGATGCCTGTTTGTTTAACAGATGCTTGACAGCGAGGTCAGATGTTCCTCTCAGCTTTGTGTCTAGCCGGCCTTCGGGTTCGATTCCTGATGGCGAGGTCAGATGTTCTTTTCAACTTCGTATTGAGTCGGCCTTCGGGTTCGATGCCTGTTAGATTAAAATATGTCTGACAGCGAGGTCTGATGTTCTTCTCAACTACGGGTTGAGTCGGCCTTCGGGTTCGATGCCTGTTTGTTTAACAGATGCTTGACAGCGAGGTGAGATGTTCCTCTCAACTTCGTTTCGAGGCGGCCTTCGGGTTCGATTCTTGACGGCGAGGTCAGATGTTCCTCTTAACTTCGTGTTTAGCCGGCCTTCAGGTTCGATGCCTGTTTGTTTAACAGACTCCTGACAGTGAGTTCAGATGTTCTTCTGAACTTCATGTTGAGCCGGCCTCCGGGTTCGATTCCTGTTTGTTTAATGGATGCCTAATGGTGATGTCAATTGTACTTCTCAACTTCGCGTTGAGCCGGCTTTCGGGTTCGATGCCTGTTTGTTTAACAGATGCCTAACGGCGAGGTCAGATGTTCTTCTCAACTCCGGGTTGAGTCGGCCTTTAGGTTCGATGCTTGTTTGTTTAACAGATGCCTGGCAGCGGGGTCAGATGTTCTTCTCAACTTTGGGTTGAGCCGGCCTTCAGGTTCGATTCCTGTTTGTCTACAGATGCCTGAGGGCGAGGTCAAATGTTCCTCTCAACTTCGTGTAGAGCCGACCTCCGGGTTCGATGACTGTTTGTTTAACAAATACCTGACGGTGAGGTCAAATGTTCTTCTAAACTTCGGGTTGAGAAGACCATCAAATTTGATGCATGTTTGTTTAACAGATGCCTGGCAGCGAGGTGAATTGTTCTTCTCTACTTGGGTTGAGCCGTCCTTCGGGTTCGATGCCTATTTGTTTAACAGATCCTTGACAGCGAGGTCAGATATTCCTATGAACTTTGTGTTGTGCCGACCTTCGGGTTCGATGCCTGTTTCTTTAACAAATGCCTGACGGCGAGGTCAGATGGTCTTATAAACTTTGGTTTGAGTCGCGCTATGGGTTCGATACGTGTTTGTTTAAAAGATGCTTGGCGGCAAGGTCAGATATACCTATGAACTTCGTGTCCTGCTGGCCTTCCCATTCGATGCCTGGTTGTTTAACAGATGCCTAATGGCGAGGTCAGATGTTCCTCTCAACTTCAAGTTGAGCTGGCCTTCGGGTTGGATGCCTCTTTGTTTATAAGATGCTTGACAGCGATTTCAGATGTTCTTCTCAACTAAGGGTTGAGACGACCATCGAGTTCGATTCCTGTTTGTTTAACAGATGCCTGATGGCGAGGTCAGATGTTCTTCACAACTTCGGATTGAGCCGACCTTCGGGTTCGATGCCTGTTTGTTTAATAGATGCCTGTCAGCAAGGTCAGATGTTCTTCTCAACTTCGGGTTGAGCCGCCCTTCGCGTTCAATGCCTGATTGTTCAAAAGATGTCTGACAGTGAAGTCAAATGTTCCTCTCAACTTCGTGTTGAGCCGACCTTCAGGTTCAATGCTTGGTTGTATAACAAACGCCTGATGGCGAGGTCGAATGTTCTTATCAACTTCGGGTTTAGCCGCCCTTCGGGTTCAATGCCTGTTTATTAGACAGATGCCTCACTGAGAGGTCAGATGTTCCTATCAACTTTGCGTTGAGCCGACCTTCGGGTTCGATGCCTGTTTCTTTAACAGATACCTGACGGTGAGGTCAGATGTTCTTCTCAACTTCAGTTTGAGCCAGCCTCGGGTTCAATGCCTATTTGTTTAACAGATGCTTGACGGCGAGGTCAGATGTTCTTCTAAACTTTAGGTTGAGTCGGCCTTCGGATTCGATGCCTGTTTGTTTAACATATGCCTGACAGCGAGGTCAGATGTTCCTCTCAAATTTATGTTGAGCCGGCCTTCGGGTTTAATGCGTGTTTGTTAAACAGATGCCTGACGGCAAGGTCAAATATTCCTCTCAACTTCGTGTTGAGCCGGCCTTCGGGATCGATGCCTGTTTGTTTATAAGATGCCTGATGGCGAGGTCAGATGTTCTTCTCAAATTCGTGTTGAGCCGACCTCTGGGTTCGATGCCTGTTCTTTTAACAGGTGCCTGACAGCAAGGTCAGATGTACTTCTCAACTTCGTATTGAGCAGACCTTCGGGTTCTATGCCTGTTTGTTTAATAGATGCTTGACGGTGAGGTCAGATGTTCTTCTCAACTTCGAGTTGAGTCGACCTTCGGGTTCGATGCTTGTTTGTTGAACTGATGCCTAACGGCGAGGTCAGATGTTCTTCTCAACTTTGGGTTGAGCCGGCCTTCGGGTTCGATGCCTGTTTTTTTAACAGATGCCTGGCGGCGAGGTTAGATGTACTTCTTAACTTCGGTTTGAGGCGGCTTTCGGGTTCGATTCCTGTTTGTTTAACTGATGCCTGACAGCAAGGTGAGGTGTTCTTCTCAACTTCAGGATGAGCCGGCCTTCAAATTCGATGCTTATTTGTTTAACAGATGCCTGACAAAGAGGTCAGATGTTCTTCTCAACTTCGGGTTGAGCCGGCCTTCGGGGTTGATGCATGTTTGTTTAACACATGCCTGACGGCGAGGTTAGATGTTTTTATCAACTTCGTGTTGAGCCGCCTTTCTGGTTCGATGCCTGTTTGTTTAAAAGATGCCTCACGGCGAGGTCAGATGTTCCTGTAAACTTTGTGTTGAGTCGGCCTTCGGGATAGATGCATGTTTGTTTAACAGACACCTAACGGCAAGGTCAAATGTTCTTCTCAACTTCAAGTTGAGCCGTGATTCAGGTTTGATGCCTATTTCTTTAACAGATGCCTGACGGCAAGGTTAGATGTTCTTCTTAACTTCGGGTTGAGCCGGCCTTCGGGTTTGATGCTTGTTTGTTTAACAGATGCTTGACAACGAGGTCAGATGTTCTTCTCAACTTCGTATCGAGCCGGCCTTTGGGTTCGATGCCTGACGGCGAGGTAAGATGTTCCTCTTAACTTCTTGTTTAACGGCCTTCGGGTTGGATGCCTGACGGCGAGGTCAGATATTCCTCTCAACTTCATGTTGAGCCGACCTCCGGGTTCGATGCCTATTTGCTTAACAGATGCCTGACAGCGAGTTCAGATGTTCTTCTCAACTTCGTGTTGAGACGGCCTCCGGGTTCGATGCCTGTTTGTTTAACAGATTCCTAACGGTAATGTCAAATGTACTTCTCAGCTTCGTGTTGAGCCGGCCTTCGGGTTCGATGCCTGTTTGTTTAACAGATGCCTGAAGGGGAGGTCAGATGTTCTTCTCAACTTCGAGTTGAGCCGGCGTTCGGGTTTGATGCCTGTTTGTTTAACAAATGCTTGATGGCGAGGTCTAATGTTCTTATCAACTTCGGGTTGAGCCGCCCTTCGGGTTCGATGCCTATTTGTTTAACAGATACCTGACGGCGAGGTCAGATGTTCCTCTAAACTTTGTATTGATCCGGCCTTCGGGTTTGATGCGTGTTTATTAAATAGATGCCTGACGGAAAGGTCAGATATTACTCTCAACTTCGTGTTGAGCCGGCCTTCGGGATCAATGCCTGTTTGTTTAAAAGATGCCTGACAGCGAGGTCAGATGTTCTTTTCAAATTAGTGTTGAGCCGGCCTCCGGGTTCGATGCCTATTTTTTTAACAGATACCTGACAGCGAGGTCAGATGTACATCTCAACTTTGTGTTGAGCCGGCCTTCGAGTTTGATGCTTGTTTGTTTAATAGATGCCTGACGGTGAGGTCAGATGTTCTTCTTAACTTCGAGTTGAGCCGACCTTCAAGTTCGATGCCTGTTTGTTTAACAAATGCCTAACGGCGAGGTCAGATGTTCTTCTCAACTTCGGGTTGAGCCGGCCTTCGGGTTCGATGCCTGTTTGTTTAACAGATGCGTGGCGACGAGGTTAGATGTATTTCTCAATTTCGGTTTGAGGCGGCCTTCAGGTTCGATTCCTGTTTGTTTAATTGATGCCTGACAGCGAGGTCAGATGTTCTTCTCAACTTCAGGTGGAGCCGGCCTTCAAATTCGATGATTGTTTGTTTAACACATGCGTGACAGAGAGATCAGATGTTTTTATCAACTTCGTGTTGAGCCGCCTTTCTGGTTCGATGCCTGTTTGTTTAAAAGATGCCTCACGGCGAGGTCAGATGTTCCTCTAAACTTCGTGTTGAGCCGACCTTCGGGTTCGATACATGTTTGTTTAACAGATACCTGACGGCGAGGTCAGATGTTCTTCTCAACTTCAGGTTGAGCCGAGATTCGGGTTCGATGCCTATTTCTTTAACAGATACCTGACGACAAGGTCAGATGTTCTTCTTAACTTCGGGTTGAGCCAGCCTTTGGATTTGATGCCTGTTTGTTTAACAGATGCTTGACAACAAGGTCAGATGTTCCTCTCAACTTTGTATCGAGCCAGCCTTCGGGTTCGATGCCTGACGGCAAGGTCAGATGTTCCTCTTCACTTCTTGTTTAGCCGGCCTCCGAGTTCGATGCCTGTTTGTTTAACAGATTCCTGACAGCGAGTTCAGATGTTTTTCTCAACTTCGTGTTGATCCGGCCTCCGGGTTCGATGCCTATTTATTTAACAGATGCCTAACGGTGATGTCAAATGTACTTCTCAACTTCGTGTTGAGCCGGCCTTCGGGTTCGATGCCTGTTTGTTTAACAGATGCCTGACGGTGAGGTCCGATGTTCTTCTCAACTTTGAGTTGAGTCGGCCTTCGTGTTCGATACCTGTTTGTTTAACAGATTCCTGACGGCGAGGTCAGATGTTCTTCTCAACTTTGGGTTGAGCCGGCCTTCGGGTTTGAATCATGTTTGTCTACACATGCCTGACGACGAGGTCAAATGTTCCTCTCAACTTCGTGTTGAGCCAACATTCGGGTTCGATGACTGTTTGTTTAACAGACACCTGACGGTGAGGTCAAATGTTCTTCTAATCTTTAGGTTGAGCCGACCATCAAATTTGATGCCTGTTTCTTTAACAGATGCCTGACAGTGATGTAAGTTGTTGTTCTCTACTTCGGGTTGCGCCGGCCTTCGGGTTCAATGCTTGTTTGTTTAACAGATCCTTGACGGCAAGGTCAGATGGTCTTCTTAACTTCGGTTTGAGCCACCCTACGTGTTCGATACGTTTTTGTTTAACAGATGCCTGGCAGAAAGGTCAGATGTTCCTCTTAACTTCGTGTTGAGCCGACCTTCATGTTCGATGCCTGATTGTTTAACAGATGCCTGATCGCAAGGTCAGATGTTCCTCTCAACTTCAAGTTGAACCGGCCTTCGGGTTGGATGCCTGTTTGTTTAACAGATGCTTGACAGCGAGTTCAGATGTTCTTCTCAACTAAAGGTTGAGACGACCATCGGGTTCAATGCTTGACGGCGAGGTCAGATGTTCTTCACAACTTCGGATGGAGCCGACCTTCAGGTTCGATGCCTGTTTATTTAACAGATGCCTGTCAGTGAGGTCAGATGTTCTTCTCAACTTCTGGTTGAGCCGCCCTTCGCGTTCAATGCCTGATTGTTTAAAAGATGTCTGACAGCGAGGTCAAATGTTCCTCTCAACTTTGTGTTGAGTCGACCTTCGAGTTCGATGCCTGTTTGTTTAACAGATATCTGATTGCAACTTCTAATGTTCTTATCAACTTCGGGTTGAGCCGCCCTTACGATTCGATGCCTGTTTATTTGACAGATGCCTCACGGCGAGGTCAGATATTCCTCTCAACTTCGCGTTGAGCCGGCCTTCGGGTTCGATGCCGGTTTCTTTAACAGATACCTAACGGTGAGGTCAGATGTTCTTCTCAACTTTAGTTTGAGCCGGCCTTCGGGTTCGATGCCTATTTTTTAAATAGATGCCTGACGGCGAGGTCAAATGTTCTTCTCAACTTTAGGTTGAGCCGGCCTTCGGATTCGACGCCTGTTTGTTTAACAGATGCCTGACGGCGAGGTCAGATGTCCCTCTCAACTTTGTGTTGAGCCGGCCTTCGGGTTTGATGCGTGTTTGTTTAACACATGCCTGACGGCAAGGTCAGATATTCCTCTCAACTTCGTGTTGAGCCGGCCTTCGGGATCGATGCCTGTTTGTTTAAAAGATGCCTAACGGAGAGGTTAGATGTTCTTCTCAAATTCGTGTTGAGCTGGCCTCCGGGATCGATGCCTATTTTTTTAAAAGATGTCTGACGACGTAGTCAGATGTACTTCTCAACTTCTTGTTGAGCCAGCCTTCGGGTTCGATGCCTGTTTTTTTAATAGATGCCTGATGGTGAGGTCATATGTTCTTCTCAACTTCGAGTTGAGTCGGCCTTCGGGTTCGATGCCTGTTTGTTTAACAAATGCCTAACGGTGAGGTCAAATGTTCTTCTCAACTTCGGGTTGAGCCGGCCTTCGGGTTCGATGCCTGTTTGTTTAACAGATGCCTGGCGGCGAGGTTAGATGTACTTCTCAACTTTGGGTTGAGCCCGCCTTCGGGTTTGATTCCTGTTTGTTTAACTGATGCTTGACAGCGAGGTAATATGTTCTTCTCAACTTCAGGTTGAGACGACCTTCAAATTCGATGCTTGTTTGTTTAACAGATGCCTGACGACGAGGTCAGATGTTCTTCTCAACTTCGGGTTGAACCGGATGATCAGTGGATATTACTTGTGTTTTTCAAACGGTGTTTGTCGTTTATTTTGCATTGTTTTATCCGTTTCCAAATCTTTTGTTTATGTTGTCATAGCTATTTTCGGTCATCTTTGTGTGAGTTGTATTTTGAGGCTTGCATCACTTTTGTCATTGGTGCGTTTGATTTGGCTATTTTTAGTGTGTTTTTGGCAGGAAATGGTGACCCGAAATCAGTGTGGTTTCGGTGAATTTGAAGATCCGAAAAAGTGGAAAGCAGAGGCCTTACACGGGTGCCCGTGTTGTACAACATGGCTCGCGTCAGGAAGGACACCTTATATCTTATTTTTCAACGATCTTAATGCTTATTCGTATTGGAAAATAGAGTTTGATTTACGATTAGGTTTTGGTCTGGAAAGTCAACCTAATGCTTTTGCAAAATAAAATTACGTTAGATATTGCTTAGGAATGGGGATATCCCGTAGCACGTTTTTTATGTCAGAGTTATTGCTTGATGCTTTTCATGGGCACTGAGGAATTAATGTGCATGAAATTCATCAAAGAGTTTTTCATTAAGGAATTAAGGAAAACTGATTTTGAAAACTGATGTATTAAGGTTAAAAACAATTATCTCAGAATAATCATACATGGTCTTTACTCGCAATTTGTCCATTTCCTAACATTGTTCTTAGATCAATCTAAAAGTCATTATTTACTTGTTTTGATACTTTGCTACCAAACAACCCCCTAGGCATTTTTGTTCCTTTGAATACTAAAACTCCTGTTAATTACTACGCAGTCCTCGAGATCGATACTTGGGACTTTTCCCTTATTACTTGGGACTTTTCCCGATTAAGTTTTTGGCGCCGTTGCCAGGGACTGCCAAATTAACGTTGTTTTTAGGATCCAAAAGAAATTTTGTTGCTCTGCGACTAAATTTTTTAATTATTCGTTGTATTTTCTCTGTGCTTAAAATATCCAACGTTTGTCTAACTGTGTATGCGAGGTCAGGCCTCAGATAAATATTCTTTTGATACAGAACCAGAGCGAGCATTGCATGAGAGACTGAGAAATAGAAGAAGTTATATCTGTGCACAGTGACTCGGAAGCAGAGAGAGAGAGAGAGACAACACCTGAAACTGTTCAAATGGCTGAGAATCCACCTCAGCCTGAAAGACTTTTGAGAGACTATGGAGGGGAAAATGCTCAACCAAACCGGATGACCATCGTGAATCAACCAGTGAATGTGGCACACTTTCAGCTACATCCTTCCACTATTTGCCAGTTGGAGAGCAAGCCTCTCGCAGGAAGAATCAATGAAGATGCTATCAAGCATCTACAGAGATTCCTAACGACTACCACATCTTTGAAGATAGAAGGCCATTTCGAAGAAGCCAAGAGACTGGTTATGTTTCCGTTTACACTGAATGATGATGCGGAAGAATGGTTTTACTCACTTCCAGCTGGGAGTATTACAACCAGGCAAGAGATGGAACAGTGGAAACATTCAGGATGATGGATGTGTGTCTAACAGATGCCTGACGGTGAGGTCAGATGTTCCTCTCAACTTTGTGTTGAGCCGGACTTCAGGTTCGATGCCTGTTTGTTTAACAGATACCTGACGGCGAGGTCAAATGTTCTTCAAAACATCGGGTTGAGTCGGCCATCAAGTTTGATGCCTGTTTGTTTAACAGATGCCTGACAGAGAGGTCAAATGTTCCTCTCAACTTCTTCTTGAACCGGCTTTCGGGTTCGATGCATGTTTGTTTAACAGATACCTTACGGTGAGGTCAGATGTTCCTCTCAACTTCGGGTTGATCCGGCCTTCGGGTTGGATGCTTGTTTGATAAAACGATGCCTGACGGCGAGGTCAGATGTTCTTCTCAACTTTTCGTTGAGCCGGCCTTCGGGTTCGATGCATGTTTGTTTAACATATGCTTGACGGCGAGGTCATATGTTCCTCAACTTCGTGTTGATCCGGCCTTAGAGTTTGATGCCTGTTTGTTTAAGACATGTCTAACAGCGAGGTCAGATGTTTTTCTCAACTACGGGTTGAGACGGCCTTTGGGTTCGATGCCTGTTTGTTTAACAGATGCCTGACGGAAAGGTTAGATGTTCTTTTCAACTTCGGGTTGAGGCAGCCTTCGGGTTTGATGCATGTTTGTTTAAAAGATGCCTGACAGCGAGGTCAAATGTTCTTCTCAACTTCGGGTTAATCCGCCCTTCGGGTTCGATGCCTGTTTGTTTAACAGATGCCTGACGGCAAGGTCAAATGTTCTTCTCAACTTTGTGTTGAGTCGGCCTTCCGGTTCGATGTCTCTTTGTTTAACAGATACTTGACTGTGAGGTCTGATGTTCTTCTCAACTTCGGATTGAGTCGGCCTTCGGGTTCGATGCCTATTTATTTAACAGATCCCTGACAGCGAGGTCAGATATTCCTATGAACTTCGTGTTGTCCCGGCGTTCGGGTTTGATCCCTGTTTGTTTAAAACATGCGTGACGGCGAGGTCAAATGTCCCTCTCAACTTCATGTTGAGCCGGACTTCAGGTTTGATGCCTGCTTGTTTAACAGATACCTGACGGCGAGGTCAAATGTTCTTCAAAACATCGAGTTGAGCCGGCCTTCGGGTTCGATGCTTGTTTGTTAAACAGATGCCTGACGGTGAGGTCAGATGTTCTTCTCAACTTTTCCTTGAGCCGGCCTTCGGGTTCGATGCCTGTTTGTTTAACATATGCTTGACGGCGAGGTCAGATGTTCCTCAACTTCGTGTTGATCCGGCCTTAGAGTTTGATGCCTGTTTGTTTAACACATGTCTAAATGCGAGGTCAGATGTTTTTCTCAACTACGGGTTGAGACGGCCTTCGGGTTCGATGCCGGTTTGTTTAACAGATGCCTGACGGAAAGGTTAGATGTTCTTCTCAACTTTGGGTTGAGGCAGCCTTCGGGTTTGATGCATGTTTGTTCAACAGATGCCTGACGGCGAGGTCAAATCTTCTTCTCAACTTCGGGTTAAGCCGCCCTTCGGGTTCGATGTCTGTTTGTTTAACAGATGCCTGACGGCAAGGTCAAATGTTCTTCTCAACTTCGTGTTGAGTCGGCCTTCGGGTTCGATGCCTGTTTGTTTAACAGATACCTGACTGCGAGGTCAAATGTTCTTCTCAAATTCGGATTGAGCCGGCCTTCGGGTTCGATGCCTATTTGTTTAACAGATCCCTGACAGCGAGATCAGATATTCCTATGAACTTCGTGTTGTCCCGGCGTTCGGGTTTGATCCCTGTTTGTGTAAAACATGCCTGATGGCGAGGTCAAATGTCCCTCTCAACTTCGTGTTGAGCCAAACTTCATGTTTGATGCCTGTCTGTTTAACAGATACCTGACGGCGAGGTCAAATGTTCTTCAAAACATCGGGTTGAGCCGGCCTTCGGGTTCGATGCTTGTTTGTTAAAGAGATGCCTGACAGCGAGGTCAGATGTTCTTCTCGACTTTTCGTTGAGCCGGCCTTCGGGTTTGATGCATGTTTGTTTAACATATGCTTGACGGCGAGGTCATATGTTCCTCAACTTCGTGTTGATTCGGGCTTAGAGTTTGATGCCTGTTTGTTTAACACATGTCTAACAGTGAGGTCAGATGTTTTTCTCAACTACGGGTTGAGACGTCCTTTGGGTTCGATGCCTGTTTGTTTAACAGATGCCTGACGGAAAGGTTAGATGTTCTTCTCAACTTCGGGTTGAGGTAGCCTTCGGGTTTGATGCATGTTTGTTTAAAAGATGCCTGACGGCGAGGTCAAATGTTCTTCTCAACTTCGGGTTAAGCCGCCCTTCGGGTTCGATGCCTGTTTGTTTAACAGATGCCTGACGGCAAGGTCAAATGTTTTTCTCAACTTCGTGTTGAGTCGGCATTCGGGTTCGATGCCTGTTTGTTTAACAGATACCTGACTGCGAGGTCAGATGTTCTTCTCAACTTCGGATTGAGCCGGCCTTCGGGTTCAATGCCTATTTGTTTAACAGATCCCTGATAGCGAGGTCAGATATTCCTATGAACTTCGTGTTGTCCCGGCGTTCGGGTTTGATCCCTGTTTGTTTAAAACATGCCTTACGGCGAGGTCAAATGTCCCTTTCAACTTAATGTTGAGCCGAACTTCAGGTTTGATGTCTGTTTGTTTAACAGATACCTGACGGCGAGGTCAAATGTTCTTCAAAACATCGGGTTGAGCCGGCCTTCGGGTTCGATGCTTGTTTGTTAAACAGATGCCTGACGGCGAGGTCAGATGTTCTTCTCAACTTTTCCTTTAGCCGGCCTTCGGGTTCGATGCCTGTTTGTTTAACATATGCTTGACGGCGAGGTCAGATGTTCCTCAACTTCGTGTTGATCCGGCCTTAGAGTTTGATGCCTGTTTGTTTAACACATGTCTAACAGCGAGGTCAGATGTTTTTCTCAACTATGGGTTGTGACGGCCTTCGGGTTCGAAGCCTGTTTATTTAACAGAAGCCTGACGGAAAGGTTACATGTTCTTCTCAACTTTGGGTTGAGGCAGCCTTCGGGTTTGATGCATGTTTGTTTAACAGATGCCTGACGGCGAGGCCAAATGTTCTTCTCAACTTCGGGTTAAGCCGCCCTTCGGGTTCGATGCCTGTTTGTTTAACAGATGCCTGACGGCAAGGTCAAATGTTCTTCTCAACTTCGTGTTGAGTCGGCCTTCGGGTTCGATGCCTGTTTGTTTAATAGATACCTGACTACGAGGTCTGATGTTCTTCTCAACTTCGGATTGAGCCGACCTTCGGGTTCGATGCCTATTTGTTTAACAGATCCCTGACGGCGAGGTCAGATATTCCTATGAACTTCGTGTTGACCCGGCGTTTGGGTTCGATCCCTGTTTGTTTAAAAAATGCCTGACGGCGAGGTCAAATGTCCCTCTTAACTTCGTGTCGAGCCGGCCTTCGGGTTCGATGCCTGTTTGTTTAACAGATACCTGACATCGAGGTCAAATGTTCTTCTCAATTTCAGGTTGAGCCGGCCTTCGGGTTCGATGCCTGTTTTTTAACAGATGCCTGACGGCGAGGTAAGATGTTTTTCTCAACTACGGGTTGAGATGGCCTTCGAGTTCGATGCTTGATTGTTTAACAGATACCTGACGGAGAGGTTAGATGTTCTTCTCAACTTCAGTTTGAGCCAGCCTTCAGGTTTGATGCATATGTGTTTAACAGATGCCTGGCGGTGAGGTCAGATGTTCCGCACAACTTCCTGTTGAGCCGGCCTTCGGGTTCGATGCCTGTTTGTTTAACAGATACCTGACGGCAAGGTCAAATGTTCTTCAAAACTTCGGGTTGAGCCGACCATCAAATTTGATGCCTTTTTTTTAACAGAAGCCTGACGGCGAGGTCAAATGTTCCTCTCAACTTCGTGTTGAGCCGACCTTCGGGTTCGATGCCTGTTTGTTTAACAGATACCTGACGGCGAGGTCAAATGTTCTTGTCAACTTCAGGTTGAGCCGGCCTTCGAGTTCGATGCATATTTTTTAAACAGATGCCTGACGGCGAGGTCAGATGTTTTTCTCAACTACGGTTGAGACTGCCTTCGGGTTCGATGCCTGTTTGTTTAAAAAATGCCTGACGGCGAGGTTAGCTGTTCTTCTCAAATTTGGTCTGAGCCAGCCTTCAGGTTTGATGCATGTGTGTTTAACAAATGCCTGACGATGAGTTAAGATGTTCTTCTCAACTTCAGGTTGAGCCGCCTTTCGGGTTCTATTCCTGTTTGTCTAACAGATGCTTGACGGCGAGTCAAATGTTCCTCTCAACTTCGTGTTGAGCCGGCCTTCGGGTACGATGCCTATTTATTTAACAGATACCTTACGGCAAGGTCAGATGTTCTTCTCAACTTCGGGTAGAGCCGGACTTCGGATTCGATCCCTGTTTTTTTTAAAGATACCTGACGGGGAGGTCAAATGTTCCTCTCAACTTCGTGTTGAACCGACCTTCGGGTTTGATGCTTGTTTTTTTAACAGATGCTTGACACCGAGTGTCAAACCCTAAATTTGTCCTACCCATTTTTAAATTTTTCGCATTTTTCGATTCTATTTTCACTTATGCATTCCCCGTTTAATTTCTTGTTATTTAGACACGTGTCCATTTGCCATTGAAGGATTTTCCAACTTTTATTTTTCTGGCCAATGAGAGCGTGACACGTGGTCTAAGAACATTTTGTGAATATTATTTTCTTGAACTTTCTTTTTCTTTTTTAAATGTTACTAACAATATTTTTAAGTAATTAATATTGTTTTTGTTTTTTTAGTTTGTTATATATAATTGTTAATATTTATTTAATAGTTATTATTATTATTTGTTTATTATTTAGTTGTGTTAATTAATATTGTAAGTATTAATTTGTATTAATAGTTATGAGGTTTTGTTATTAATTAAAAAAAAGTAAAAAAAGACGGTTAGAGAATAGGGAGAAGGGCCTGGATTTGGCCCAATTTAAATCTGAGAATGAGAGGCGATTGGTCTTTAAAAGGGAGCTGAAAGAGAAACCCTAGGGGGGAGATCGTTACTGTTCATCGCTCTGGGAAAACAGCCGCAGGCATCCCATTACCTCACCCCAAACCCTAACTGATAAACTGCTCATAATCCAAATCAGTGCCGCTCAGAAATCATCCCCTTCATCTCAACAAAACACCGTCCAAAACTCATCACATTCCCTCTCCCAAAACCTAATCCCTCTTTGAATCCGCCGCCGTTTTGCTTTTCACCACCCTCATCGTCACCTTCCGTTTTTCACTAACAACCTTACCCATTTCATTATCATCAAACCCTTCGTTTCGATCCACGCCGTCAACATCATCATCGTGGCGCCGCCATTAGTTCATTTCTGAAACCGCAAACAGTAATAGTATGGACAACAACAAAGACAAGTGACAATACTATCGACATCGACACTTTGAAGTCCATCATCAAATCTCTTCTTCTCCGCTGATGAACCAATTTGCGACGACCTTCGTATAAATGGAAACTCAGAAGTAGCTCTCAACGTCAACGATGCATTGGTTCAACGAATTCAACTTTCTTATCTGCAATTTGTTCTGTTTTTTTTCTTTCAGGTCGAAGTTTGTTTTGTTGGAGTCAGGTATTTGTCAAAGGAGCTCGTTTACTCTGTCGGTGGTAGCCCAGCCGTAACGTTGTCTTCATTGTTTCTGCGAGTCTTAAGCGGAGTCGACAAAGGGGTTTTCACGCGAAGCCAACAGTTGAAATCGAAAGCATTATTTCAAGTTCAAATTAGTAATGACTTGCATTCCACTGGCGAAGTTGACGCCACGATTTGGATCGGTAACATATCATTTCCGTTGTAGTATAGTTTTTCTGTTTTTTCTATTTTTTCTGTTTTCTGGGTTCTGAGATAATATTGGTCTTTTTCTGTTTTTCTTGTCATTTGGGTCATGTCCCATTTTTCTTTTAGTAACATTATTGATGATTTCTAGTGTATAATATTTTATGGATTTACTGGTTATTTGGGTGATTATATCATGGTTGTTATCTCTTTTTGATTGACTCTGCTTTTTCTATTTTCAAACCACGATAAACTTTCGGAGAAAGTTTGACATTCCATAAAAGGAGTTCATGGTAGCTCTATTTTGAGGGGTAGTTTAGCGCTAGCTCTGTTTTTTTCATATCTGTTTTGAGTGTTAAGGGATGCCGCGGTTCTTCCTCGTCTTTTGAACGGTAAAAGGAGTTCATGGTTTCGTTCATGGGGAAAACCAAATTTTCTATGACCCAAGCCCCAAGGTACTGTTGAAATTATCACTCAGTTTTCTCTTGTGGTATTATCTCCTACTATTATTTAATTAGAGAGTATGTTAGTTTCAGTTTTTAAAATAGGATCATAAATAGAAATTTTAAATAAAATAATCTATTTTTTATGTGCATAAAAATTCTTGGAAATAGATTGTAAAAATTGGTGTTTTCAATTAAAGTTTATATGTCACAAATTTTGAGTACAATGGTTTCGCCTGTTTTCATCATAGCACACGGTACTCACTTCGTATCGTTATTACGTATGAAATAATTTCCAGCTTCCAACGTATTTCATAAAGGAAATTTCAATAATCATTTATTTATTTTTTTCAAATCAAAGCCACCTTTATTTTCTATTTAGTAAGTATTTTATTTTTAAGACAATTCGAAAGAAATAATCTTTGGGCTATTTTCAAATATGATTAATCTTTTTTTCTAATCCTAAAACAATTTATTTTTAACGTACAAACTATTTTCAAACTTTATTTCTAAAATTTGATATTATTTTTCTTAATCCTATTTCAATATATTTTTCATTACCAAATTATTTTCTAATTAAATCACGAAAAAATTAAATCTTTGAAGTCTAGCACTTCTTGGATTTTTGGACGATTATTATTGAGGTGTACACGTCAAATAATATATTGTTCGACTTTTCATTTTTTCAAAATATATTCTTTTGGACAACGAAATATCATAGGAATCTAGCATTCCGTGTGATATTTCCATTGTTCATCCAAACATTTTTCAAATGAAAAAGGTGTTGTCGAGATCTAGCATATCGATAATACTCCGATTAATTGGTTGAGAGGCCAACCTCTCATTTACTAAGTAATCGTCATTTCTCATATACTTTTCAAATCTAATCTTGTATTATCACTTCTCATACCAAACCATTTTCATACCTTTTTCAACTCAAACCATTTCAAAACCATTTTCTCGATTAAAACTCCAAAAGAAGGAGGTTCTTGGAATCTAGCATTCCTTGGATCTTCGAGTGAATAATTCTTGAGGCACGCTCTTGAGTTATTATTCACTCAATCTTTCTACTTTTCCAAACTCAAACATTTTCAAACGTCCTCCTAAGTCGAGAACTCGTCCGCATTCGCAACTGTCGATATTTCGCACACACTTCACCATTCCTCGTGGTTTCGATATTAGGGGGCACCCTTAGGAACTAATATCATTTCTCACCATTTAACCTTTGACACGTCGTCAAGTCGGTTCCGTCTTCAATCAAATCCTCGACACGTCGTCGAGACATTTTCAAATCAACTTCTTTTTACCTCGCATTCCATTTTCGATTCAATCTTTCTACAAACGTTTTTGGAATTTACGAAAGAGGGATATTCTTAGAATCTAGCATTCTTTGAATATTTGAACGAGTAAATCTCGAGGCGCGCCCTAGAGTTGTTATTAGTTCATTCTTTCGATTTCAAAACTTCCAACCCATTCAACCTCATCTTTTCGTGGTTGTTACCATGAACTACGACTGCTCTGATTCTTCATTCACGCTTGAATGTAAGATATGTAGGCACAAGATTGCGATGATCTAGGCGAGCACACTTCTACCTGTCGCTACTGCGAAAATAAGGTGCCGGCAAAACAGAAGAGTCGCCAACTTTCGTTATTTATCCCTCAGAACGGGAAAGGAAACAATCGGAGAAACCTGACGAAAAAGGTATAAGACAAGGTCATCGCAACCATTGTCTAGGTTCGGGAGTTGGTTACGCAAGGGGAAGGTATTAGCACCCCTCACGTCCATCGTACTCGATGGGATCCATGCTTGTTGGGTTTATCTGACGGGTTGGTTTTATCTATCTACGAATTCTCATCAGAGAATGAGAAATCAAAGTCAACGTAGTTCGGCTAACTACAGATGATGGGGAAGGTGGCTCGCCAATACGTCAGTATTGTGCCTACGTACTCTCAACAGGTATGAGAGATCAGAGCTTACGTAGTTCGGGATAATACGGATTACGGGGATTCAGATTCATCTGTTTTATCGAGTAGGGTTAACAAACAGTTCCAGCAGTTGGATGTACGCAGCTCGACCCTTGGAGACTTAGGCGTTACCATTTGCGGTAGAACAGAGAATTAACGACACTCTTTTCTTTAGAAAAGGTTCCTTTGAATTATGGGCCCACGGGGCAAAAAGATTTGAAGTTTGTTTTCTGTCTTTTACGAAAGAACTGATTTTTATGGTGTTTGCAACTAATATCGCACTAGAGACTATGACCTGAGAGTGAATGCGTCGCATGTCACCCAAAGGGTGCCATACTAAACATCCAGACTGTTGAAAAGAAACTCTCCAACAATCCTTTCTCAGATAGCTTAAGGCTCGTAACGTACGACGTCAGTTAACCTTTATTACTGTATTTTAATTTGTTTCAAGATGAGAAGAGAGAACAGGCTCAACTAAGGGGAGACTATCAAGTCCTAATGTGGTCATGCCAAGGATTCATCCTATGGTTGAAGTTTGAAACAGGGAACTCCTAGAAGTTATCATGCATAGCTTTCAACCTAAAGTTCTATCATCACTTCCTTATCAAAGGAAGTGAGATTCCTAGGGGATCATGTCAATGATAAACAGAAACAGATAAAGCATCAGCTTAAACAGTAAACAGTAAACGACTGTAAAATGCATGCAATGCAAGTGAGGGAGGAAATGTGTGTGGGGCATCAGCCTCCACAAGCTCATCTCAACCTCAAGCCAGATATGAATAACTGTAATCATACAGAGGAAATAACAAGCTATCAAGCAAAATATAATAACTGCAATCATACAGAAGAAATGAAATAAAATGCCATCCAGCAAATGACAAACCACATAGGCAAGGGAGCAGAGCTCTACCGAATACCCGCAAGCAAATCCATACAGTAAAAATACAAGCAGAGGGAGCAACTCAACCTCTAGTGAAATCATGCTCCTAGCTTGAGTCAGTCTAGATATGAACTTATTCTAATGCATCGAGCAAATCAAACAAGTCACATCAATACAGTTGTGCAGAAAGCAAACAGACAGATAAGCAGATCAACAGCTTCCACAGCTTCACAGCAAAGCTCTCCTCTGACAGCAGTTCAGTCTTCAGTCTTCAACAACTCTTCAGGGCTATCATCTTCAATAGCAAGTATCAACTTGCTTCTTCAAGCTTTCAATACATCAAGCATAAGTATCAACTTATTCTTTCTTCTTCCTCAAGCTTCAGCTCTTTCTTCCTTACAAGTATCAACTTGCTCTTCCTGATCTACAAGCTTCAGCTTCAATGGTAGTCTTCAAACACAGAGAAGTGGTAACTTCTAGCCTCCTATCTTCTTCAATCAAGGAACTCCATCCTCTAGCAAGGGAGAAAGATTCATCTAACAAGAGCAAAGTTTGGATGATTGACAGCAGAGTGAAGACCAAAGGTCACCACTAAGCATCCTATCATCAGAGAAAGGGACCCTCAAAGGTTCTACCAACTTGTAAAGAGCCACACATCCTACCAAAGGAGGGATGAGGCCTTTACAAGGGGACCTTACATCATAGGGAAGAATGGAAGTGATCAACATCTTCCATGTTTATGAAGGAAGAGAATCTATCTAGAAGCTCTGCCTACAAACCCTAATCTTAACACCTAATCAACACTACACCAAAAGAAGGGGAGATCTTCACATCCAAGCTTCTTTAAGCATTCCATGGTAGCCTAAACTTGTCTTCAACATCATCCAAGAGCAAGAGAGACAAAACCCTAATCTAAGGGAACTAAAGAAGTCATCCTAGTTGAATTAGTGCATTAGAATCAGCCAAAGTTAGCACCTAAACTAAAATCAAACAAAAATAGTAAACTACATCATAAATTCCTACAAAAATTCCTAAGGGACCCTAATTCAATCATGAATCTACCATACAAAATTCAGAGGTTGAATCATCCACTAAGTTCTAGATATAAAACCTAAATCATAAGGTATTAATCATAAGCCCTAAAAATGGAGCTCCTAAAGTTTCAACCTAAAACTACCACTTACATTCATCATAAAAATGTGAGAAACATCTAAGGGGAACATGCATATCTATGCTAGCTACACACAAAAATCAAGGAAAAAATCATCATCAAATGATCAAACCAAATTCAACAAAATCAAGTATCAACCATGATTATTTTAACATCAATTAAAATTCCACAAATGCTAATAAAAACAAAAATGCATGAAATGTTAGTATTTTTTATCTAAAAAAAACTAGATTCAATCATGAATCAATGGAAAAAAGAATGGAATTAATTGAGTCATTTTTCAATTTTTTATGGATTATTTAATAACCATGAATGAAATGAAGAAAATAAATGAAATTAAAGGAAATTGGAAAAACAAGCGTGGCAAATAACACATTTTTCCAGTTCACTTCAATGTTGGGCCCAAAAGGGGGGTGGTGATATCAATGTTGCACTAAGCCCACCCAGATTCTATTAATGAAACGCAGCGTTGAAGCTGCTCAGAATCCTTCACAAAATTAAATCAATTTGTGGCCCTTGGATCATCACCTGGTCAAAGTCTCACCCCAGATCTAATGGCTATCTAGTCATCTTCTTCCTTTTGAATTTCTGAAACTTCCTCCACCTGCGCGCGCGAAGGTCACCGCCGATGACTTCTCCGGTCAGCCTCATCCAACCCTAACCCTCTCTACAGGCCTCCATTCCACATGGTTTCTACACGAATCTTGTCCCAAATTTCACAAGGAATCCACCTATACTACATAACCGTTCTAAAAACTCAAGAATCCAAGAATAGCAATCTCAACTGAAACTCGCATAAACCCTAAATTATCACTAATCTCCAAATTAATGATCCAGAAAGCTTCCTACACTAATCTACAATGCATTTAACCTAACAAATCCTATTGATTATGCCTACATCAAGCCATGGAATGAGGTTTACATACCTGATAAAATCGTGTGAACAGAGTACAGAGTTCCTCAAATCAAGCTTCAAGAAGCTCTAGATTCCTTCAATGGAGTATGACCTAGCTTCTGTATGCTACAAACTTGATTGAAATGCCTTGAATTCTTGAATCCGATTCTGAGTTGCAGATGAAAAATTCCAAGTGTCAACTCCCAATTCTTCCACGATCTTGCCTTGGATTCAATCTGGGATCAATCACTAACACTAGAGCAAGCTATTGAGAGCAAAAGAATGGATTGAAACTGATCCAAACCTTGTAACAGAATTGGATTTGCAAGAAGGAATTTCAAAGTTCAATCTCACTATTCTCCCTCAATTCTCACCAACCTTGGCTCTGAGTCACTTCATATGTTTATATAGGACATGAATGAATGATCTAGAAAGTTCTGGATCAATCTAATGAGAATTTCAATATCTCATGTCACTTGAAAATTCAATCTCATGCCATGTTCATATCAGTTTTGCTAGCAGCTTGCATTTGCCCTCATTCTCATCCAAATTCTCCTCAAATGAGATTATGAAGGTGTTTGGGTGGATTGGAACCATGTATTTGATCTTATGTGTAGTTTGGCATATGTAACTTAAGTCTTAAGTAACAAAATGCAACTCCATGATCTTGACCTCAAATGAGAAAAGTGCTATTGCCATTGTCTTTAAAATGTAATTTCTGATCAAAATGACATATTACATGCCTTATTTTTGCCTTGGAATGAAAAATCACAAATTTGGTCCTTTTAATGAACTTTAATTCTTCCTTTTTAGGCCAATTTTGCAATTTTGAGTTACAAGCAATTCCAACCTCTCATGACCACTTGGCTAGCCTTAAAACATCATTTTGAACAAGTTTGATGTTGAACATTTTCCCATTTGAAGCTTGCAAATAGGAGTTATGGCCTTATGATTGAAATGACCTGTAATCTCCAAATACCCAAAATACCCTTGACTTGTCAAAGCCATAACTTGAGTTCTACAAATCCTATCAAGGACTTCTAGTACTCTATAGAAATCTGAGAGGATAAGGAACAACATTCGTGTTGACCAAAAGTTCATAGGAATGATCCTTCTAGGGCAAAAGTTCCATGCAAGTTGGGCAACTTTCAAGCTCCAAATTCACATTCCTCAGATGACTTATAACTTGTCAAAGCCATAACTTGAGTTCTACAAATCATATAAAGGACTTCTAGCACTCAAATTAAAGCTAAGATCATGCTCTACAACAATTATGTTGGGGGAAAAATGAGATGACAATCACATCTTGAGCTAAATTGCCTTGAAGATAGGGGTCAAACTAGGGGATTTTACACTATCAAGCCTTAGAAACCCTAGCTTGAAACTTCTCAAACTCTTCAATCATGATGAGTTAACCTTGGAATCATCCTTATAGCATCTCAATGTATCAATCCATGCTCACATGGCTCTTGAATTAGGTCCCAACCTTCTTTAAATCATCAGTTGACTTAGGGTTGACCCAGTCAAACCCTAGCTGCACCAATCATGGCTAAGGCTTCTTATTCTTGCACAATGACCTATCTAGGCATCAAAGTGATCTTCAACATTTCTCATGAGCTCTCTCAAGACCTCAAGTCCAACCTCATGGCTTCAGAATTATCTGATGGCTTTCCACAACTCTCAAGTTAGGAGACACACCCTCTTGGCTTCAACCACTCTCTCTGAGGATCTTCTAACTTCTCTGACAAGCATATCAACCCTTGAACACTTGAATAACCTTCTTAGCTTAGCTTCATAGTCTTGTATAGCTCTTAATTGGTGATCATACCTCTTGATCTCCTGCATACATGTCAATGAAATGCAAATGATAATGCTAATGTGAATGAAATGAAACATAAGCTAGGTAAAGAAAACTTGGGCAAATTTTGGGGTGCAACAGCTGCCCCTATTCAAACGGCTTGGACCTAACTGGGTGAGAAGCGAACGACTCTCAAACAATCAAGGTAAAAGGCGGTTGAATACCAATAAACCCGGAAATTTGTCAACTGCGCAAGTACACGGTACTATGATGAGGACAAATCTTCGGAAACTGAAACAATAGCTGCACGACAACTAGCTGGAGAATTACTGATCTGAATCTCCGTCAAGATGATTCTCTGATTTATCTAATATCATTGCATCCGCAAATCATCAAGGGGTCACCGTTTACACGGTAACTGGCGATCTGCCAACCGCACAGGTAAACAATACTTGGATTGGTAGGAACATCTTCAAAACTGAGCATGCCAGTTGCACGACAACTCTGTTGGGGAATTGGTCACACGGTAACCGGTGAAGGGTCTAATCTCAAATCTCCGTCAGGATGATCATCTAATTTTTCTGTAGATCTTTGTCCTCAAGTCATCAAGGGGTCACTGGTTACTCGGTAACCGGTGATACACGGCCGATCATGCCGTCAGGCATCAGAATTCCTCGGGACTCATCAGGTCATTAGGAACTTTTTAACAATCAAGTTAATCATGCCGTCGGGCATTCAAAGAAACTTTCGGGCGTCATCTGGACTTCATCAGTAAGTCTGGAATAGAATCCTCGATCAATCATGAACCAAATTGGGATATCCAAACTTCTGCCATCAGGCACTCCGCATCAGCCGAGAGAACTGCTTCGACATCACCGTTGGACTTCGTCAGTAAGTCTTAAAATGGGATCCTTAATCCATCAGGAACCACTAAAGATACACAATCTTTTGCCGTCCGGCACCCTGCGTCAGCTAGGCAAACTACTTTGACCTCACAATTGGACTTCATCAGTAAGTCTGGGAATTTGGCACTACTGCCAGACTTCAATCACCAAGTCTTCAAGAGAAGTTTCAGCTTTTCTGTTTCAAACCTGCTAGGGATGACACATCTCCGCTGGGGATTCTGAAGAACTATCAAGTAACTCTGCTTCGGGGATCCAGAAATCATTCTGGGCAAATAAACTCAGCTGAGGAAATCAAGAATCATCTTGAACAAATAACTCCGTTGGGGACTTCAAGAATCATCCTGAACCAATAACTCTGCTGGAGATTTCAGGAATCATCCTGAGCAAACACTTTGCCGGGGACTCTAAGCATCAACTTAAGCAACCCTCTCTGGTGACTTCACTGGGGATTTTAAGAATCATCTTAAGCAATCAACTTCGCTGAGGAGTTCAAGAATCATCTTGGGCGAGCGACTTTGCTGGGGATTTTAAGAATCATCTTAAGTAATCAACTTCGCTGAGGAGTTCAAGAATTATCTTGGGCGAGCGACTTTGCTGGGGGAATTCAAGAATCATCCTGAGCCACACAACTCTTCTGAGATTTCAGGAATCATCCTGAGCAGACACCCTGTCGGGGAACACCTGTAAAACACGAACGGTAACGACCTAGCTCATGATTCATATGCATATGTTTGACAATGGCGCAATGCTCCACGCGGTGGAAATGCTACGCGTTTAGGGTAAATGCTATGTAATCATGCACAATGCTACGACCCCATCAGCAAAATGAATGCTGAAGGGAGAATCCTCCTGTCACGGAGAAAGGAACACTCTGGTGGAGAGGAGGAATCATCTTGCCAAGGAGAAGAAGTTACACCAATCTCAATTGGATTCCGCCTGACGAAACGAACTTCAGTAGACTGCTGCAGGGGAATAAAGCTCTACGAGAACCTGAACCTGCTCATCTAGGTATTCAAACCACAAGCTGCTGAGGAAAACGATGTCAGTCGCAGAAATAAACTGCACAACCTTCGCGGCAAAACTTTCCTGGAGATAACGACTCCGTTGGGGAAATACAGCATCAGCTACTAAACATTCTCTTGGGGAAAACCAATCATGGCCCCCACGGCTTCCAAGGACTTGGCTCTCTTGGGGAACTGCAGACTCGGCTGGGGACGTAGGAATTATCCTGCATGCCGGGGAGAATACAACTCTGTGGGGAATTTCAATTCCGCTGGAGACTTCAGTCTGGAAATTTCGAGTGCTGCACACTTCAGTGTATGACTCATCTAGGGAAGTGACGATCCTTCAGGATGCATCTGATTGGGGAGAGAATCTTCTCTGCTTGGGGAGACATATCAATGCCTACGATCTCATGTTCAACCTCCACGGGGAGGTGCTGCTAAACTTGCTGGAAAAGAAGGAATCATCCTGCTTGGGGATGCATACGGCGTACTGCCTGATATATGCTACACCTGCAACAACACAAACAAACAGACAAGATACCCTTCTCAAAGGGACCTATCAAGGTTATCATCTTGTGACAATACTCAAGTAATTCATTGTTTCAACAATCAGTGGCCTAGGCCAGTAAGTTTATGTATGCGCATTTTATCAAAAATATCGACGTTCTTTTTCGCCAACAAAACAAATAGATGCTAAACAGGCAAACAGAATTCCTGAATAGTATACATTTTATTGATAACGAACCCCTGAATGGGCAAAAATGTTTTACAACAGATGCAAGCTCCTGGAATGAGGAAGCCGCGCAAATATAAAAACATAAATATACATCAGTATTTACAAATGTCGGCAATGCGGCATAGACGAACACCATGAGTTAATCCCTCTATGACCCACTCGACTTCGATACTTCTCCGACGCTTCAGCTTCAAAATAGATTGATTCAGATAAACGGCCCTCAGGTCCTCCAAACCACTAAACAAATACAGTCCACACGTGGAACGCAGTCATTTGCTTTTTCAAATCCCTAACTTTTGCCTGAATCGCCCTTTCGGGTTTTCGATTCACTGGGATACCCTTTTTTGCCAAAGTCGCCCTTCCAGGTTTTCGACTCTGCGGGTGTACATTCTTTTCTTTTATATCCCTAATTTTTGCCTGAACCCTTTTCCTTTTTTATGGTTCGCTGGGATGCCCCATTTTTGCCTGGATATTCTTTTTCTTTCCAGCGGGTCATTCTTTAAGCAAAGTATTTTTTAACTGCGTCCGCGTTCACCGGGGATGCAAAATCTTCTCCATCCATTACGGATAACAACAAGGCTCCTCCCGAAAAGACCTTGCTGACGATGTACGGACCTTCATAATTGGGAGTCCACTTGCCCCGGTGATCGGAGTGTGGAGGAAGAATCTTCTTCAGGACGAGATCACCCGTCTGAAAGCTTCTAGGACGCACCTTCTTATCATAAGCTTTCTTCATTTGGCTTTGGTACAGACGACCATATGCAATCGATGCTAACCTCTTCTCGTCCATCAGGCTGAGTTGGTTTAGTCGATTCTTAATCCATTCTGCCTCATCGAGTTTCACATCAACCAAAACTCGTCAAGAAGGAATCTCAACTTCTAACGGTAGGACAGGTTCCATACCGTACACCAGTGGGAAGGGAGTTGCCCCGGTTGATGTACGCACCGTTGTACGATAACCGTGTAATGCAATTGGAAACATCTCGTGCCAATCCTTATAGGTCACAACCATCTTCTGTACAATCTTCTTGATGTTCTTATTGGCCGCTTCAACGGCGCCATTCATCTTCGGCCGGTAAGGGGATGAGTTGTGGTGTTCAATCTTGAAACTCTGGCACAACTCCTTCATCATCTTGTTATTCAGATTCGAACCATTATCAGTAATGATCCGCTCAGGAATTCCGTAACGACAGATGATGTCCTTCTTTATGAATCTGGGCACATGATGGAGTTCCACTCGATCAAAGAACGGAAGCAGCCTTCTGGCATAGTTCACGTACGACACCAAATTCGATTGACGAGTCTCCCACTCCCCTTTAATCTGGTTGATCACAAGCGCTGAGTCACCATATACATCTAGGTTCTTGATTCTCAAATCAATTGCCTCTTCTAGACCCATGATGCATGCTTCGTACTCCGCTTCATTATTGGTGACCGGAAACGTCAGTCTCGTGGTAAACGGGATGTGGGATCCATGGGGAGTTGTGATGATTGCCCCAATGCCACTTCCATAAGAATTAACCGCCCCGTCAAATATCAGTTTCCACTGGGATTTCCTATCTGGCCCCTCGTCGGGCAACGGTTCATCGCAATCTTTTGCTTTAAGAAACATGATATCCTCATCAGGGAATTCAAATTTCATCGGCTGTTCGGCAAGGTATTCAGACAATACGCTTCCCTTGATGGCCTTCTGGGAAACGTACTGAATGTCATATTCCGTCAACACCATTTGCCATCTGGCAATCCTGCCCGAAAGCGCTTTCTTCTCGAAGACGTACTTGATCGGATCCATCTTTGAAATTAGCATGGTGGTGTGGTTGAGCATGTACTGTCGTAAACGTTTGGCAGCCCAGGCTAGTGCACAACACGTCTTCTCCAGCATCGAGTAACGAGATTCACATTCTGTGAACTTTTTACTCAAGTAATAAATGGCATGCTCCTTTCTGCCCGTCTCGTCGTGCTGACCGAGAACACACCCCATACTATTCTCAAGAACTGTCAAGTACATGATTAAGGGTCGTCCGGCCACTGGGGGTATCAAGATTGGAGGTTCCTGTAGATACTGTTTTATCTTATCAAATGCCTTCTGGCAATCCTCGTTCCAGATAATCGCCTGATCATTCTTTAACAGTTTGAACATCGGTTCACACGTGGCCGTGAGCTGAGAAATAAACCTTGCAATGTAGTTTATTTTGCCCAGGAAACCACGAACTTCTTTTTCAGTTTTTGGCGCTGGCATTTCTTGTATTGCTTTTATCTTCGCAGGATCAACCTCAATGCCTCTTTCACTCACGATGAACCCCAGTAGTTTTCCCGACCGTACTCCGAAAGTACACTTGTTAGGATTCAGCCTCAATCTGAACCTCCTAAGACTCTCAAAAAGCTTCAGCAAATTGACCAGATGTCCTTCCTCCGTTTGGGACTTCGCAATCATGTAATCAACATAGACTTCAATCTCATGATGAATCATGTCATGAAACAAAGTAACCATTGCTCGTTGGTTAGTGGCTCATGCGTTCTTCAGACCGAAAGGCATTACCTTGTAGCAAAATGTTCCCCAAGGTGTAATAAACGTAGTTTTCTCCATGTCCTCCGGCGCCATCTTGATCTGATTGTAACCGGAGAAGCCATCCATGAATGAAAACACGGAGAACTGAGCTGTATTGTCGACCAACACATCAATATGAGGGAGCGGGAAATCATCTTTAGGGCTCGCCCTATTCAAATCCCGATAATCGACGTACATTCGCACCTTACCGTCCTTCTTCGGTACAAGCACTATGTTGGCGACCCACAGAGGGTAAGTAGTGACCGCTAAGAAGCCAGCATCAAGCTGTTTCTGCACTTCTTCTTTGATCTTAACAGCCATATCTGGTCGTGTCCTTCTAAGCTTCTGCTTAACGGGAGGACAATCTTCTCGCAGCGGCAAGTGATGGACCACAATGTTAGTGTCATGTCCGGGCATATCTTCGTATGAACCACAATGTTAGTGTCCCTATACCCTCTTAGCATCTCGACCAATCTCTGCTTGACATCACTCTGCAATGCAGCTCCTATCCTGACATTCCTGACCAGTTCTTCAGAACCCAGATTCACAATCTCGATCTCTTCTTCGTGAGGCAGAATAACTTTCTCTTCTTGTTTCAACAAGCGGGCCAACTCTTCGGGAAGGTCTTCGTCTTCATCAATCTCTTCTTCGGCTTGATAGATCAGGCAATTGAAGTCTAAGTGAGTCGTAGAAGGTCCAGAGTCGATGTCATCTGCTATGTGGATCCTGCAATAACAAGGGTTAAGCTTAAAACAAGGATATGCAGGTTAACACAAACCCCATTGCCATTTTATTATTTTTCAAAACAAATATAAAACAGGAATAACAGAGATCACAATATTTGAATACGAAGAAAAACGCCTTTTGATTTATTGGTAAAATGCATGTACATAATCAAACAAGGCCCTGGCAATAAAACCACTATGCCCCGGGTAGGACATAGGGTTGTACAATGATTGGAGAAAGTAAATCATTACTCTTTGCCTGTCACTTGGATGGTATCCCTGATGGACCAGTTGTTGAGGCTCTCACATGATTTGCTTGGCTGGATCCAAGAGTCTAGGTCGCAATCAATGTCTTCTCCGTCTTCAGACACTGCGTTGACACTTTCAAATATTACTCCGCCGCTTGTAAACTGGATCGGCCCTTTACCTCGCGACGCACTGTGAGAAGAGGAGGCTTCAGCCGCAGGAGAATATCCCAACCTAAACTTGTCCTGCTTATTGGGTATCTCTAGAATCTGCCCCCAGCCTGAGTTAGATCCGGCTTGAACAACGGCCCGGGCTTCCTTGAAGGAAGAGAGAGTCATCTCTGGTTTCTCAGTGATTACAGGGGCCACGTTCTTGACTTTAACAGCTTTGAACGTCTGACATAGGGTTTCGTGGATTTCCCCATCCATCTCAACATATTTGAAAGACGACAAATGGCTCACCATTATATCTTCCTCGCCACACACAGTCACGATGCTACCTGCAACAGCATACTTGAGCTTCTGGTTCAACGTGGAGGTCACGGTGCCAGCAGAATGGATCCATGGCCGGCCTAGGAGGCAGCTGTAGGCAGGCATGATGTCCATGATGTGGAAGACTGCGTCGAAAGTTTCCGGCCCAACTTGGATTGGTAGCGTTACCTCTCCGAAGACATGACGCTTGGTTCCATCAAAAGCCTTCACAACCAGATCACTGGGTGTGCAAATCAATCCCCGAGTATCTAACTTCATCAATGCTTTCTTCGGAAGGACATTGAGTGACGACCCCGTGTCTACCAACACGTGAGACATAATCGTTCCCCTACACTCTATCGAGATGTGCAGAGCGCTGTTGTGGTTTCTTCCCTTCGACGTCAGCTCCAGGTCAGTGAACCCTAACCCGTTTCCAGCATTCACGTGGGCTACGACCCCTTCCAACTGGTTGACCGATATTTCCTGCGGTACGTACGTGGCATTCAATACCTTCAGCAGCGCGTTGCGATGTGCCTCAGAACACAGCAACAAATTCAGGATGGAAATTTTTGAGGGTGTTTGATGGAGGTGATCCACGATCTTGTAGTCACTCTTCTTAATCAACCTCATAAACTCTTCAGCGTCTTTAACAAGTAAGTCATTCTCTACCCCACGAGGGGTTTCTTCAACGACTTTACTCTTTCCTTTATCAGTTACATCAGCTTTGTCCGCTTTGTCCGCCACAACCTCAGGTCGAGCGAACACTCTTCCGCTGCGAGTAATTCCGCCAATTCCCACTAGGTTATCCACAGACTTTCCAGATGGTTCCAATTCTAACTTCTGTCCGTTACAGTAGACGTCTACCCCATAATGCCACGGGACGACATTAGTGCTTTCAAAAGGTATCGGTCCAGCTTTGGTGATGGTAATCGTGGGCGGTCTGGGTGTAAAAATAGTGATCGTCCAGCGAGGGATGGTGATGGTGGCAACCTCATCATCTTGCTTCAGCATTACCTCTCCAGATCCATATTCGGCCCTTCGGCTAAACTGCAAGATTCCTTCGGTCATCAGACTCTGGATCCCTTCTATCAACTGTTCACATCCATCAGGACGAATCGCACAGCCCATACACAGTTCTCCACAGCCCGGAAAGAATCCTCTCTTCATCAGCTTGGCTTTAACAAAGCTAAGCGGTGCTTTCAGATCCTTGACATCAGTCAATAAATCCAAACTCTCGTCTTCAATAATGGCATTTACCCCACCTCCCCTATGATTCGGCATAGGGTTCTTCGTGACATTTGGCACATTATCTGAGAAATTGATGATCTTAACATCCACCATATCCTGCACCTTGTGCTTGAAGGCTTTGAGTTTTCTATCGTGTGGCCTGGCGCCCCCGAGTGAAACTCACATGTTGCATCCGCATCATAACCTAGCGGAGGTGCCCCTGTCAAGGGAGCCAGGGTTCTCTTCTGGATTAGTTGTAACTGAAGCAAAGTCTGTAACAGCTGAGCATAAGACATGGGCGGAGTCTCAAGGTGACGGTTCGACAAAGGTGCCCTGTTCTGATACTTTCTGTATCCTTGCTGATTCGGCTGCTACTGCTGCTGCGGTGGCTGTTGGACAGTGGGGATGGTTATGCTAGCCACCTGCTGATGCTTGCCTTTGCCTTTCCTTCGAGCATTGGACACATCGCTCGTCTCTCCTTCCCGCCTTTTGCCACCATACGACTTCTTTCCTCTTCCAGCTGAGGACAAATCACCTTGAATTTTCCCCAGTTTGATCCCATTTTCAACGTGCTCACCTGTGATGATGAGATCTGAGAAGCTTCCGGACATACCTCTGACTAATTTATCGTAATAAACCCCTGGGAGGGTGGCTACAAACATTTCAACAAGCTCGCGTTCAACCATCGGCGGCTGAACTCTAGCTGCCAATTCACGCCACCGCTGGGCGTATTCCTTGAACCCTTCGTTGTTCCTCTGTGACAAATTCTGCAGTTGGACCCGGTTCGGAGCCAAGTCACTGTTATATTGGTAATGGTGCACGAATTCCTCAGCAAGTTCCTTCCACGTGCGCACGCTGGTAGGCTCCAGACTCATATACCATTCCAAGGATGGCCCGGACAAGCTATCCTGATAAAAGTGCATCAGCAGCTTCTCATCTTCAGAGTGAGCGGACATTTTCTGGTAGTATGATCTCAAGTGGACGCGAGGGCAAGTGGTGCCCTTGTACTTCTCAAAGTCGGGTACCTTGAACTTGGGAGGCACCTTGAAATCGGAAATCAGTCCCAACTTGGACATGTCAACATCCATAGTGTTCAGGTTCTCGAAATTCCTCATCTTGTCCTCGAGTGCCTTAAACCTCAGACGTGCTTCAGCAGTCAGCTCTCCTTCAGCACCTTTCTGTAAGAACACATCGTCTTGACGGTCTTCTAACCATGGCTGAGGCCCATACAGATTTCCAACACCAGTGTTGCCGTTGCCCAACCCAACATTGACATTAGCTTCGAAATTCCCATTACCGACGCCAGTCGTATTACCATTGAGTCCCATGTTAGCGATCACATTGCCGTTGGCACTATCGTTCCCCCCAGTCACGGGGACGCCATTATGAGGAGTTTCAACAGGTGGACGGGTTGGAACAGTCCCACCATGGAGTACACCATTGCTGTCAACCCTTGAAATCAGAGGTTGGACCAAAGTTATGAGCTGGTCTTGGCCGTTGGCAACCACTTGCATGAGCTCCATGAAGCGGTCCATCCTCTCTCAGAGTTCTTGAACGTCAGTCTGCACTTGCTCCATATCTCTAGCTCGATTTGCTTTGGTCAGATAGCGGTGGATTGGCCTTTCATCAATCCTGGAACAACCTGCATACACAAAGGGTTAGAAAAACGACAAAGTGCTCGTTATGCAGATGCTTCATGCAAATGCAAACGTGTGCCTGTGCGTTAGGGAGATATCCCCCCCGATCCTAGTGCCTGAGTGCCAGTGCTGACAATAAGAAGTCCGAGTCCAGTCATGGAAATAACATCTCATATATATAAAGAAAGCCCATCAAGGCGGTACACAACGTCACTGAGTACAAGCTGAATCAATAGCATGACCTCAACCAACAAGCCTGGTGATGGTCAGCATACAACAATGATCAACACAAAAGGATTACAAATAGTCAAGCACGGCCACGGGCGCGAAACTCTTCTAACAACCCCTTCGTTTCTAGATGATCAGGCCGAGTGAGCAACCCTTCGACGAGTAACTCTCTCTGCATAATGGTGTATTGAAGACCTTCAACCGAATCTTCCCATGCTCCTTCGCCGAAACAATCTTCTAACTTCCGCTTCTTGGATTCAAACATCAGCTTGCGCTCCTTCAGGTTAGCAAGAGCCTTGTTGAGCTGGCATTCAGCGGCTTATCTGCGAGCGGTTTCTTCATCAAACCTCTTCTCACTAGCCTTCACCTGGGCTTTCAGCTTGGAGATCTGTTGCTTCAGCATATCCTCCCGTTCTTTACCGTTGGCTAGGGTGGCCTTCCAATGCTGATTAAACTTAGATATTCTCCGGTACGCTTCATCCAAGTGGTGCTTCTTAGTGGCCAGTACATCATTGACAGCTTTGAAGTCTCGACCCAAGCGCTCAGACTCAGCTATCTGCTTAGTCAAATATGTCCCTAACTGGTTCACCAGCTTTGTCTGCCTCTTGAAGGAATGGACGGCTTCGCTTCTCTCGCTTCTGAGTTGATCCAATTCTTTCTCCAGTTCTTCATTTTCCTTTTTCAGCTCATCTCTCTCAGCTAACACCTGATTATGCTGCTGAATAGGCACGGTGGTAGGCTCTTCAATCACTGGAGGGCTTTCTGGCTTGGCAGGAGGAAACGACATCCCTATAGCATCTGCTCTGGCTCTGATCCAAGTCACATACGAGGCATAGGCTTGGCTATTACTCTTCCCCAGCAACGGTTTTCCCCGCTTACTGATACCATTCCAAGCGTGCTGAAGCTTAGATAGCATATCCCCCTCTAGAAGTCCAGTGAGGTACAGAGATTCCTGCACCTCTTCATCCTTCGGCGGAGCTCTCAAAGCATAAGCAAACTGTCGGACCAGCAGAGATGGATTATAGTTTATACAGCCCTTCCTGCCTATCAAAGGCACATTCGAAAAACCCACTGCAGCTGAAGATGATCTCGGTACCCAACCTATCTCTATCAAACCAGGCAATATCCTCCGCTGACAGACTCATCAAACGCTCAGGCCACTCAGCTGTGGCTGCAGACGAAGCAAGGGGACCCTTCTTGGGTAGGTGAATATCAAGCCATCTATAGAGAAGGGGTACACAGCACAAGACATTCTTGCCCCTTCTGTTCTCGTTTTTGTAGTGGACAGAATGGTAGACATCTCCTATCAAGGTAGGGACTGGATTCCTTGATGCAAAGATGTGGAAGGCATTGAAGTCTACAAAGTCAGGCATATTGGGGAACAGAACGATGCCATATATGCACAGAGCAAGAATGGCGTTGAACACGACCCAACATCCGTCTTTGGCGCACTGCTGAGCCTTTCCCACTAAGAACTGCAAGGAGAAACCGGGAACCCTGTTCCAACTAGACAAAACCAACTCGGAGGCATCTAGACGAAGTGAAGGAGCTAGACTAGCCAGATTAGGCTCAGCATCCATATGAACAAAGGGCATCTGACTCTTGATAGGCACACCTAACAAATCAACATACTTTTCTAGTGTCGGTGTGAGAATAAAGTCTGGGAAAGTAAAGCATCTCAAAGGAGGATCGTAGAACTGCAACAAGGCATGCAACCCATTCAACTCAAACACAGAAGGTCTACGAACCAAGCTGAGCAGTTTACCGTAAGACTTTTCGAATTCATCTCTCACAGAATCATCTGCCAAAGCAATCAAACCAGTCAGCTGAACAATATCAGGAGTGGGGAGCTTGTAAGCCACAATCTTCCTCAGAGAACCCATAATAGCACAATAGAAGGCGAGTAAACCTGAACCGGGGGAAACGGTACCTGCAACACAGACACACATTAATGAAATGCAGATGAATATGCAAAACAATGCAAAATGCAATCATGCAGCAGGAGATCAAGACGACTGTGCTGTTGAGGAGATGAAGGTTCTGTATCAACAAAACCACAATACTGCTCTGTCAAGAACAACCACTATCTCTGATAAGAAGAAAACCCAGGTATCGGACCATAAATCTGCTCTGTCGAGAACAAACACACATCTGATAATAAGGACCTCTAATACAGGACCATAAATCTGCTCTATCAAGAACAAACATACATCTGATAATAAAGACCTCTGATACAGGACCATAAATTTGCTCTATCAAGAACACATACATCTCTGAAGATAAGGACCTCTAATATAGGACCATAAATCTGCTCTGTCAAGAACACATATACATCTGATGATGAGAACCTCTGATACCAACAAAACTAATTCACTATCAAGAAAACCAGGTAGTCTGAAGGTTAAGGCTTCCTGCAACAAACCCAACCCTACTCACAGGTATGGACCTAACCTGACACAAGTTCGGCATCATATGCGGTCATCAGCGTCACATACATTCAAGAGGGGTGATACGATACCCAGAAGGTGTGGCATCATCGTCTCCTGAAGCGGCCTCACTCAGCTGAATTCCAAATGATCGGTCCCCATAGTCGACAATCCTCCAAACCAACAACCCCTCACGCCCAAAGGGCCGGAAAAGAAGTCAACCGGGAGAACCTCGTCTGAGCGTGGATTTCATGAGACACTAGTGCCTGCAAAGCAAGCACGCGCCCACTAATTTCCACAACTAATGCTAAGTACACTCAAGCCTGGGTCTGGCTTCTCACTCATCAGAATTCCCCTCCCACAACAGCACAGATAATCATATCATACTGAAAATAAAGTGCGGGGAAATAAAATGTGATAAACAAACACAACCCAACAAGTAATCATACAAGCGATAGGACTAACTCTCGCAGGGGACGTTGGATCCCCAAACTGACTCGCATAGGGGACGTTGGGTCCCCAGGAAACTATCAAGTCCCCAGCAGAGTCGCCAGCTGTCGCTACTGCGAAAATAAGGTGCCGGCAAAACAGAAGAGTCGCCACCTTTCGTTATTTATCCCTCAGAATGGGAAAGGAAACGATCGGAGAAACCTGACGAAAATGGTATAAGACAAGGTCATCGCAACCATTGTCTGGGTTCGGGAGTCGGTTACGTAAGGGGAAGGTATTAGCACCCCTCACGTCCATCGTACTCGATGGGATCCACGCTTGTTGGGTTTATCTGACGGGTTGGTTTTATCTATCTACCTATCAAGGCTGGTTTAAAAGGAAAAGAAAATGACTCGGCAAAGCGTCGCACTTTATGCCTACGTATTCTCATCAGAGAATGAGAAATCAGAGTCAACGTAGTTCGGCTAACTACGGGTGATGGGGAAGGTGGCTCGCCAATACGTCCGTATTGTGCCTATATACTCTCAACAAGTATGAGAGATCAGAGCTTACATAGTTCGGGATAATACGGATTACGGGGATTCAGATTCATCTGTTTTATCGAGTAGGGTTAACAAACAATTCCAGCAGTTGGATGTACGCAGACTATGACCTGAGAGTGAATGCGTCGCATGTCACCCAAAGGGTGCCATACTAAACATCCAGACTGTTGAAAAGAAACTCTCCAACAATCCTTTCTCAGATAGCTTAAGGCTCGTAACGTACGATGTCAGTTAACCTTTATTACTGTATTTTAATTTGTTTCAAGATGAGAAGAGAGAACAAGCTCAACTAAGGGGAGACTATCAAGTCCTAATGTGGTCATGCCAAGGATTCATCCTATGGTTGGAGTTTGAAACAGGGAACTCCTAGAAGTTATCATGCATAGGTTTCAACCTAAAGTTCTATCATCACTTCCTTATCAAAGGAAGTGAGATTCCTAGGGGATCATGTCAATGATAAACAGAAACAGATAAAGCATCAGCTTAAACAGTAAACAGTAAACGACTGTAAAATGCATGCAATGCAAGTGAGGGAGGAAATGTGTATGGGGCATCAGCCTCCACAAGCTCATCTCAACCTCAAGCCAGATATGAATAACTGTAATCATACAGAGGAAATAACAAGCTATCAAGCAAAATATAATAACTGCAATCATACAGAAGAAATGAAATAAAATTCCATCAAGCAAATGATAAACCACATAGGCAAGGGAGCAGAGCTCTACCGAATACCCGCAAGCAAAGCCATACAGTAAAAATACAAGCTGAGGGAGCAACTCAACCTCTAGTGCAATCATGCTCCTAGCTTGAGTCAGTCTAGATATGAACTTATTCTAATGCATCGAGCAAATCAAACAAGTCACATCAATACAGTTGCGCAGAAAGCAAATAGACAGACAAGCAGATCAACAGCTTCCACAGCTTCACAGCAAAGCTCTCCTCTGACAGCAGTTCAGTCTTCAGTCTTCAACAGCTCTTCAGGGCTATCATCTTCAATAGCAAGTATCAACTTGCTTCTTCAAGCTTTCAATACATCAAGCATAAGTATCAACTTATTCTTTCTTCTTCCTCAAGCTTTAGCTCTTTCTTCCTTACAAGTATCAACTTGCTCTTCCTGATCTACAAGCTTCAGCTTCAATGGTAGTCTTCAAACACAGAGAAGTGGTAACTTCTAGCCTCCTATTTCAAGCAAGGAACTCCATCCTCTAGCAAGGGAGAAAGATTCATCTAACAAGATAAAAGTTTGGATGATTGACAGTAGAGTAAAGACCAAAGGTCACCACTAAGCATCCTATCATCAGAGAAAGGGACCCTCAAAGGTTCTACCAACTTGTAAAGAGACACACATCCTACCAAAGGAGGGATGAGGCCTTTACAAGGGGACCTTACATCATAGGGAAGAATGGAAGTGATCAACATCTTCCATGTTTATGAAGGAAGAGAATCTATCTATAAGCTCTGCCTACAAACCCTAATCTTAAAACCTAATCAACACTACACCAAAAGAAGGGGAGATCTTCACATCCAAGCTTCTTTAAGCATTCCATGGTAGCCCAAACTTGTATTCAACATCATCCAAGAGCAAGAGAGACAAAACCCTAATCTAAGGGAACTAAAGAAGTCATCCTAGTTGAATTAGTGCATTAGAATCAGCCAAAGTTAGCACCTAAACTAAAATCAAACAAAAATAGTAAACTACATTGTAAATTCCTACAAAAATTCCTAAGAGGCCCTAATTCAATCATGAATCTACCATACAAAATCAGAGGTTGAATCATCCACCAAGTTCTAGATATAAAACCTAAATCATAAGGTATTAATCATAAACCCTAAAAATGGAGCTCCTAAAGTTTCAAACTAAAACTACCACTTACATTCATCACAAAAATGTGAGAAACATCTAGGGGGAACATGCATATCTATGCTAGCTACACACAAAAAATCAAGGCAAGAATCATCATCAAATGATCAAACCAAATTCAACAAAATCAAGTATCAACCATGATTATTTTAACATCAATTAAAATTCAACAAATGCTAATAAAAACAAAAATGCATGAAATGTTAGTATTTTTTATCTAAAAAAATCTAGATTCATACATGAATCAATGGAAAAAAGAATGGAATTAATTGAGTCATTTTTCAATTTTTTTATGGATTATTCAATAACCATGAATGAAATGAAGAAAATAAATGAAATTAAAGGAAATTGGAAAAACAAGCGTGGCAAATAGCACATTTTTCCAGTTCACTTCAATGTTGGGCCCAAAAGGGGGGTGGTGATATCAATGTTGCACTAAGCCCACCCAGATTCTATTAATGAAACGCAGCGTTGAAGCTGCTCAGAATCCTTCACAAAATTAAATCAATTTGTGGCCCTTGGATCATCACCTGGTCAAAGTCTCACCCCAGATCTAATGGCTATCTAGTCATCTTCTTCCTTTTGAATTTCTGAAACTTCCTCCACCTGCGCGCGCGAAGGTCACCGGCGGTGACTTCTCCGGTCAGCCTCATCCAACCCTAACCCTCTCTACAGGCCTCCATTCCACATGGTTTCTACACGAATCTTGTCCCAAATTTCACAAGGAATCCACCTATACTACTTAACCGTTCTAAAAACTCAAGAATCCAAGAATAGCAATCTCAACCGAAACTTGCATAAACCCTAAATTGTCACTAATCTCCAAATTAATGATCCAGAAAGCTTCCTACACTAATCTACAATGCATTTAACCTAACAAATCCTATTGATTATGCCTACATCAAGCCATGGAATGAGGTTTACATACCTGATAAAATCGTGTGAACAGAGTACTGAATTCCTCAAATCAAGCTTCAAGAATCTCTATATTCCTTCAATGGAGTATGACCTAGCTTCTGTATGCAACAAACTTGATTGAAATGCCTTGAATTCTTGAATCCGATTCTGAGTTGCAGATGAAAAATTCCAAGTGCCAACTCCCAATTCTTCCACGATCTTGCCTTGGATTCAATCTGGGATCAATCACTAACACTAGAGCAAGCTATTGGGAGCAAAATAATGGATTGAAACTGATCCAAACCTTGTAATAGAATTGGATTTGCAAGAAGAAATTTCAAAGTCAATCTCACTATTCTCACTCAACTCTCACCAACCTTGGCTCTGAGTCACTTCATATGTTTATATTGGACATGAATGAATGATCTAGAAAGTTCTGGATCAATCTAATGAGAATTTCAATATCTCATGTCACTTGAAAATTCAATCTCATGCCATGTTCATATCAGTTCTTCTAGAAGCTTGCATTTGCCCTCATTCTCATCCAAATTCTCCTCGAATGAGATTATGAAGGTGTTTGGGTGGATTGGAACCATGTATTTGATATTATGTGTAGTTTGGCACATGTAACTTAAGTCTTAAGTAACAAAATGCAACTCCATGATCTTGACCTCAAATGAGAAAAGTGCTATTGCCATTGTCTTTAAAATGTCATTTCTGATCAAAATGACATATTTCATGCCTTATTTTGGCCTTGGAATGAAAAATCACAAATTTGGTCCTTTTAATGAACTTTAATTCTTCCTTTTTAGGCCAATTTTGCAATTTTGAGTTACAAGCAATTCCAACCTCTCATGACCACTTGGATAGCCTTAAAACATCATTTTGAACAAGTTTGATGTTGAACATTTTCCCATTTGAAGCTTGCAAATAGGAGTTATGGCCTTATGATTGAAATGACCTGTAATCTCCAAATACCCAAAATACCCTTGACTTGTCAAAGCCATAACTTGAGTTCTACAAATCCTATCAAGTACTTCTAGTACTCTCTAGAAAGATAAAAGGATATGGAACAACATTCATTTTTACCAAAAGTTCATAGGAATCATCCTTCTTGGGAAACAGTGCCATGCAAGTTGGGCAACTTTCAAGCTCCAAATTCACATTCCTCAGATGACTTGTAACTTGTCAAAGCCATAACTTGAGTTCTATAGATCCTATCAAGGACTTATAGCACTCAAATTAAAGCTAAGATCATGCTATACAACAATCATGTTGGGGGAAAAATGAGATGAGAATCACATCTTGATCTAAATTGCCTTGAAGATAGGGGTCAAACTAGGGGATTTTACACTGTCAAGCCTTAGAAACCCTAGCTTGAAACTTCTCAAACTCTTCAATCATGATGAGTTAACCTTGGAATCATCCTTATAGCATCTCAATGTATCAATCCATGATCACATGGCTCTTGAATTAGGTCCCAACCTTCTTTAAATCATCAGTTTACTTAGGGTTGACCCAGTCAAACCCTAGCTGCACCAATCATGGCTGAGGCTTCTTATTCTTGCACAATGACCTATCTAGGCTTCAAAGTGATCTTCAAAATTTCTCATGAGCTCTCTCAAGACCTCAAGTCCAACCTCATGGCTTCAGAATTATCTGATGGCTTTCCACAACTCTCAAGTTAGGAGACACACCCTCTTGCCTTCAACCACTCTCTCTGAGGATCTTCTAACTTCTCTGACAAGGATATCAACCCTTGAAAACTTGAATAAACTTCTTATCTTAGCTTCATAGTCTTGTATAGATCTTAATTGGTGATCATACCTCTTGATCTCCTACATACATGTCAATGAAATGCAAATGATAATGCTAATGTGAATGAAATGAAACATAAGCTAGGTAAAGAAAAGTTGGGCAAATTTTAGGGTGCAACACTACCTTCCTCCATTATTCCATCCACGACTTTTCACTCTTTTCCATAGTCGAACTATGACGCTTTGATTTCTCATTCTCGTCCGAATGAGCATACGTAGACACAAGGGCCCCAATCCTTGGGGAGCACCCTATCCTCTAACCACCCATTTCCCTTAGCGTCTTTATCCCTTTAACCTACCAATTTGCCTTAAACATCGAGAAGAAAACAAGTAAACCTAGATAACACTCTCCACAAATACCTTAAGAGGTTCCCGTTGAGTACAACGGACGTGAGGGGTGCTAATACCTTCCCCTCGCGTAACCGACTCCCGAACCCGGAACTTGGTTGCGACAACCCTGTTCCTATCCTTTCGTTTTACGAGGTTTTCTCGATATTTTCCTCTCCCGTTTGTTCGAGAAATATAAAGTTCGGTGGTGACTCTGTTGAACCGCATTTCCACGCCTTTCGCGTGAGGGTCGTGTTCTCCGAAATGTCTCAGTGATTTTTCGAGGTGCGACAGCTGGCGACTCTGGTGGGGAAATTTGCTCCATGCAAAGAGAGAGTCGAGTCTATCTTTTGGTTTGTGAGGAGTGTTTGTTTTTTATTTGTTTTCTTCTTGCTTACATATTTGTTCTCTTGTGGATTTTATTTGTGCTTGTTATCTTGGTTGCCTGTTGGTTCTTGGGATGACATCATGAGTAAAGCTCTACGCCCGAGCTTTGGTAAAAGCAGAGAGAACACATAGTTTAGAATTGGTAGTCGAGTAGTATTAGTCTCCGAGGACTTGCTCCTTGTGGGCCTAGCATGAAAGCTCCTCCAGAGGAGACCTATTCGTAGATCTTATTGTAATACAGCTAGCCTGTTGCTCGACTTGATTCATGAAGGGTCCATGATTCTGGGAACCTTTTTAGCACCAGTTCCAATAATGGTGGTCTTGTAGTGTTAGTCTCCAAGGACTCGCTCCTTATGGGCCTAACATGAGGACTCCGCTCACGAGAGACCTTATCGTCATTATCGTCGTAATACATCCAGCCTGTTGTGTGACGCTAATACGACTAGTGTCCGTGATCCTAGGAACTAAACGTAGAAACATCCGTGAGTGGGTTTATGGGTAGAGTGTCTAGATCTTCCCGTATAGGGTTTACCTGTCAATTTTATTTGAGCAGGAATTATGGTTACCTACCTGTTACAATTATCAGCTTCAGAGTTGTTTGAACTGTGATATTGTGGTCCTGGATCTTGTATCTTGCATTGAATCTCGCATATCATTTGCATTGCATCTCATATGTTGTGCATTTTGCATTCCCAATACTTCAGCAGAATCTCATGTCTCCATTCCTTCCTCTCCAGTAAATCAAGCTGATTCCTCGACACCATTACGCGACTAGAGCCAATACAAGATGAATGATGGAGCAGATTCAGCAAGAGCAAGTTTCCTTCAGAGAAGAGTTGGACTCCATCAAAGGAATGATTGACCAGATCTTGGAAGCCATCCTCCCAGCCAGAAGAGAGGAAGAACAACGTGAAGCTGCTGCTGTCGTCAACAACAATGGTCAGGCGCAAGTGTATACCCTAAGGCTCTCAGCTCCTGTCCTTAATCCCTATGGAATGCCAATGAATTTCGCTACCGCAGCTGAAAGGACCACTTCTCAGCCAATCCCAGTGCCTGGAGTTACTGTTGGAGCTATTCCGCAAGCCCAACCAACTGTGGTTCAGATCCTCGAAGATAATATGGTGGATCAGTATGACGATGTGCAAAACTATCATGCTGATATTCCCATTGCCAGTCTAGTTGCTGCTCAGGATTCAGAAGTTATGAAGATGTGTCGAGACCTAGCTTAGAAGTTTCGAGTTATGGAGGGGCACAATTCAAACCCTCTCAGTGCCTTAGAAATGTGCTTGGTGCCTGATGTCGTCATCCCGCCCAAGTTTAAGGTGCCCGAATTTTCAAAATACAAAGGTCTCAGTTGCCTAAATATTAATCTGAAGATGTATTGTCGCAAGATGGCTACCTATGCCAGAGATGAAAAACTCATGATTCATTGCTTCCAAGACAGTTTGTCTGGGGCATCACTCGAATGGTATATGCAACTGGAACGTAAGTGTGCATACTTGGGCTGAGCTAACTGACGCATTTGTCAAGCAGTATAAGTATAATACCGATCTTGCTTCGAATCGTACTCAACTTCAGAGTATAACTCAGAAGGATAACGAATCCTTCAAGTAGTACACACAACGATGGAGAGAGCTAGCCGCAAGGGTGCATCCACCTCTTGTTGATCGTGAACTGATTGACATCTTCATGGGTACCTTGCAAGGCCAATATTACAAGAAGCTGATCGGTAGTGTCTCTGCTGGATTCTCTGACTTAGTGATTATCGGTGAGAGAATTGAAGAAGGTCTAAAGAGCGGAAAAATCCCAGGAGGTTCTAACAACCAGGCCAATGCTAAGAAGCCTTTCAACGGATACAAGAAGAAAGAGGGGGAAACAAATGCTATCTCTTTGCAGAAAGAGCAAGCTCTGCAACAAGCTCCTGCTCTTATGCCTTATCAAGTTCCTTACTACCAGTATCTGCACGTTGCTGCTGCGCAATATGCTCCAATGCCTTATCAGCCAGTTGTTCAAGCAATGCAAGCTCAGATGTCACAGCAACAGGCTCCTCAGCAACAGGCCTACAACCAGCAAGGATATCAGTATCCTCCTCAGCAACAACAGATGCAAGGTGCTCAACAACAACAAGGTGCTCACCAACAGCGTCAGCAGAGAACATGGAGGCCAGATAGAGTCTTTGATCATCTACCAATGACATATGCTAAAATCTTTGCTCAGTTGATGGAGAAGAAAGCTGTTGTTCCGAGAGATTTGGCTCCTTCAACTGTCATTCCTGCTGATTACGATGCAAATGCTCATTGTGAGTTTCATAAGGGCGCTCCAGGTCATACCATTGAGGACTGCAGAGCTTTCAAGCACATAGTTCAAGACATGATCGACAGGGATGCTATCAACTTCAATGGGAAGTCTCCAAACGTCATCAACAATCCGATGCCACCAGCCAACTAGTGCCAACATCAGATCAAGCAGAGTCAAGTTCATTTCTCGAAGAAGACAATCATGTTGCCATTTCATTACTTGCTTTCTTGAGTTTTGTCTTTATTTGTTTAAGTACTGTATGCTTTGAACATTGCCATTCGTATTTGGTTTTCATTAATGTATTGTTTATGCATGTTTTGAATTAGTTATGTCGTATTCACTCATTTTTGCGCTTATCACCGACACATTCATTCGCTTCACTCTATCTACTGTTGTTTAACATGATTTGAGGGAGGATGATGAAAATGAGATACCCATAATTGCAAACCGTATGCGTTCAGACAGAATCTCGTCAATGATGTACAAGCATTGTTTCAATCCCCCATATACCGGAGATATAAGGAGTTAATCCTTAGTAAACCACTTCGAGCCTAGAAGTAGAAGTTTCCTTCGGATATTCAAACCTTTACACTCAACCTGGGGCAGGGTAGTGTTCAGTTTATCCAATTCCGCATCGAATTAACAAAAGCAAAATCAAGAAGACGGTTGTTCATCAAAGACCCATGTTATGGCAGTCACAATCCTCCAACAAAATAAAAAAAAAAATCAAAAGTCTGCTAAGTCAAACATCTAAAAAGGGGACTTAGGAAAAATCAAGGCAATCCCGATGGATCTGACAAGCAAAATCAATCCATGCAAAAGTTAGGGATCAAAAACAAAAGCAAAAGAGGACCCCAAAACCCTCAACAAAAACAAAATAAGATTCAGTGGCCACCAAAATCAAAAAGGGGCACTGACATCCATCAAAGTAAGGTGATTGCCATTTCGAGCAAACCTTGAACCATCAAGTTTATACCGTCAAGACTAGTGTAGAATTAACTGAGTGTAGGAATGGAGATCATTAAGAAGAAGGGGTGGGTACAAGTCATACTTTGAGCCTAATATCCTTTGTTTCATAACCGTGAAGCAGACCACGTTACAACCCTCTAAAGACCTAATTGAGGCGAGGTTTATTCTGAAAGCATAACATTGCAAGGTTACGTAACCTAACTCCTCACATGATTGCTAATCATCAGCATTGGTGTCATTATTCTTGCAACATCTTTTACACCAATCAAAATAAGCATAATGTTTGGGCTAACGGTCCATTCGTTTCACTATCACGACACTTCAATAAAATGATACTTTTTCAAATCTTGCATCGAACTTTGCATTAATATTACCATTTGTGAATGTACAATTTTAATTGGCAAAAATAGTGCTAGGTATTCAAAGACATTTCGACAAGGGGTAACCAAAGAGGAACTTGACTTCCAGTGGCTGACACAAAGCAAAGTTACCTCAAAACCCACAGGCTGGGGCAAATCATTCAAGAGCTTGAGCAGGGGCAAACCATTAACAAGTTCAGACTGGGGCAAGACCAGGTCGTCCCAACCATCAAGCAGAGTTGCAATCTTCTCTGAAGCAAATTTACAACAAATCATCAAGTACCCAGACTTGGGGCATCAAGAGTATTTTCTGCTCCAGTCATGGCGTCTTCAGTGAACTGCGTGTCGAGGCAATCAATCCCTCCCACCACCCGAAGTCCAATCCGCATTGGCAACTACCAAAAGTCCACCGCGCTGACGTCTCCACCTGCATTTCCAATCACCCGTCTGCAATCATGTGCATCATACGCATTGCATTCGCTATCATAAGTATCTTGCATCATACGCATACTCAAATCATATCATACTTCCCTGGCTCTTGCATCTCCGCGCGTCAGCATTTGCATCTGCGCTTCCATTCATTATAGAACCTCATTATCATCCAGCATTTGTATATGCAAGTCAAGGTCCAGGATCAACCTCGAAGATTTCCAAGATCATCATCAGCCCCGTCAGGGGCATCCTCTGCTAGACTGTGGGTTTCTCCCACAAACTTCAAGAGCTTCAAAACAGTCATCAGCCCAATCAGGGGCATCTTCTGCAAGATGTGGGTTTCTCCCACGAAATTCAAGGATATTCAAAGCAAGATTCAACTCAGTCAGAGGCATTTTTCAAAGACCATGGGTGCTTCCATGACGTATTTCAACCTCGCGGTTGATCAAATCTTCAAGTCAACATACAGCCCAGCCAGGGGCATATAATTCAAGACCGTGGGCATTCCTCACGAGGTTGTTCGACCTTTTGTTGGGCAAATCCAAGAGTTTCAATACAAGATTCAGCCAAGACAAGGGCATCTTCATCAAAGCTGTGAGCGTTCCTCATGAAGTTGTTCAACCTTTTGTTAACCAAGACAAAATTTCAAGACAAATTCAGCCCAGTCAGGGGCATCTTCTTCATAATTCATGGGCGTAACCATGAAAGCATTTCAACAAAATTATGATCTCCAAGCAAGACGGTGGGCGTACCACATTGATTCATTTCAATCCAATCTTCCTCTTGGGTGTTCCCCAATGAGTTGTATCCAGCAAGCGTGATCATTGTCAATTGCATCACTATCATCCTTTTGGGTGGTAGTGGCATGTGTGACAGTTTTGCTCCGTCATCCTTTTGGTGGGGGGTCTATCATAGTCATTAATGATAGATTGTGCGATATTGTTTGTGTTTCGCTCCGTCATCCTTTTGGTGGGAGCGTCTGTCACTTGGATTGGTGTCAGATTATGCGATAGTTTGTTTATGTTTCGCTCCGTCATCTTTTTGGTGGGGGGTCTATCATAGTCATTAATGATAGATTGCGCGATATTTGTTTGTGTTTCGCTCCGTTATACTTTTGGTGGGGGGTCAATCATAGCCATTAATGATAGATTGTGCGATATTTGTTTGTGTTTCACTCCGTCATTCTTTTGGTGGGGGGTCTGTCACTTGGATTGCTGTCAGATTGTGCGATAGTTTGTTTATGTTTCGCTCCGTCATCCTTTTGGTGGGGGTCTGTCATAGTCATTAATGATAGATTGTGTGATATTGTGTGAGTTTCGCTCAGTCACCCTTTTGGTGGAGGGTCTGTCATAGTCATTAATGATAGATTGTGCGATATTTGTTTGTGTTTTGCTTCGTCATCCTTTTGGTGGGGGGTCTATCATAGTCATTAATGATAGATTGCGCGATATTTGTTTGTGTTTCGCTCCGTCATCTTTTTGGTGGGGGGTCTGTCACTTGGATTGGTGTCAGATTGTGCGATAGTTTGTTTATGTTTCGCTCCGTCATCCTTTTGGTGGGGGGTCTATCATAGTCATTAATGAGAGATTGCGCAATATTTGTTTGTGTTTCGCTCCGTCATCCTTTTGGATGGGGGTCTATCATAGTCATTAATGATAGATTGTGCAATAGTTCGTTTCTGTTTCGCTCCGTCAGCCTTTTGGTGGGGGGTCTGTCATAGTCACTAATGATAGATTGCGCGATATTTGTTTGTGTTTCGCTCCGTCATCCTTTTGGTGGGGGGTCTGTTATAGTCATTAATTACAGATTGTGCGATATTTGTTTGTGTTTCGCTCCATCATCCTTTTGGTGGGGGGTCTGTCATAGTCATTAATGATAGATTGTGCGATATTTGTTTGTGTTTCGCTCCGTCATCCTTTTAGTGGGGGGTCTGTTATAGTCATTAATGACAGATTGTGCGATATTTGTTTGTGTTTCGCTCCGTCATCCTTTTGGTGGGGGGTCTGTCATAGTCATTAATGATAGATTGTGCGATATCGTTTGTGTTTCGCTCCGTCATCCTTTTGGTGGGGGGTCTGTCATAGTCATTAATGACAGATTGTGCGATAATGTTTGTTTGTGTTTCGCTTCGTCATCCTTTTGGTGGGGGGTCTGTCATAGTCATTAATGATAGATTGTGCGATATTGTTTGTGTTTCGCTCCGTCATCCTTTTGGTGGGGGGTCTGTCATAGTCATTAATGATAGATTGTGCGATATTGTTTGTGTTTCGCTCCGTCATCCTTTTGGTGGGGGGTTTGTCATAGTCATTAATGACAGATTGTGCGATAATGTTTGTTTGTGTTTCGCTCCGTCATCCTTTTGGTGGGGGGTCTGTCATAGTCATTAATGACAGATTGTGCGATAATGTTTGTGTTTCGCTCCATCATCCTTTTGGTGGGGGGTCTGTCATAGTCATTAATGATAGATTGTTCGATATTGTTTGTGTTTCGCTCCATCATCCTTTTGGTGGGGGGTCTGTCATAGTCATTAATGACAGATTGTGCGATAATGTTTGTTTGTGTTTCGCTCTGTCATCCTTTTGGTGGGGGGTCCGTCATAGTCATTAATGTCAGATTGTGCGATTATGTTTTACTCTACCATCCTTTGGGTGGTAGTAGCTGTGTGTGTTTCATCCCATCATCCTTTATGTGATGATGACCTTTTTGCCAGTTGTTTACGGTTTACTCAGAGGTTTACATTTTTCAGTATTTTAATTCACAAGCATTTCTTTTCTTTTCAGACAAATTCAGGGTCTTCTTCATATCTAATTGATTCCTACCTCGAGAAAATGAACGCTTCAGCAGTTCATTTCCTTAGGTTTAAGCCAATTAGATAGGGGCATCTGTCATACCCTAAATTTGTCCTACCCATTTTTAAATTTTTCGCATTTTTCGATTCTATTTTCACATATGCATTGCCCGCTTAATTTCTTGTTATTTAGACACGTGTCCGTTTGCCATTGAAGGATTTTTCAAATTTTATTTTTCTGGCCAATGAGAGCGTGACACGTGGCCTAAGAACATTTTGTGAGTATTATTTTCTTAAACTTTCTTTTTCTTTTTTAAATGTTACTAACAATATTTTTAAGTAATTAATATTGTTTTTGTTTTTTTAGTTTGTTATATATAATTGTTAATATTTATTTAATAGTTATTATTATTATTATTTGTTTATTATTTATTTGTGTTAATTAATATTGTAAGTATTAATTTGTATTAATAGTTATGAGTTTTTGTTATTAATAAAAAATAAGTAAAAAAAGACGGTTAGAGAATAGGGAGAAGGGCCTGGATTTGGCCAATTTGAATCTGAGAATGAGAGGCGATTGGTCTTTAAAAGGGAGCTGAAAGAGAAACCCTAGGGGGGAGATCGTTATTGTCATCGCTCTGGGAAAATATCCGCAGTCATCCCATTACCTCACCCCAAACCCTAACTGATAACTGCTCATAATCCAAATCAGCGCCGCTTAGAAAACATCCCCTTCCTCTCAACAAAACACCGCCCAAAACTCATCACATTCCCTCTCCCAAAACCTAATCCCTCTCTGAATCCGCCGCCGTTTTTCTTTTCACCACCCTCATCATCACCTTCCGTTTTTCACTAACAACCTTACCCATTTCATTATCATCAAACTCTCCGTTTCGATCCACGCCGTCAACATCATCATCGCGGCGCCGCCATTAGTTCATTTCTGAAACCGCAAACAGCAAAAGTATGGACAACAACAAAGACAAGTGGCAATACTAATGACATCGACACTTTGAAGTCCATCATCAAATCTCTTCTTCTCTGCTGATGAACCAATTTGCGGCGACCCTCGTATAAATGGAAACTCAGAAGTAGCTCTCAACGTCAACGATGCATTGGTTCAACAAATTCGACATTCTTATCTGCAATTTGTTCTGTTTTCTTTCTTTTAGGTCGAAGTTTGTTTTGTTGGAGTCAGGTATTTGTCAAAGGAGCTCGTTTACTCTGTCGGTGATAGCCCAGCTGTAACGTTGCCCTCATTGTTTCTGCGAGTCTTAAGCGGAGTCGACAAAGGGTTTTCACGCGAAGCCAAAAGTTGAAATCGAAAGCATTATTTCAAGTTTAAATTAGTAATGACTTGCATTCCACTGGCGAAGTTGACGCCACGATTTGGATCGGTAACATATCATTTTTGTTGTAGTATAGTTTTTCTGTTTTTTCTGTTTTTTCTGTTTTCTGGGTTTCTGAGATAATATTGGTCTTTTTCTGTTTTTCATGTCATTTGGGTCATGTCCCATTTTTCTTTTAGTAACATTATTGATGATTTCTGGTGTATAATATTTTATGGATTTACTGGTTATTTGGGTGATTATATCATGGTTGTTATCTCTTTTTGATTGACTCTACTTTTTCTATTCTCAAACCATGATAAACTTTCGGAGAAATTTTGACATTCCATAAAAGGAGTTCATGGTAGCTCTATTTTGAGAGGTAGTTTAGCGGTAGCTCTGTTTTTTTCATATATGTTTTGAGTGTTAAGGGATGTCGCGGTTCTTCCTCGTCTTTTGAACGGTAAAAGGAGTTCATGGTTTCGTTCATGGGGAAAACCAAATTTTCTATGACCCAAGCCCCAAGGTACTGTTGAAATTATCACTCAGTTTTCTCTTGTGGTATTATGTCCTGTTATTATTTAATTAGATAGTATGTTAGTTTCAGTTTTTAAAATAGGATCATAAATAGCAATTTTAAATAAAATAATCTATTTTTTATGTGCATAAAAATTCTTGGAAATAGATTGTAAAAATTGGTGTTTTCAATTAAAGTTTACATGTCACAAATTTTGAGTACAATGGTTTCGCCTGTTTTCATCATAGCACACGGTACTCACTTCGTATCGTTATTACGCATGAAATAATTTCCAGCTTCCAGCGTATTTCATAAAGGAAATTTCAATAATCATTTATTTATTTTTTTTCAAATCAAAGCCACCTTTATTTTCTATTTAGTAAGCATTTTATTTTTAAGACAATTCAAAAGAAATAATCTTTGGGCTATTTTCAAACTTGTTTTCAAATATGATTAATCTTTTTTTTCTAATCCTAAAACAATTTATTTTTAACGTACAAACTATTTTCAAACTTTATTTCTAAAATTTGATATTATTTTTCTTAATCCTATTTCAATATATTTTTCATTACCAAATTATTTTCTAATTAAATCACGAAAAAATTAAATTTTTGAAGTCTAGCACTTCTTGGATTTTTGGACGATTATTATTGAGGTGTACTCCTTAAATAATATATTGTTCGACTTTTCATTTTTTCAAAATATATTCTTTCGGACAACGAAATATCATAGGAATCTAGCATTCCGTGTGATATTTCCATTGTTCATCCAGACATTTTTCAAATGAAAATGGTGTTGTCGAGATCTAGCATATCGATAATACTCCGATTAATTGGTTGTGAGGCCAACATCTCATTTATTAAGTAATCGTCATTTCTCATATACTTTTCAAATCCAATCTTGTATTATCACTTCTCATACCAAACCATTTTCAAACCTTTTTCAACTCAAACCATTTCAAAACCATTTTCTCGATTAAAACTCCGAAAGGAGGTTCTTGGAATCTAGCATTCCTTGGATCTTCGAGTGAATAATTATTGAGGCACGCTCTTGAGTTGTTATTCACTCAATCTTTCTACTTTTCCAAACTCAAACATTTTCAAACGTCCTCCTAAGTCTAGTGCTCGTCCGCATTTGCAACTGTCGATATTTTGCATACACTTCACCATTCCTCGTGGTTTTGATATTAGGGGGCACCCTTAGGAACTAATATCGTTTCTCACCATTTAACCCTTGACACGTCGTCAAGTCGGTTCCGTCTTCAATAAAATCCTCGACACATCGTCGAGACATTTTCAAATCAACTTCCTTTTACCTCGCATTCCATTTTCGATTCAATCTCTCTACAAACGTTTTTTGAATTTACAAAAGAGGGATATTCTTAGGATCTAGCATTCTTTGAATATTTGAACGGGTAACTCTCGAGGCGCGCCCTTGAGTTGTTATTAGTTCATTCTTTCGATTTCAAAACTTCTAACCCATTCAACCTCATGTTTTCGTGGTTGTTACCACGAACTACGACTGCTCTGATTCTTCATTTACGCTTGAATGTAAGATACGTAGGCACAAGATTGCGATGATCTTGGCGAGCACACTTCTACCTTCCTCCATTATTCCATCCACGACTTTTGACGCTTTTCCATAGTCGAACTACGACGCTCTGATTTCTCATTCTCGTCCGAATGAGCATACGTAGGCACAAGGGCCCCAATCCTTGGCGAACACCCTATTCTCTAACCACCCATTTCCCTTAGCGTCTTTATCCCTTTAACCTACCAATTTGCCTTAAACATCGAGAAGAAAACAAGTAAACCTAGATAACACTCTCCACAAATACCTTAAGAGGTTCCCGTACCTTCCCCTCGCGTAACCGACTCCCGAACCCGAAACTTGGTTGTGACAGCCCTGTTCCTATCCTTTCGTTTTAAGAGGTTTTCTCGATATTTTCCTCTCCCATTTGTTCGGAAAAAATAAAGTTCGGTGGCGACTCTGTCGAACCGCATTTCCGCGCCTTTCGCGCGAGGGTCGCGTTCTCTGAAATGTCTCCGTGATTTTTCGAGGTGCGACAGCTGGCGACTCTGCTGGGGACATTTTCTCCATGCAAAGAGAGAGTCGAGCCTATCTTTTGGTTTATGAGGAGTGTTTGTTTTTTATTTGTTTTCTTCTTGCTTACATATTTGTTCTCTTGTGGATTTTATTTATGCTTGTTATCTTTGTTGCCTGTTGGTTCTTGGGATGACATCATGAGTAAAGCTCTACGCCCGATCTTTGGTAAAAGCAGAGAGAACACATAGTTTAGAATTGGTAGTCGAGTAGTGTTAGTCTCCGAGGACTTGCTCCTTGTGGGCCTAGCATGAAAGCTCCTTCAGAGGAGACCTATTCGTAGATCTTGTCGTAATACAGCTAACCTGTTGCTCGACTAGATTCATGAAGGGTCCATGATTCTGGGAACCTTTTTAGCACCAGTTCCAATAATGGTGGTCATGTAGTGTTAGTCTCGAAGGACTCGCTCCTTATGGGCCTAGCATGAGGACTCCGCTCACGAGAGACCTTATCGTCATTATCGTCGTAATACAGCCAGCCTGTTGTGTGACGCTAATACGACTAGTGTCCGTGATCCTGAGAACCAAACATAGAAACCATCCCGTGAGTGGGTTTATGGGTAGAGTGTCTAGATCTTCCCGTATAGGGTTTACCTGTCAATTTTCTTTGAGCAGGAATTATGGTTACCTACCTGTTACAATTATCAGCTTCAGAGTTGTTTGAACTGTGATACTGTGATCCTGGATCTTGTATCTTGCATTGCATCTCGCATATCATTTGCATTGCATCTCATATGTTGTGCATTTTGCATTTCCAATCCTTTAGCAGAATCTCATGTCTCCATTCCTTCCTCTCCAGTAAATCAAGTTGATTCCTCGACACCATTACGCGACTAGAGCCAATACAAGACGAATGATGGAGCAGATTCAGCAAGAGCAAGTTGCCTTCAGAGAAGAGTTGGACTCCATCAAAGGAAAGATTGACCAGATCCTGGAAGTCATCCTCACAGCCAGAAGAGAGGAAGAACAACGTGAAGCTGCTGCTGTAGTCAACAACAATGGTCAGGCGCAAGTGTCTACCCCAAGGATCTCAGCTCCTGTCCTGAATCCCTATGGAATGCCAATGAATTTCGCTACCGCAGCTGAAGGGACCACTTCTCAGCCAACCAACAGTGATTCAGTATGATGATGTGCAAAACTATCATGCTGTTATTCCCATTGCCAGTCCTGTTGCTGCTTAGGATTCAGAAGCTATGAAGATGTGTTGAGACCTAGCTGAGAAGTTTCGAGTTATGGAGGGGCACAATTCAAACCCTCTTAATGCCTTAGAAATGTGCTTGGTGCTTGATGTCGTCATCCCGCCCAAGTTTAAGGTGCCCGAATTTTCAAAATAAAAAGGTCTCAGTTGCCTAAATATTCATCTAAAGATGTATTGTCGCAAGATGGTTGCTTATGCCAGAGATGAAAAACTCATGATTCATTGCTTCCAAGACAGTTTGTCTGGGGCATCACTCGAATGGTATATGCAGCTGGAACATAACAGTGTGCGTACTTGGGTCGAGCTAGCCGAGGCATTTGTCAAGCAGTACAAGTATAATACTGATCTTGCTCAGAATCGTACTCAACTTCAGAGTATGACTCAGAAGGATAACGAATCCTTCAAGGAGTACGCACAACGATGGAGAGAGCTAGCCGCAAGGGTGCATCCACCTCTTGTTGATCGTGAACTGAATGACATCTTTATGGGTACCTGGCAAGGCCAATATTACGAGAAGCTGATTGGTAGTGTCTCTACTAGATTCTCTGACTTAGTGATTGTCGGTGAGAGAATTGAAGAAGGTCTAAAGAGCGGAAAAATCCCAGGAGGTTCTAACAACCAAGCCAATGCCAAAAATCCTTTCAACGGATACAAGAAGAAAGAGGGGGAAACAAATGCTATCTCTTTGCAGAAAGAGAAAGCTCCGCAACAAGCTCCCGCTCTTATGCCTTTTCAAGTTCCTTACTACCAGTATCCGTATGTTGCTGCTGCGCAATATGCTCCAATGCCTTATCAGCCAGCTGTTCAAGCAGTGCAAGCTCAAATGTCACAACAACAGGCTCCTCAGCAACAGGCCTACAACCAGCAAGGATATCAGTATCCTCCTCAGCAACAGCAGATGCAAGGTGCTCAACAACAACAAGGTGCTCACCAACAGCGTCAGCAGAGAACATGGAGGCCAGATAGAGTCTTTGATTATCTACCAATGATATATGCTAAAATCTTTGCTCAGTTGATGGAGAAGAAAGCTGTTGTTCCGAGAGATTTGGCTCCTCCAACTGTCATTCCTGCCGATTACGATGCAAATGCTCATTGTGAGTTTCATAAGGGCGCTCCAGGTCATACCATTGAGGACTGCAGAGCTTTCAAGCACATAGTTCAAGACATGATCGACAGGGATGCTATCAACTTCAATGGGAAGTCTCCAAACGTCATCAACAATTCGATGCCACCAGCCAACTAGTGCCAACATCAGATCAAGCAGAGTCAAGTTCATTTCTCGAAGAAGACAATCATGTTGCCATTTCATTACTTGCTTTCTTGAGTTTGTCTTTATTTGTTTAAGTAATGTATGCTTTGAACATTGCCATTCATATTTGGTTTTCATTAATGTATTGTTTATGCATGTTTTGAATTAGTTATGTCGTATTCACTCATTTTTGCGCTTATCACCGACACATTCATTCGCTTCACTCTATCTACTGTTGTTTAACATGATTTGAGGGAGGATGATGAAAATGAGATACCCATAATTGCAAACCGTATGCGTTCAGACAGAATCTCGTCAATGATGTACAAGCATTGTTTCAATCCCCCATACACCGGAGATATAAGATGTTAATCCTTAGTAAACCACTTCGAGCCTAGAAGTAGAAGTTTCCTTCGGATATTCAAACCTTTACACTCAACCTGGGGCAGGGTAGTTTGCAGTTAATCCAACTCCGCATAGAATCAACAAAAGTAAAATCTAGAAGACGGTTGTTCATCAAAGACCCATGCTATAGCAGTCACAATCCTCCAACAAAATCAAAAAGAAAAATCAAAAGTCTGCTAAGTCAAACACCTAAAAAGGGGACTTAGGCAAAATCAAGGCAATCCCGATGGATCTGACAAGCAAAATCAATCCATGCAAAAGTTAGGGATCAAAAACAAAAGCAAAAGAGGACCCCAAAACCCTCAACAAAAACAAAATAAGATTCAGTGGCCACCAAAATCAAAAAGGGGCACTAACATCCATCAAAGTAAGGTGATTGCCATTTCGAGAAAATCTTGAACCATTAAGTTTATACCGTCAAGACAAGTGTAGAATTAACTGAGCGTAGGACTGGAGATCATTAAGAAGAAGGGGTGGGTACAAATCATACTTTGAGCCTAATATCCTTTGTTTCATAACCGTGAACTAGACCACGCTACAACCCTCGAAAGACCTAATTGAGGCGAGGTTTATTCTGAAAGCATAACATCGCAAGGTTGCGTAACCTGACTCCTCACATGATTGCTAATCATCAGCATTGGTGTCATTATTCTTGCAACATCTTTTACACCAATCAAAATCAGCATAATGTTTAGGTTAACGGTCCATTCGTTTCACTATCACGACACTTCAATAAAATGATACTTTTTCAAATCATGCATCGAACTTTGCATTAATATTACCATTTGTGAATGTACAATTTTAATTGCCAAAAATAGTGCTAGGTATTCAAAGACATTTCGACAAGGGGTAACCAAAGAGGAACTTGACTTCCAGTGGCTGACACAAACCAAAGTTACCTCAAAACCCACAGGCTAGGGCAAATCATTCAAGAGCTTGAGCAGGGGCAAACCATTAACAAGTTCAGACTGGGGCAAGACTAGGTCGTCCCGACCATTAAGCAGAGTTGGAACCTTCTCTGAAGCAAATTTACAAAAAATCATCAAGTACCCAGACTTGGGGCATCAAGAGTATTTTCCGCTCCAGTCATGGCGTCTTCAGTGATCTGCGTGTCGAGGCAATCAATCCCTCCCACCACCCGAAGTCCAATCCGTATTGGCAACTACCAAAAGTCCACCGCGCTGGCGTCTCCACCTGTATTTCCAATCACCCGTCTGCAATCATGTGCATCATACGCATTGCATTCGCTATCATAAGCATCTTGCATCATATGCATACTAAAATTATATCATACTTCCCCGACTCTTGCATCTCCGCGCGTCAGCATTTGCATCTGCGCTCCCATTCATTATGGAACCTCATTATCATCCAGCATTTGCATATGCAAGTCAAGGTCCAGGATCAACCTCGAAGATTTCCCAGATCATCATCAGCCCAGTCAGGGGCATCCTCTGCTAGACTGTGGGTTTCTCCTACAAACTTCAAGAGCTTCAAAATAGTCATCAGCCCAATCAGGGGCATCTTCTGCAAGATGTGGTTTGGTGGATTGTCGACTCTGGGGACCGATCATTTGTGATTCAGCTAAGTGAGGCCTCTTCAAGACTTGATGATGCCACTCCTTCTGGGAATCGTATCATCAGTTTTGAAAGTCTGTGACGCTGATGAACGCATAGGATGTCGTACCTTGTCAGATATAGGTCCATACCTGTGAGTGGGAGGGTTTTTTGCAGGAAACTTGACTTCCAACCTACCCGTTATTCTGGTCTTCTCTTCAGAGCAAACGTACTCCGTCAGCAGTGCAGCAGTATTTAGATTGTGTGGGGGTTGTGACCCCGTTTTTGTTGCATTGCATTGCATTTGCATAGGCATCTTCGCATCATATTGCATACCATTCGCCAGCTAGTCAGAGCTCTTATCCAGCCATTATTTTGGTTCTGAAGGTGAATATTGAAGACGACCAAGAGGTTGAAGCACATTTAAAGCAGATTTGATCAGAGTCAAGCAGTGAAGTCAGCTGACAGTTGTCGGTAGCTATGTCAGAGAGCAGCTTCCAGTTTGTTGATACCTTGTCAGGTTTCACCGTGACGTCCAATCCTCTGTATGGATCTCCGCACGACGAAGACTTTCCGCAAGTGAACAACCTTACTGCAGCTCAGCCTGTGCAGCCATCTGTTGAAGACCAAGGTCTGCGTGAGCAGTTTGTTGTCCGAGGTGAACATTCTCCTTCTGTTGATGTCTCAGACTACCAGGGTTTTGCCTTCCCTGTGCCAAAGCCCCGAAGAGAGGTCCCGACAGCAAAGAATGAAGACCCATTAGCTCCCGTGTATGCTGAAAGGTTTCGTGCCTTAGATGAGAGATTCAAAGCCTTGAAAGGTAAAGACACTGTTACTCCTAGTGCTGCAGATATGTGTCTGGTTCCTGGCCTAGTGTTACCTCTGAAGCTCAAAATGCTGAGGTTTGAAAGGTACAAAGGAGATAGTTTCCCGAAGCAACATTTGGTGATGTTCTGCTGAAGAATGACTTCATTTGTGCACAACGACAAGCTGATGATTCATTGCTTTCAAGATAGTCTGACTAGGGCACCTCTGAGTTGGTATATGCAGTTAGAGCGTGATCAGATCCGATCATGGATGGACTTAGCCAATGCCTTTCTGAAGCAGTACGACTATAATCTTGACGAAGCTCCTACTCGCGTGCAACTGCAAGAATTGTCTCAAGGGGACAATGAATCTTTCAGAAAGTATGTTCAGAGATGGAGAGAATTTGCTGGTAGAGTGCAACCACCGCTCCTAGACCAAGAGCTGAAAGGCATGTTCGTAAACTCCTTACAGAGCCCGTACTTCGAAAGAATGTTTGAAACCGCACCAAATTTCTCTGAGTTGGTAAGGACGGGAGAGCGCATCGAGTATGGTGTAAAGACTGGAAGAATCCCGAATGTGTCAAGAGGTCAGGCCAGTAAAACTGAATCTCTCTATAGCTCTCAATCTGAAGATGAAACTATGATCAATACGGTCCTGACAGATGTTGGATATCCTCAAGTCGAATCGGTGAAATCTGTTGGTTCGCCGTCTTCTCAGCGGTCAGTATCTTCTGTGTCTCGTTATTCTGGACAGACAACTGTGCCTGGGGCACCCCATCGGGAACCTTATGTCGCTCCTCTTGCAAGTCCACGAGCCCGTGGCCGAGGTTATCAGAATCAGCGTCAGAACCAGAACCGACCTCGTAACAACTTGGAACGAAGGAACGCTCCTTTCCATCCAGTACCTGTGCCGTATAGCCAGATTCTTCCGCATTTTATTAAGAATTCTTTGGTGGAACCAAAAGCTCTCAAGCCCGTGCCAGAGCCTTACCCTCCAGGATACAATCCCCGCACTCAGTGTGGTTATCATGGTGGATCTCCAGGGCATTCGACTGAGGATTGCAAAGCTTTCCAGGCGAAAGTGCAGCAGTTAATCGACAAAGGGTGCATTTCCTTTCCAGATGGAGTTTTGGTTGTGCGTGACAACCTCTCAGCTGTTTGAGCTCGCAGATTCAGAGGGTTATTTCCAGAAGCCGGTGGCCCAGACAGGCATACGTCCTCAGCATTGGCAGTCCTCGGACTCTTTATCATTTGCATTTGTAGTTTCTTTTCTGTTAGTTACTACTTGCTGTTAAACATTGTATGTTTCGAATGGTGATATTAATAAAGTGACTATGCATTTTTCTGAATTAATCATGTCATTGTCACTCATTTACTGCATTGTACTGACACTTGCATTTTATTCACTCCACTTTATCACTATGATTAGCAATGAGCGGAGGGAGGATGATGAAAATGAATACTCATAACCAATGATCGTATTGCTGTCGTATAAAACCTTGCCGATGACGTATAAGGCATTGTTTCAAATCCCTAAACACCGGAGAGATAAGGAAGAGAATCCCTTGTTAATCACTTCGAGCCGAGAAGTAGGAATTTCTTTCGGACTTTTTAACCCTTACATCTTAACCCGGGGCAGGGTAGTTGTCAGTTAGCTTGATCGAGCGTTCAAGTCTTATAGAGGGGTGTTGTCCGTTGAGGACCAATCACATCATATTCCTCGCCAGAGGTCGTACCTCATCAACCACAATGGTTAAACCTCACCAATCAGGAGGGAGACGGTTACAAGCCTTTCGGAGTAGTCAAGACAGCCAGTGTCGCACGACTCGTTCCAAAAAAAAAAAAAGGGGAATAAGAAAGCCCGCTAAGTAAAAAAGGAAAGCTAGAAAGCAAATACTTAGGCAAAAAATCAGGGCATCCCACTGGACTTCAAAAGAAAAATCGAAAAGGACTCTGAAGAGTCAGTCCAGGCAAAAATTAGGGAATCAAAAGGATGAAAAAGAAAGGATATAAAAAGAAAAATCCTCAAACAAGGACAAAGTCGCGTAGATACAGACACCGAAAACGAAAAGGAGTAACTGTCACTCCGAAACACCTTGTGAGTTCTTTAACCAGTTGTTCCCAGTATTCAACATACCTCTCGAAGAGGCGAGCGCTCGAGCCAAGTTAACTGGACTTTAGGATCGGTGATCATCACGTAGAAGGGGTGGGTACAAATCATAATTTGAGCCAAATATCCTTTGTTTCACGAACCGTGAACCCGACCACGATACAACCCTTAAAAGACCTAATTGAGGCACGGTTTATTCTGAAAGCGCATTATGATAAGGTTGAGTAACCTGACTCCTGCATGATTTGCTAATCATATCCTTATTGCATTTTTCACTGATCACATCAGCACTACGTTTGAACCCTTTGGTTCATTCGTCACTCACTAGCATGACACGTAAATGAGTCACAGTACAACGTTTTTCAAAATCTGCATGAACACTGCATTAAAATTACCATTCGTGAATAGACAATTTTAATTGCAGGTCAGTAGTTGATGCGAAGGAATTCCAACAGAGAGTAGTCAATCAGGACTGAATCGTAGTAGTCTGGATCAGAACGGTATACTGTGAAACCCTGTGAATCTGGGGCATTAACTTCCTGTAAGTTTGGAATCAGTTTGTCTGAGGACAAGTCCCGGAGCATCGGTTGATTATGGGGCAGTTTATGTAAGAAGCGGTTGATCGGAAGTGAATCTTCTCGAGACCCAATCAGGGGCGGTTATCCAGAATTCTTGCGATTTGAGGGCAGATCCCTTCAGTGTTCAATCAGAGCATGTTGAGTCGCTCATCGCTCGTTCAGGGGCAAACTACTTCAGAGATATTGAAGCCAACCATGCTGAGAGTGGATTAGTGGAGGATGAATCCTTCCGTTGTACCGATATGGGGGCAAGCCATCTGAAGATTGTTTTGTTGCCAGCTATTTTCTGTTCAGAATGAATTTTCCCAAGAGTCGAATTGGGGCAAGTTGAATTGCACTGGGGCAAGTTGTTCAAATAAGTTTGTTCACTCCAGCAGGAGTTGAGTGTCGGGGAATCGTGTCATTACCCTGCCAAAAACCTGAGCCTTCTGAAGAAGCCTTGTTGTCATTGGATCGTCATCCTACAGCCTAACCTATTACTTGGCTGGACCTAGTCACCAAATCGTCTTAAAGTCCAGCTCTCGTCTGGCAAGCCGGAGATCAGTCCTCGTCTGAAATCCAAACCAAGAACCAGTCCTGTCGGGTCACCTTTTCTGTAACCCATTGTTTAACCGGTTCTCGTCTGGCCAACACAGTTTTAAAGTCCAGTTCTCGCCTGGCAAACCAGAAATCAATTCCCGTCTGATATCCAGAACCCGTAAGTCAGTTCTCGTTTGACAACCTAACATGTTTCGCTATCAGCTCTCGTTTGGTAGTCCACCCTGAATGCTAGTCCTCGTCTAGTATGTCCCTTTCAAATCCGCCTCTGTTGGTAACCAGAAATGGGTCCCTATCACCGTAAACCTATCCCTAAGCCAGAAAAAGCCTAAATACCTGACCCGATGATTCCTAGTAACTCGTTTGTTGTCACATTCCCCGACACAAGGCTCGAGTGATCCCAGCTCCATGGTTGGTATTCTATATTCCCTATGTTGATGTTGTTGAATCAGGGTTGGTTTCTCAACAGAGACGTACAATTGAGATTGTTTCCCCTGAGCAGTTTGACACTGCAGCAAGTTGAGATGTCATCAGAATAGGATCAGGATTATCCTCAGTAGGTTTGATTGATATTCCCGGCAGAGTATGGCCATCCTAAGCATTGAACGTTGATTAGCCTGATGTGCTATTTCCCAAGTGGGTTGAGGCTGAAGCTTTCCCTTACCGGCAGATGTGGGTTTATTTCCCCAGCAGTGGGACTGATGCAATGTTGTATCTCCACAGAGTCCGAGTGTGACCCCCTTTCCCTCCGATTCTAGGTCGTTGACTCATTCCTCAAGCAGAGGTCGAAGGTGATTCCCTCATTGAGTAATCTCTAGACGGATAGATTTTGACGTCAGCCAGAGAAGAGGTATTTCTCAGCAGATTGCTTCGTACCCTATAAGGACTTGGGGTGTTCAAATAAGACCGTTCAGGGTTGTTTTCCTCGGTGAAGTGAGATTCAATTTCAGTGATCGATTGTTATCTGCCGCAGACGTCAGAGGTGTTTCCTTGATAGGATCAGTACAGCTCCATCAGAGTAAATAATGAGTAGCTAAGGATTGATATCCCCGAAGCAGGGCGAGCCCTCCTTCTCCAGCAGCGTTCATTGGTCTCTCCTCCACAGAATCTGAACGCGGAATGGAGAGCATTGATAGGTCTCCCCACGCAGAGATGATTCTCTTCCCCAAGCAGACGCACCCTGAAGGAACGTCATTTTCTCAACTGAGTCGCTCGCCGGAGCTCGTATTCTTCCCCAGCACCGGGTCACAAGTGCAGATTTCGTAGAAATGATCGGGTGCCGAAGCTCGTGTTTTCCCCAGTAAAGTCGCTGAAGCAGGTGTCTCCCCCAGCACCGGGTCACAAGTGCAAATCTCGTAGGGAATTATTCGTACACCGACATATGCAGTAACTAATGGTGCCAGACTGAATTCCCCAGCGGAATTGAAATTCCTCATCAGAGTCGTACTCTCTCCAGCGAAGCAGAATGATTTCTCCTTCCTCAGCCGAGTTTGCAGATGTCCAAGAGGGCCGAATCCTCGGAAGATGATCAGATCATGATTTGTCTTTCCCCAGTGGAGTGTTGAGCAGCTGAAGTTGTTTCCCCACAGAGTTGTCATCCCCAGAAGAGTAGCCGGGACAGCCACGCAGTTTATTCTCGCGATGGATGTCAGCAGGTCCAAGTTCTCGTAGAGTTTCGCTCCCTGGCAGCAATCAGCTAAAGTTGGTTTCCCTGCAGCAGCCCGCGGAAGATCATTTCCCCAAGCGGAGTCCAATTGATATTGGCATGCAGTCCTCTCCTCAGCAGGATGATTCCGCTATCTGAGTAGTGCTTTCTCCTTGACAGGAGAATTTCCCCCTCGGCATTTATTTTGCTGACAGGATCATAACATTGTGCATGATTGCACAGCATTTAGCATAAACGCATATCATTCCCACCGTGTGGGGCATAGCGCAGAAGCATATGCATCATAAGCATGATTTAGGTTACTATCATTCTTATCTTACAGGTGTTCCACCAAAAGACCAGTTACTCAGGATGATTCCTGATATTCTCTCCAACGAGGTCGCTTCCTAAGATGATTCTTGAGACCCCGGTGTAATCCCCACAGTCGCTCGCTCAAGATGATTTTTGAGATCCCCAGGGAAGCCTTCAGTTCAAGACGATTCTTGAATTCCTCAGCAGGGCCGTTTGCTTAAGATGATTCTTAAGACCTCAGCGCAGCTTCCCGAGTTGTCTGCTTAGGATGATTCTTGAGCTCCCCAGTAGCGTCCCCAGCAAAAGTTGCCCAGGAGGATTCCTGGAATATCCTAGCAGAATAACAGTCTCCAGAAAGGTCAGCAGTTCGAGATGATTCTTGAAGATTGCCCGACGGAGTTGTTTGTTCAAGATGATTCTTGAAGTCCCCAGCAGCGTGAAATGTTTGATCCAACAGTGATGTCTAATCTAAAGATTGACTTCGTAAACGCCTGAAGGCGATATCAGAAGCTTCCTGTGGATTCAGATTTCCTTGTTGATGAATCAACGTGTGTCTGAAGACAGAGTTCAGAAGTTGGTAAGTCCAATTTTTGTATGCAAGATGATCCGTGTTGGCCTGAAGACCAAGTCAGTTGTCCTGAGGTGATGATTGATTGCGATCAAGTGAATAGTGTTTCTTCCGACTGAAGTCGAAGATGTTTCTCCAGCTGAAGCGGAGTTTGCCTGAAGGCAAAGTGTTTGAACCCCCGTAGAGTCATGAATGGCTCAGGATACCATTTCTCTGACTGAAGTCACAGATTTCCTAAGCTGAAGCAAAGGTGCCTAAGGGCAAGGTTATCCCCCAAGGTCATGAACGACCTAAGATTCATTTTTCGGACTAAAGGCCGAAGTATATCCCCGACTGAAGTCACGGATGCTCTATAGCAGAGGTGGAGTTGCCTGAAGGCAGATCCATGTATCCTTGAAGGACAAGGACCATTTCTTCAGACTGAAGTCGAAGATACCTCCTGCAGAGTTGCCATCCTTGAAGGCCAAGGATGCTTATCTTCAGAAATACTTAGAGATCTTTCCTGGCTGAAGCTGGAAGTGGCCAGGGGCCAGGGTTTCATATAGTTCTGATGTTGAAGTTCCACAGTGGGACCATTGTGCAGTAGTATCCCGATGTTCGTTATGGCTCTGAGGGTGAACCCTAGATCAGAGTGTGCTCGGTTAAGTCTCTCATTCCCAGCGGAGTAGTTTCAAATATGCAAGTGTACCTTTTGTCTCATTTACCAGGGGTGAACCCCAGGTCAGATGTTGAATGTGTCCGGCGGCGAGGTTGGATGTTTGTTCGACGGCGAGGTTGAATGTTTGTTTGACGGCGAGGTCAGATTATGATTGGTTCGACGGCGAGGTTGAATGTTTGTTCGACGGCGATGTTGGATGTTTGCTTTGACGGCGAGGTCAGATTATGTCTGTTTTGGCGGCGATGTCAGAAGATTATGTTTGACGGCGATGTTAGACTCTTTAAATCCCCAGCAGAGATGATGTTTGTACGACGGCGACGTCGAGTGTCTCTCAGAGCGATGTTTGTTTTCCGACGGCGATGTCAGATTCAGTTTTCCAGCGGCGATGTTGGGCATGTCAAGTTGATCCAGTCTTCTGACGGCGATGTTAGGTGATGCAGATCCTTTAGTTCTCCAGCGGCGATGCGGGGTATTTTGCCGGATTTAGTTCTCCAGCGGCGATGCGGGGTATTTCGATTATTCGACGGCGAGGTCAGATGTAGTTCTCCAGCGGCGATGCGGGGTATTTTGTTCAGTGTTGTATTTTCTCCAGCAGCGATGCGGGGTGTTTTGATTGTCCGACGGCGAGGTCAGATTCAGTTTTCCAGCGGCGATGTTGAGTGTGTCAGTTAATTCAGTTCTCCAGCGGCGATGTTGGGTACTTTGGTGATTCAGGTTCTTTAGTTCTCCAGCGGTGATGTTAGATGTGTTGTTTGCTTCAGACGGCGATGCCAGATCGATATTTCTCCAGCTGGTTGCCGTGCAGCTAGTATTGCAGTATTCAAAGATTTATTCTCCGCAGAGTATCGTGTGCTCGTGCAGTTGGCAAATTTTCGGGTTTACCGGTATTCAACCGTCTCGCACCTTGATTGGCTGAGAGCCGTTCGCTCCTCACCCAGTCAGGTCCAAGCCGCTTGAATAGGGGCAGCTGTTGCACCCCAAAATTTGACCAACCGGGTCTCGTGTCTGGCTCGATGTTTCGCCGCATGACCGCATTCGCATCTGCATATCGCATACAGTGCATTTTTCATTTGTATTGATTTTATCGGGATCACAGCTCTCGTCTCGCGTCTCAGGTGTTTTTAATCAGTTTAGATAGATAGAATCGTATTTTTGGGATATTTCGGTGCCCGTTTATTTTTACCGGCTATTTTGGTGCGCTCTCGCAGTTTTATGTGTCGTTCGGTGCTTATTTTGTTCCTCTGGAATTATTGTGATTTTTCTGGATTTTATTGGATATTTTTAGGGTTTAAATAGATTTTTAATCATTTTTAGGATAATATAGAATTTTATAGAATATTAATAGATTTTTCTAGAATATTAATTGAATTTTTGAATATATTTTTAGATATAGAATATTAATAGGTTTTAATATTTTTAATAGTTTTTAGAATTTTAAATGGAATAAATAAATAGCATTTTCTCTTTTTAGAATATATTAGATAGAATTAAATCATTTTTCAGCACTTAATAGAGATTAATCATTTCTAATAGAATATAGAATTTCTTTTAAATAGATTTGTAATATAATATAGATTTTTGTTATTAATAATAGATTTTAAATCATTTGTAAATAGTATAGGTTTTGTTAGAGAGTTATTAGAATTTTATTAGTGTTAGATTTAATTAGGTTAATTAGGAGTTAATCTTTCGTTTAGAGTTTAATTTGAATTTGTTAGAATTAGTTAGGATTAGTTTAATTTTCATTCAGATTTAATTGTGGTTTTTTAGGTTCAGTTTTAATTGGTTTATTAGTTTAATTTTTCGATTAGGATCTAATTAGCCATTAATCAGTTCTTAATCACGTTTCTCCTTGGTAATTCATTTTAATCAGTTTTGTTAATCCATTTAATTGAGATTCATTAGTTTTACTAGGTCCATTATCCATTATTATGCAGTTTTTGGGTGTTTATTTCCATTTTCGATTGGGCCCAAGTGATATGCAAAGCCCAGTTTTGTCCAGAGTTTTCCAGCAAGGTCCAGCAGGTTCTAGAACAATCCAGATTTTCTCAGTCCTATAAGGTCCAGCTCGTCCACGTGTAAACGGAGGAGGGATCCACGTTCTTCAATTCCACGCAGCCACCACACATTTTCAGAGGTCCCCACATCTCGCCACGTCATCCTCCGCTTCCTATCCCCATGCCACGCGTGGGACACGCGTATCACATGCGTGCACCCTCTCCACCCACACTGCCACGCGTACGCACCATAGCACCTCGCCGGGAATACTCACCGGCCGGCATGCATGGCCGGCGACCACCGCCTAACTCGCCGGAAATCCAAAATCCCCAGACTCCGATCATTCTTCATCCTCCTCCTCTAACCTTCATCATCTAAAACCCAGAAAATCCCAGATTCAACCAACAAACTTCATCTTCCTCCGATCAAACTTCATAACCGTCGCCAGAAACTGCATCAGTATCCACCGATCTTCATCGTTCTGCATGAATTTCCAGATTTCGTTCAAGATCATCAAGAACATTCATGAGATGTTCATCCGTTTTCCAGAAACCGATCAAGATCTCCATCCATTTTTCGTGACCTCCATCAATCTTTTCCAGATTTCGCCTCAAGAACTTCATCGTTCTTCATTGACATTCATCACCGTTCGGTTCTTCATCAAATCTCCAGAAAAGATCTCCAGAACGACAACTTCAAGAACACGCGAGAATCCTTCATTTTCCAGATTCCATCAACACCATCAACAAACGAAGCTTCAAGCACCGATCAAACTTCATCTCGTTCATCAGAGAACTTCATATGAACATTTAAACAACTTTCATCCTCGGTTCCCCAGAACCTTCAAGATCGTCATCAAGCTCCAGATCCTTCTAACGCATCCAAGATCCAATAAAATTCCTTCAAACTACATCACCTTCAGGTCGTCAGCGCTTGCCAAGTAGCCTCATCAGGTTCATCATCACCATTATTGGTTCATCTAGCAAATCTCCAGAACGATCACAAAGATTATCCAGTTTTTGTTTCAGAAGGTCTTCCTCAATGTTTGAAGGTTGAAGTGAGACGAGAGAAGAAGGAAGAGATTCCCTAGGGTTTTCAGAAAGAGAAAGGGAAGAGAGGAAGGAGAAGGATGGATTGGGCCAGGCCCAATCACATTTTTGGAGACACCTTCCCCCCTCGTTTTTTGCTGGATTCTGGGCCTAAGCCCAATGCAATCCCAGCACTACACCTCCGTTCTTGATCATACCCCCTCTCAGCTTTTTTTTCTTTCTTTTTTTGTTTGATTGTTTTTCTGGACTGGGCCCTGATTCAGTTATTTTTCTTGCTATACCCCTGTAACTGCAGTGTACCCCCTCCCCTTTTATTTTCTTTGCTTTATTTTTTTTATGTACATAGTTTTTTAGAATAAAAGAAAAATAGATACATGAAAAGGAAAAAGAGAATATATTGAGAAAAAAATAGTGAAAAAATATAAAAGAAAATAAAGAGAAAAATGTTGAAAATAATATTGGAGAAAAGAAAAGTATATAGAAAAAAGAAAAAAGAATATATTGAAAAAAGAAAGGGAGAAAATATATTGAAAAAAATAAGAAAGAAGAAAAAGAAAAAGAATGTGAAAAATATAGTGAAAGAAATATGAAAAATACATAGAAAAATATGAAAAAATATTTTGAAAGAAAAAAGAAGAAAATAGTTGGAAAATAGCAAAAAATATTAGATGTAATATTTTTCAGGATTTATTTGTTTTAGGATAGTTTAGAAGTCCACTTGTTAGGGGACTATTTTCCATTCGATTCTTCAGCATAGGATAGGATAGTATTTCCTAGGGGATTGTTTTTCAGTATTCACTCATTGTAATCATTTTTCAGAATGTTAATAAAACGAGATTTGAGCTGTGGTCCCGAAGTAGCCGAACTACAGCTGCTCTGATTTCTCGTACCAGACGAGAATATGTAGGCATAGGATGCGATATCCTAGCGAGCACACTAACAACTGACTTTCTATTCTCTCGCTGCTGTGCGATCGAGACTTTCCCGCTGACGACTGATATTACCCTTTTTTCTCTCTTGCCCGAGTGCATTTGAGACCAAGCCATAGTTTTGCCCATAGGTCCCCGAACCTTTGAAACCAGTTGTTTTTCTCACTGCTGTGTGAGAACTCCCTTGTTTAGCCGTAGTTAGCCCGAACTACGCAAGGCTCTGATCTTCCATGCAGTGTGGAAGTACGTAGGCACAAGACGCGAAGTCTTGGCGAGCCAATTTTCCCTGTAGTCCTGAACTACGTTGACTCTGACTTTCTCTCTTGAGAATACGTAGGCGTAGAGTGCGACGCTCTATCGAGTCAATTCCCTTCCGTTTAGATTTAGCAGCCATAGATAGATTGTTTTTGCATCCTGTAGACAACCCAAGCAAGCGTGGATCCCGTCGAGTACGACGGACGTGAGGGGTGCTAATACCTTCCCCTTGCGTAACCGACTCCCGAACCCAGGTTTTGGTTGCAATGACCATACCTTTCCCCGTTTTTTGCGAGGTTTACTTCGAGCGTTTCCTTTCCCTCCGTTGGGATAAATAACGCACGGTGGCGACTCTTCTGTCAGCCGGCGCCGATTTTCGCAGTAGCGACAGGTAGGTAGGTCTGTTTGCAGGAAACCTTTGACCTCAGAGTACCTGGTTTATCTCTGTCAGTGAGATGTGGTTACAGGGTTCTTGTGAGTGGTTGGTTTCGTTTGAGGCGAAGATTTGATGGTTCTCATGCTTCAGTACAGAGCAGCACAGTTCATCAGCATTGCACTTGATCTCCTGTTTGCATATGCATGTGCATTTTCATGTTTGCATTTCATTAACGTGTATTTATGTTGCAGGTGTGATCATTCCCCTCTGATTCTAGTGTATCTTCTGGCCAGACATGGAGTCCATGAAGAGGACAGTTGCTTACCGGTTGCATTCGCCAGATATCAGTTCCTTCTTGGGATTAGTTACTCTAGCAGATGAGAGAGGGAGGGTTGAGTTCAGAGTATCTTATGGGAGATTGCTTAGTTTGTTGTATAGACCTTCAACATTTGAGACGACTGGGGTGTATACTTTGATGCAGTTTTATGAGCCTCAGCTGAGATGCTTCCTGTTTCCCGACTATATTCTGGCACCCACTTTGGAGGAGTATTCTGCTATGTTGGGAGTTCCTGTGTTAGACCAGATGCCCTTTATACATGTTGATGCTGAGCCTGAGTTGGCTACACTTGCTGAGATTGTCAGTTAAGACGCTTCTGAGTTCCCTGGAGGTTTGGTCAAGCTGAACAGAGCTTATAGTTTTCACCTGTCTGTCCTGGTTGAGAAGGCTACACAGTGCGCGAAGAGTGGATGTTAGGTTGCCTTCAGTGCCATTTTAGTTGTCTGCATCTATGGGATTGTCTTGTTTCCCAATGTGCCAGATTTTGTTGACTCAGATGCCTTCTTGATTCTTGCCTCGAAGAATCCAGTTCCTACTCTCTTGGGCAATGTTTATCATTCTATTCACTATAAGAATGAGAAACGTCGTGGCAAGAATGTTTCTTGCTGTCTTCCTCTTTTGTACAGGTGGTTCTAGGGACATCTTCCAAAGACAGGGCCTTTTATTGATGCTGTTGATACTTTGGATTGGTCTTCCCGGTTGATGGGGCTGTCTGCTGAGAACATCATTTGGTTTGATCGGAGTATGCTTGGCACTGATATTATATATAGTTGCAGTGGCTTTCCGAATGTCCCTTTGATTGGACGAAAAGGCTGTATCAACTATAACCCTTCTCTGCTGGTGAGACAGTTTGGGTATGCCTTGAGAGATGCTCCTATTGAGATTGAGATACAGGAATCTCTGTATCTCACGGGCTTATTAGACAAGGCTATTTTGATCAGGTTGAGACATGCATGGGCTAACATCTATAGGAGAGGGAAAGCTTTGCTAGGTAAGAGCAACAAAAAAGCTTATGATCCTTATTTGGCTTGGATCCACGAGAGAGCTAGTATTTCCTTGATGCCATATCCTGCTGTGGAACCTTTGTATCTTCCAGTGATTGAGGTACCCACTTCGGTAGAGATTGAGAAGTATAACAAATTGTTGGCTAAGAACGAAGAATTGAAGAAAGCTAATGATGAGTTAGAGAAAGAGATCTTCCAGTTGCGTCATGAGAAGAATGAAGCTACCTTCACTGCGAAGGAACAGACTGAGTTGATTAATAGGTTGGGTTCAGATTTGACTGAAGAGACCAACAAGAGGGAAAAAGTGGGAGTAGCCTTGAACGGTGTTAGCAAGGTGTTGGCTTCCAAGAAGGAACTCTTAAACAAAGCTTATTCCCGACTCGGCAAGTGGGAAACATTGTGGAATACCATGCTTACCAAGCGGAAGGAGCGTGAAGATGAGCTGAAGCTGCAGATTGCCACGCTAGAGGCGCAGATTAGAGCCCAGAATACGAAGATTGCTGAAGAGACATCACTTAGGAGCGCTGTTGAGCTTAGAGTAAGTGACCTTGGTAAGGAGCTGAGAAGTTGTGAATTGAAGGCCGGCTTCAAGAGATGCAGGCTCGACGAGTGTTTTGGCGAAGGAACCTGCAAGGACGACGCCAAAAAGCTGAGATCCACTGTTGAACGACATGCATTACTAATACAAGAGCTAATCTCCAGACTAGGTCATTCGGAGACGTTGAGGATATTGGAAGATGTCAGAGCGCGCCATTTGGCCTGATTTATCTTTGCTTTGCTTTTGTTATCTGTACTTGTATTTTGACCATCGTCAGGCTTGTTGGCCGAGGTCTCTTCAGTTGTATTCAGTCATATCTTTGTACTCTGCCTCTTGGCATTTGTTTATGTATGAGGATTTTCTGATCCCTTGCTTGCTTGATTGGGACTCCATTGTCGTGATGGCCTTCTCTCTGAAACTAGAATCGGGGGGGGGAAGATAACCTGTAGCATATTTATACATTTGCATCTACATACTCATATTGCATGACCGGTTTTTTTTTTGAATCTGTATCTTATTTCCTGCATCTCACAGGTTTCAGGATTGACAACCAGGGAACGCATCGTTATTTTACCAGGAACAACTACAAGAGAATCATAGATCAAGTTCAAGTCGAGATGCAGGAAATTCGTGAGAAGTTGGCACTTTTCATGCAAGCAATTGAAACTGTGGTCAAGGGCCAGGAGAATCTCCAGACTCTGGTGCAACCGCTGCTGGTGCAGGCGAATGGAAATACAGATTATCACTCTGTTGGAACTCCTCGCAGGGAGGATGGGATACCTACAATGGTCGTTCCCACAAGTGGTGGAGTTGGTGCCGGTGACGGCAATGGAAATGGAAATACTGGTGCTGGTGCTGGTAATGGTAACACTGGTATTGGTAACACTGGTACTGGAAATGCTGGAAATGGTGATGGGAATGTTGTTAATGATACTGGCAATGCTGGAGATGCAAATCAAGGGTTCGGTGACAATAATGGTTTTGGAAACAATAACCAAGGGTTTGGCATTTGTAATCATGATGGTAATTTTGGTTTCAACAATCAAGGCTTTGGCTACGATGGCTATGGTAACAACAACCAAGGGTATGGATACGGTGATGGTGGTTTTGGTAACATGAACAACAACGGCGGTGGAATGGTGCCTTTCAACACCGGTTATAGACTAGGTGGGGTCAACCAAGGATTCGGTAACAGAGGACGGGATCCTATTTTCAATCAACAGGGATATGGTCGTAGCGCTGGTTACGAGGGATATGGCAATGAGAATCTGAACTGGGGCGAGGATCGCCAGGAAAACGCTTTCTCCGGACAAGGCGTGGGATTTGAAAGGCCTAATGATAATGATAGGAGGTTCAAAATGCTGGAAGAGCAGATCAAGGGGATAGCCAATCAGAACTTTGCTGGGTTAGATATGACCACCATGGGACTAGTGCCTGGGCTGAGGGTGCCTTTGAAATTCAAAGCTCCAACATTTGACAAGTATAAGGGGGATACATATCCTAGGGTTCATGTACGTTCTTATTACAGAAGAATGTCTGCATACTCTGACGACGAGAAAATGCTTATGCATTTCTTTCAAGACAGTTTATCAGGACCATCGCTGAAATGGTACATGGGACTGGAGCCCACCCAAATTAGAAGCTGGAAAGAATTGGCTGATGCTTTTGTTAAACATTATCAATATAATAGTGACTTGGCGCCAAACAGGGTTCAGCTGCAGAGTTTGTCTCAGAAGAATGGTGAGAGCTTCAAGGAGTACGCGCAGCGCTGGCGTGATATTGCGGCTAGGGTGCATCCCTCTTTGGTTGAAAGAGAGTTAATTGATATGTTTATTGGAACATTCTCTGGAATGTATTACGACAAATTGCTTAATGGCTCGATGGGTAGTTTCTCCGACATGATTCTCATGGGAGAACAGATTGACAACGGAATTAAGATTGGGAAGATTCAGGCAGGTGAATCCACCTCAGCTGGAGGTGTAAGGAAAGCCTTTGGTGGAAAGAGACAAGGTGACGCCAGTGCGGTATATGGTGGTCGAGGTCGTGGAAGAGGTAGGAATCAATATCAGCCACAACAAGTTGCTAGTGTTACTATCCCGATACCTTAGCAAAAACAACAACAATAACAACAGCAACGGCAACAACAGCCACAGCAACAGAGAATGCACCCTGCTCAGCGTAGAATTCAAGAGGGTAGGCCAAAGAGAGTATTTGAAGCACCTCCTTCAACTTATGCCGAACTTCTTCAAACGATGTTGGGTTTGAATTTGGTTGAAAAGAGAACGATGGCCCTGTTGACGGGAACTCCTCCATTTGGTTTCGACGCTGGTAAACATTGTGATTTTCATTCCGGAGCGCCCGGACATGATATTGAAGGTTGCCATGCTTTCAAACATAAGGTTCAAGATTTGCTTGATAGTAAGGCCATTAACTTTGGTCAGGATGGTCCTAATATTGTACAACAACCCATGCCGAATCATGGAGCGAATGCTATTATAACAGAAGAGAATTTGAACTTGGTTATGGATGTGAATGAATTGAAGACACCGTTGAGTTGTGTTAAAAGTAGATTGTTGAAAGGTGGAGTATTCCCTGGATGTGATGAATATTGTCTGGATTGCTGGACCCAACCAGAGGGTTGCTCTGATTTGAAAAGAGGTATCCAAGCCATGATGGATGAAGGGATTTTGCAATTTGATCGGACTGCTGTTGAAAAGCCTGTTGAGGCATTGTTTGAAAAGCAGGATGAGATTGCAACTGTTACGATCCCAAGGAATACTATTACGATATCGGCGCCCGCCAAGCGGCCGACTATCATCATAACAAAAGCAGGACCTGTTCCTTTTGATAGTACAAAATTTGTTCCATTGACGTATGGGTTAGAAGCGTACAGTAACGGAGAAAAGATTGAGGTGAATAGCCAGCCGACAGGGGAAGTTGACAATGTTGTTGGAACGGGAGGCATGACCCGTAGTAGAAGAATCTTCACCGCACCTGAAGTTGAAGCAGAGAGGAGTGATAAAGGCAAGGCCAAGGTGAACCGAAAGTGGACCATCCCAGTTGAAAGAGAAAGACACGTCGCTCAAGGACGTAGAAGAGTTCATGAGGCAAATTCGCAAAAGCGATTATAAGATCGTTGAGCACTTACAATAGACACCCTCAAAAATTTCAATCCTATCTTTGTTACTTTGTTCCGAGGCTGATCGAAATGCTTTGTTGAAGATATTGGACACGTCATTTGTACCTCAGGAGGTTTCTGTCAACCAGCTAGAGGGGGTACTGGCGCATGTCAATGCTGGACATAGTTTGGGTTTCACTGATTTTGATCTAACACCCAGAGGCCGAGAGCATAATATGGCTTTACACATATCGGTGGAATGCCGGGGCACCGTAATGTCGCACGTTCTTGTTGATACCGGATCATCTCTGAATGTATTTCATAAGAAGGCTATGATGAAGTTGAATATCCGGGGAATTATTTGCACGCCAAGTGACTTGGTTGTGAGGGTGTTTGATGGAACAAGAAGGTCAGTGTTTGGATCGATAACGTTGCCGTTACAGGTCGGGCCGGAAATATTCGACACTGAATTTTATATCATGGATATTCATCCAGCTTATAGCTGTTTACTTGGGCGTCCGTGGATACACTCTGCAGGGGCTGTGACGTCCACACTGCATCAGAAGCTTAAGTTTGAAGCCGGTGGTGGCATCGTTACCATTTGTGGGGAACAGGACATCTTGGTCAGTCATCTCTCATCATTCAAGTATGTTGAAGTGGATGGAGAAATCCACGAAACGCCCTGCCAAGCCTTCGAAGGGTTGCAAATCAAAGACAAGTCCAGTGTTCCCAGCAAAGTGCCAGAGGTTGCTGTGGCTTCGTACAAAGACGCTCAAGCGTTGGTTCAGACTGGTGAGACCAAGGGTTGGGGTCAAGTGCTAGAAATTCCTTTCAAGATGGACAAATATGGACTAGGGTATCGCTCTACATCGTCATCTTCCGCATCAGGCGCGCCCAAGTTCAAGGGATCGGTGGTAATTACTCCAAAGGGAGTCTGCTTTGAGACGATTAATGTTGTTTCCGACTCTAAAGACGGAGATAGTGATTGTGATATGGACGCGTGGATCAAGCCTAGCGTGCCAGGACAAAGTCTCTGCAACTGGTTCATCCGGGAAATTGTCCCAATGACTACAAAACAGTAATGATTTGTTTTCTTGATTATTGTATAATCCTGTGTCCTACCCGGGGAATAATGATTTTGTTTTAGGGCCACCTGCTTATGTGTATGCATTGTTTAATCATTGAATAAAGGCGTTTTTCTCATACAAATTTTGTGTTCCCTGTTTTTTCCTATTTTTATTTTAACAATAAATGGCAACATGGTTATGAGCTTTGTTTGCACTCATTTGAAGCATTTAACCATTTCCTTTGCAGGATTTATATTTCAGATGACACCGAACACGAACTTCCTATGACTCGCTTTGACTTTGAACACCTGGTATTTCAAGCTGAGGAAGAGATTGTTGAGGATAGCGACTTGCCAGAAGAGCTGACTCGACTGTTGAAACAGGAAGAAAGAATCATTCTGCCTCATCAGGAAGAGATTGAGATTATCAACGTGGGGTCCAAGGGAGTTGTAAGGAACATCCGGATAGGGGCTGCGCTGCAAAGCGACATCAAGCAAAGGCTGATTGAGATGTTGCAAGAGTACAGTGATATCTTTGCTTGGTCGTATGAGGATATGCCAGGATTGGATACTGACATGGTTGTTCATTGTCTGCCATTGCGAGAAGAATGTCCGCCTGTTAAGCAGAAACTCAGAAGAACCAGACCAGATATGTCTGTGAAGATTAAGGAGGAAGTTCAGAAACAGTGGGATCCTGGTTTCCTTGCTGTTACAACTTATCCATCATGGGTCTCCAATATAGTACCGATACCAAAGAAAGACGGTAAGGTGCAGATGTGCGTAGACTATCGTGATTTGAATAAGGCGTGCCCAAAGGACGACCTTCCGCTTCCTCATATCGATGTGTTGTCGATAACGCTGCTCAATTCTCTGTGTTCTCCTTCATGGATGGCTTCTCGGGTTCTAATCATATAAAAATGGTGCCAGAAGACATGGAGAAAACAACCTTCATTACTCCTTGGGGAACATTTTGCTACAAAGTGATGCCCTTTGGTTTGAAGAACGCTGGGGCAACATATCAACGTGCAATGACCACGCTCTTTCATGACATGATGCATAAAGAGATCGAGGTTTATGTTGATGATATGATTGCCAAATCCCAGACGGAGGAAGATCATTTGGTTAATCTGCTAAAATTGTTCAAGAGGCTTAGGAAATTCAGGCTAAGGCTGAATCCTAATAAGTGCACCTTCGGGGTGAGATCCGGTAAATTATTGGGGTTTATTGTGAGTGAAAAAGGAATTGAGGTTGATCCTGCTAAGATAAAAGCAATACAAGAAATGCCAATGCCTAAAACAGAAAAATAAGTGCGTGGGTTTTTAGGGAGGTTGAACTACATTGCTCGGTTCATATCTCACCTAACCGCTACTTGCGAGCCATTATTCAAATTGTTGAAAAAGAATCAGGTTGTGACCTGGAATGAATATTTTCAAAGGGCGTTTGAAAAAATAAAAGAATATTTGCAGGAACCTCCAATATTGATACCCCCAGTAGCCGGGAGACCATTGATTATGTATTTGACGGTTCTTGAGGAAAGTATGGGTTGTGTTCTCGGTCAGCATGAAGAGACTGGACGTAAAGAGCATGCGATTTACTACTTGAGTAAAAAGTTCACAGATTGTGAATCCCGTTACTCAATGCTCGAAAAGACGTGTTGTGCGCTAGCCTGGGCTGCCAAACGTTTGAGACAGTACATGTTAAACCATACAACCATGCTAATTTCAAAGATGGATCCGATCAAATACGTATTTGAAAAGCAAGCACTCTCCGGGAGGATTGCCCGATGGCAGATGGTGCTGACAGAATATGATATTCAATATGTATCTCAAAAGGCTATCAAAGGTAGTGTTTTGTCAGAGTACCTAGCGGAGCAGCCAATTGAAGATTATCAACCAATGAGGTTTGATTTTCCTGACGAGGATATCATGTACTTGAAAATGAAAGATTGTGATGAGCCGTTGCCGGATGAAGGTCCAGAGTTGGGTTCCAAGTGGCAATTAATATTTGATGGCGCTGTTAACTCCTACGGTAGTGGAATAGGGGCAATTATCACTACTCCTCAAGGGATGCACATTCCCTTTACTGCCAGAGTGACCTTTCCAGTTACCAATAATGAGGCTGAATATGAGGCGTGCATCATAGGTCTTGAGGAGGCTATTCATTTGAGAATCAAATATCTTGATGTATACGGGGACTTGCTCTAGTGGTCAACCAGATTAAAGGAGAATGGGAGACGCGGCAGCCCAATCTGATACCCTATATGAATTATGCAAGGAGATTGTTGCCTTTCTTTGACAAAGTAGAATTGCATCACGTGCCACAAGCAGAAAATCAGATGGCCGACGTTCTTGCAACATTGTCTTCAATGTATAAAGTTAACTTCTGGAATGAGGCTCCCAGGATTGTTATCTCTCGCCTTGATAGGTCCGCCTTCATATTCGCCATTGAGGAAACATCTGATGGCAAACCGTGGTATTTCGATATCCAGAATTTCCTGAAGAACCAAGAGTATCCGGCTGGGGCGTCCAGTCGAGATCAGAAGACTCTTAGGAGATTAGCTGGAGATTTTTATTTGAATCCGGATGGCGTCCTGTACAAGAGAAACCACGACTTGGTGTTGTTGCGATGTGTGGATGAGAAAGAGGCTAAGTTGCTTATGGAAGATATCCATGAAGGTACATTTGGTACGCATGCTGGCGGACATGCAATGACGAGAAAACTGTTGCGGACAGGTTACTTTTGGCTAACGATGGAAATAGATTGTTTCAAGTTCGCGAAGCAGTGTCATAAATGTCAAATTTATGCGGACAAAATTCATGTGCCTCCGAGCCCTTTGAATGTTATGTCATCACCGTGGCCTTTCTCGATGTGGGGAATTGATATGATTAGCAAGATTGAGCCCACGATATCAAACGGACACCGGTTCATTTTGGTAGTTATTGATTACTTCACCAAATGGGTAGAAGCAATGTCATATGCTAATGTCACCAAACAAGTGGTAGCCAGATTTATCAAAAGAGATATTATCTACAGATATGGAATCCCAGAGCGGATTATCACCGACAACGGTTCAAACTTGAATAACAAGATGATGAAAGAGCTGTGTCAGAATTTCAAGATCGAGCATCACAACTCTTCTCCTTATCGGCCCAAGATGAATGGCGCTGTCGAAGCGGCCAATAAGAACATAAAGAAGATTATTCAGAAGATGGTTGTGACTTACAAGGACTGGCATGAGATGTTGCCTTTTGTTTTGCACGGTTATCGTATGACGGTACGCACATCAACCGGGGCAACCCCTTTCTCGTTGGTGTATGGCATGGAGGCAGTGTTACCATTGGAGGTTGAGATTCCTTCTTTGAGGGTTTTACGCGATGTCTAACTTGATGAGGCATAATGGGTAAAAGATAGACTAAACCAGCTCAGTTTAATGGATGAGAAGAGACTGGCTTCTCTAGCATATGGTCGGCTGTATCAGAGCCGGATGAAGAAAGCTTACGATAAGAGGGTGTGTCCTCGAAGCTTTCAGACGGGCGATCTTGTGCTGAAAAAGATTCTCCCACCATAATCGAATCACAGGGGCAAATGGACTCCCAACTACGAGGGTCCATATGTCGTCAGAAAGGTTTTCTCTGGAGGAGCCTTGTTGTTGTCCACCATGGATGGTGAGGACTTTACGTCTCCTGTAAATTCGGACGCAGTTAAAAAATACTTTGCTTAAAATAGACCCACTGGACAGAAAAAAGAGAGTCCAGGCAAAAATGGGGCATCCCGGCGAACCATAAAAAGGAATAAAAGGTTCGGGCAAAAGTTAGGGATAAAATTGAAAAGATGTACACCCGCGAAGTCGAAAACCTGAAAAGGGCGATTTCGGCAAAAAAAGGGTATCCCGGTGAATTGAAAACTCGCAAAGGGCGATTCACGCAAAAGTTAGGAATTGAGAAAAGCAAATGAATGCGGTCCGAGTTTGATATTGCATTGCTTGGTGGTTTGGTAATACTTGAGGGTCGTTTATCCAAAACAATCTCTTCCAAAGATCGAGTACCGGGAAAGCGCCAGAGTCGGGCGAGTCATAGGAGAATTAGCTCATGGTGTTTGTCTGTACCACGTTGCCGATATGTATATCAAATTTGTTTGGTATCTTTCTTTGTGCTTCTTGTGCATATATTGTATTTTGCTTGTGCGTAACTTCCTCTTTTTAGGAGTTACATCCAGTGTACAAAACTTTGCCTATTTATAGGCCCATTCAATAAAGCATGTTATTCAGTACTTGATGCTTGTTTTGTACTGTTTTGTTTGTGAAAAATGATGATGTTTTTGATGAACTTGCATTTGCATAAACTTGTTGGCCCTTGCCAATAATTGCTAAATTTTCGAATTGACTGAATGAATGTCACGGATATTAACTCGGATAGATTTTGTTGTGTAGATTTGTTTTGTATCGTTTGTGTTTTGCAGGGTCCTTACCTTTGAGGCAAACGGTCAGGAATCATATTCCCCAGCCAAAGTCTCTTGACGTAGGGCCTGACTTCAGTTGATGTCGTTCCTTAGAAATTCGTATCTTATCCCCAGAGAGTGGAGACGTCGCTTATTCCTACCAGATCTGGAATTGTCCTCCCCGAGAGAGTATCGCCAGGAATGTCGCCTGAAGAGTATCCTCATGGAAGTTGTCCACAGGATGTCCCCAGCAGGTCAAAATCAATATCCCCGGCAGAGAACGCCTCCCCGATGGATGGTTATTCCCTTTCCCCGCAGGTTGTGATTCTTTCATCAGGATAGTTGTCCTCAGCAGAGTTTGTAGATTTGAGTTTGTAGACTGTGTCCAGACAGTGTAGTTCTTCCCCCAGAAAGGTCGCATCTTTCCCCAGCAGGGTTTGTGTTTTCTTCCCAGATGTCTGATCTCTCCCCAGCAAAGTTGGATGTTGTTTCCGGCATTTATTTTGCCGGAATACTTTGTGATACCCGTTCATCCCCAGCGGAGTTGGTTTCTTCTTAGACATTTCATATCAGAGTGTCTCTCAGCAGCTTGAGCTTACATTAGCATTTGCATATATCATCATATTTGCATTTACCCGAACGCGTAGCATTTCCATGTCGAATGGAGCATTACGCCATTGTCAAACATATGCATTTTGAAACATAAGCCAGGTTGGTTAACCTTTTGTTTTCAAGTGTTGTTTTCCCTGCAGGTGGAGGGAGCTCTTGCTCAGATTAATTACCAGATAAGCAAGGTCTCGGCGTGAGACGTGTAATGATCATGTTTGTCTTATTCCCCACAGAGCAACTTGGTTAAGTTTCTCTTACCCCTCCAGCGGAGTATTTCTTCAAAATTGTTGCTATGACAGTATCAAAAGATTCCGTGAATCATTTTTTGGAAGTTGCCGCCTATGTCGAAGTAGGTGTCTGGCAGTTTGGGTTCAGAAAATCCCCAATAGAGTCCTTCTCAGATTTGCTGCCATGTCCACGCTAAAAGTTTGAAGATTGGACCAGTATTTTGTTACCCATTTGATTGATGGAGTTAGCTACTGCAAAGATAGGCATAGAAGCTGTATTCGGAGTTATTCCCCGTAGTGGTGACGGAGTTGTTTTCCCGTAGTGGTGACGGAGTTATTTTCCTGTATTTGGACAGAGTTATTTTCCTGTATTTGGACAGAGTTATTTCCCGTAATGATGACGGAGTTATTTTCCTGTATTTGGAAGAGTTATTCCCCGTAGTGGTGACGATGTTGTTTTCCCGTGTGATGACGGAGTTATTTTCTTGTATCGGACAAAGTTATTTTTCCGTAGTGGTGACAGAGTTATTTTCCTGTATTATTGGCAGAGTTATTTCTTATTTGTTGATAAAACTATTTCCTCAGTGGAAGTCCCCAAAGTTTCCCTGTGTTGTTGGCAGAGTTATTTCCCCAGTAAAAGCGTCAGAAAGGATTGTTACCTGTAATGGACAGAGATCGAGCCTGTGTTGACAGAGATTGTTACCTGTGATTGACAGTGATTTGCACCTGTGTTGACAGTGATTGTTACTCGTGTGGACAGAGTTATTATTCGTAATCGATGGATTATCCCCAGTGGAGTTGTTACCTGTGACTGACAGAGATCGTTATTCCAATTATAGACGGAATTGTACCCATGTTGATGGAGTCCTTCCTCGTGTTGACGAAGTTTAGTCCCATTGTGGACGAAATTGTTTCTCGTTAAGTTAATTCGATGCCTGTGGCGTCACACAGGGAGTTAATGTTAAAATCAAAGTTATTAAAAGAGTGATCAGTTGTTGCCGTAACAACTGGGTTCAGCACAACGGATGTTGTTCACCAAGCAGTTTTTGCAGTTCGTGTCTGCAGTTGGCAAATTTCCGGGTTTCTTGGTATTCAACCGTCTTTTACCTCGATTGTTTGAAGGTCGTTCGCTCTTCACCCAGTCGGGTCCAAGCCGTTTGAATAGGGGCAGCTGTTGCACCCCAAAATTTGCTCAACAGCTTTTACCTGGTTTATGTTTCATTGCATTATCATTTTCATAGTTCTATCATTTGCATATCATGGCATATCATTCATCCAACAGGGGATCAAGTGTGATTATTATCAAGAGAAGCCTAGCAAGAAATCTTATCCAAGCTTGAGAAGTCATCCAAGTCATCAGGAGATGGTGGGAGGTCTTGATCAGCTGAGGACCATCAATGGGATGTGAAGTATATTGTGGGAATATTAGATGTGTATAGAGCTCATGGAGTTCCTAGAGGGCCATGTTGGAGCTAAATCAAGTCATTGTGTCAAATGCAAGAGCCACAGTTGAAGTGCAGACAATTAGGGTTTCATCTGGATCAACCCTAGGTCAATTGTGCAATTGAAAAGCATTCAAGCCTACTTTGAGGTCATGGAGTTCATGAAATGATGTGATAAGACATTTGTGGTGTTATGCCAAGATCAAATCAAGAAGAATCAAGAATGTGGAAAGTTGCTAAATTAGGGTTTCATTGCAAATTACCCTGTTTAGTGCCTAACTTCAAGGCCATATAAGTCAAGATACAAGTTTAATATGTATCTTTGGCCAACATGAAAATTGTAGAGAATCTAAATACCTTTAATTTGAGTACTAGAAGTCCTCCATTGGATTTATAGAACTCAAGTTATGGCCCAGACAAGTTACAAGTCCTCAGATGATTATGAAATTTGTCTGTGAAAATCATCTGACTTCAAAGCTATTTTTGACCTAGAAGGAGATTTCACCTGAACTTTTGGCCAACATGAAAGTTGTTCCTCATGATCTTAGCTTTCTAAATTGTACTAGAAGTCCTCCATCTGATTTGTAGAACTCAAGTTATGAGGTTTACAAGTCAGGGGTATTTTGGGGAAGTAAGATTATATGTCATTTTCAAGCATAGGCCAAAATCTCCAACTTGCAAGCTTCAAATGGAAATTTGTTCAACATGTAACTTGCTTAAAATGATGTTTTGGGTGCAAAAAAGTGGTCATGAGAGTTTTTTTTGGCTCATATCAAAAAGTCACTTGAGATGGTTTGTAAAGGGGGAAAATTCAAATGTGTAAAGGAGGGAAAAATGCATTTTTGTGCTAGATGCCTCAAACCAAGCAAATGAGTACATTTTCTGATTGGAAATCACATTTCAAACACTTTGGAAATACCATAATTTTGAGTGCAAGTCAGATTTTGAGAGATACCATGTAGTTGCTTCACTTGTAATTTACATATGCAAAATCAATGCACAAGGCAATTCAGGCCAATTTCTCCATCCAAACTCATTCTAAATGACATGTGCAAGGTGTGAGAACCTTCTAGAACCAATGCAAAGCTTGCAATGCACGACTGTTATAGTGAATTTGGATGAAAAAACCAGAAAATGCAAACCACTGTTTTGGGCTTCAACATGGATCCAAAAGCCCATGAAACTCTTCTATATATTCATTAGAGCAAGTTCAGATCAAGGTTGAGCTTCATTTCACGCCAGAACCAGAGAAAGCATTTGAAATTCTACAGCTACAAATTGAAATCGTGTTTTGAGATTCAGACCAATTCAAGCCAAATTGAAGGTTGAAACATCATCCTCTTGCATCCTTGAAAGATTCTGGAAGGTTTTGGAGGTTGAATCAAGCTCTAAGCATCTCTGTTAGTGGATCTACATAAGGTTAGTAAACTTCAAATTTCCACATGAACTAGCATGATGTAGTTAGAATTGAACTTGTGGTTAGGATCTAGACAAGGTATAGATCGTTTTAGGCTTGATTTGGAAGCAATTGGTGATGTTTGATCATGAGGTGCCATTTCTGTTTTGATTCGAGTAGATCTGATCTTAAGGCCATGACATCATTTGGATAGATCAATTTGATGTATGAAACATGAGGAACATTTCTATATCATTAGTTTTGCAATTTGTGCTGATCAAATTGGATGTGTGTTCTGAACATTGCTTCAATTTTGAAAATCCATGGAGAGTTGAATAATATGGATAGGATATTTGAATTCCTGTTGAAATTCTGGAGAGATTGATGTAAGGATGAGTGATGTTTGATCACCTGCAAACGTATGCTCACCGGAGAAGACGACCGGAGTCTTCTCCGGCCACCACCAACCACCAGCCTGGATCTCCACTCTGATGACCTGAGATTTGGAGAAGATGAGTTGTAGACTCTTGGATCATCACTTGACCTTTGACTACAACCAAGATCCAACGCACATGACTTAAAATTGGTTTTGAATTTTTGATGGCAAAACACGGTCGTTTCACTTAATGCGCTGGCAAGTTCTAGCGCGTTGGATTTCCTGACCAGTCTCCAGATCCTGGGGCTCTCATTATTTCGCAGCTTTTATTCATTTTTATTTCATTTTGTTTTATTTTAATTGTTTGTTGATTCCAAAAATCATATTAATTCCAATTTTGATCAGAAAATTATTTTTAAAATATCCTCATGATCCTTATGGAATTTGTGATTTTCTGGGATTAACAAAATACAATTTCATGCATTTTTCAATTTAATTTGATTTTTCTTATTTTGTTTAATTCTTTTAATTTTGCATAATTGACCATCTGTTTTGTAAAATTTAGTTCTTCCAATTGGTGATGAGTTTGGCTTTGATTTTTTAGTATGTTTTAGGATAGATATTCATGTTCCTCTATCATTTTTCTTGGATTTTTAGAACAAAATTAGGTTCTGTTTTAGGTATTGAGATTAGGACCCTCCGAAACTTGTGGATTCCTTTCACCTATCTCAGTGTAGGAATTTTTTAGATAACTTAGAAGTTGATTTAGGCTTCAATCTTTTTACATTAGATTGTTCAAACATTCATGTCCCCCCTAGGAATTTTATTAGAATTTTACAACTTCATTTTCTATTTTAGTTGTATTTTGCAAGTTGCTTGTGCTTGTTGGTTTCCTCTCTTTAGTGCTTTGGTTTGTTTGGTTTGGTTGGTTGCTTTGGAGTAGGTTCAAGCTTGAGTTCTTTTTGGTGGAGCTTCTGGATTCATTGAATATGCTTGGGATTGAATATTTGAGCTTGGAGTTGAAGGCTTGGCCTCTTGTGGGAGTTTTTTTAGGAGTTTAAGAATTAGGGTTTTAAGAAGTGCTTTAGACCTAGTTTTGATTCTTTCTTCAAACATGGAGTGCATTGTTTGCCTCTATTATATCCAATGACATAAAGTCCTTCTTGGGAAGCTCTATCTCTCCTTAGGAGGGATGAGTGGTATGCCCAAGTGAGTAGAACTTTGAGGATACCTTTGATTTGCAATGTTGAGTTCTTAGTGATTTCCTTTGGTTGTCATTAAGTTTCTTAACATTATAATTTGATCTTGATGATTAATCCTTCTCTTGGAGTGTTCTTGTTGGAGCTTGAAGATTGATGAAGCTTGAAGATAGAAGCTTTCTTGAAGATAAAGCCCTTGCTGTCAACTTTGCTGTCTTTTCAACTTTGCTGTTTAGAGCTGTTGTTGCTGTTTGCTGTAGGAGTTTGGTGCTGCTGCTTGGGTTGCCTCCTGTCGCTACTGCAAAAATAAGGTGCCGGCAAAACAAAAGAGTCGCCACCTTTCGTTATTTATCCCTCAGAACGGGAAAGGAAACGATCGGAGAAACCTGACGAAAAAGGTATAAGACAAGGTCATCGCAACCATTGTCTGGGTTCGGGAGTCGGTTACGCAAGGGGAAGGTATTAGCACCCCTCACGTCCATCGTACTCGATGGGATCCACGCTTGTTGGGTTTATCTGACGGGTTGGTTTTATCTATCTACCTATCAAGGCTGGCATAAAAAGAAAAGAAAATGACTCGGCAAAGCGTCGCACTTTATGCCTACGTATTCTCATCAGAGAATGAGAAACCAGAGTCAATGTAGTTCGGCTAACTACGGGTGATGGGGAAGGTGGCTCGCCAATACGTCAGTATTGTGCCTACGTACTCTCAGCAGGTATGAGAGATCAGAGCTTACGTAGTTCGGGATAATACGGATTCAAGGGATTCAGATTCATTTATTTTATCGAGTAGGGTTAACAAACAGTTCCAGCAGTGGGATGTACGCAGCTCGACCCTTGGAGACTTAGGCGTTACCGTTTGCGGTAGAACTGGGAATTAACGACACTCTTTTCTTTAGAAAAGTTTCCTTTGAATTATGGGTCCACGGGGCAAAAAGATCTGAAGTTTGTTTTCTGTCTTTTACGGAAGAACTGTTTTTTATGGTGTTTGCAACTAATATCGCACTATAGACTATGACCTGAGAGTGAATGCGTTGCATGTCACCCAAAGGGTGCCATACTAAACATCCAGACTGTTGAAAAGAAACACTCCAACAATCCTTTCTCAGATAGCTTAAGGCTCGTAACGTACGACGTCAGTTAACCTTTATTACTGTATTTTAATTTGTTTCAAGATGAGAAGAGAGAACAAGCTCAACTAAGGGGAGACTATCAAGTCCTAATGTTGTCATGCCAAGGATTCATCCTATGGTTGAAGTTTGAAATAGGGAACTCCTAGAAGTTATCATGCATAGGTTTCAACCTAAAGTTCTATCATCACTTCCTTATCAAAGGAAGTGAGATTCCTAGGGGATCATGTCAATGATAAACAGAAACAGATAAAGCATCAGCTTAAACAGTAAACAGTAAACGACTGTAAAATGCATGCAATGCAAGTGAGGGAGGAAATGTGTGTGGGGCATCAGCCTCCACAAGCTCATCTCAATCTCAAGCCAGATATGAATAACTGTAATCATACAGAGGAAATAACAAGCTATCAATCAAAATATAATAACTGCAATCATACAGAAGAAATGAAATAAAATGCCATCAAGCAAATGACAAACCACATAGGCAAGGGAGCAGAGCTCTACCGAATACCCGCAAGCAAAGCCATACAGTAAAAATACAAGCAGAGGGAGCAACTCAACCTCTAGTACAATCATGCTCCTAGCTTGAGTCAGTCTAGATATGAACTTATTCTAATGCATCAAGCAAATCAAACAAGTCACATCAATACAGTTGCACAGAAAGCAAACAGACAGACAAGCAGATCAACAGCTTCCACAGCTTCACAGCAAAGCTCTCCTCTGACAGCAGTTCAGTCTTCATTCTTCAACAGTTCTTCAGGGCTATCATCTTCAATAGCAAGTATCAACTTGCTTCTTCAAGCTTTCAATACATCAAGCATAAGTATCGACTTATTCTTTCTTCTTCCTCAAGCTTCAGCTCTTTCTTCCTTACAAGTATCAACTTGCTCTTCCTGATCTACAAGCTTCAGCTTCAATGGTAGTCTTCAAACACAGAGGAGTGGTAACTTCTAGCCTCCTATCTTCTTCAAGCAAGGAAATCCATCCTCTATCAAGGGAGAAAGATTCATCTAACAAGAGCAAAGTTTGGATGATTGACAGCAGAGTGAAGACCAAAGGTCACCACTAAGCATCCTATCATCAGAGAAAGGGACCCTCAAAGGTTCTACCAACTTGTAAAGAGCCACACATCCTACCAAATAAGGGATGAGGCCTTTACAAGGGGACCTTACATCATAGGGAAGAATGGAAGTGATCAACATCTTCCATGTTTATGAAGGAAGAGAATCTATCTAGAAGCTCTGCCTACAAACCCTAATCTTAACACCTAATCAACACTACACCAAAAGAAGGGGAGATCTTCACATCCAAGCTTCTTTAAGCATTCCATGGTAGCCCAAACTTGTCTTCAACATCATCCAAGAGCAAGAGAGATAAAACCCTAATCTAAGGGAACTAAAGAAGTCATCCTAGTTGAATTAGTGCATTAGGATCAGCCAAAGTTAGCACCTAAACGAAAATCAAACAAAAATAGTAAACTACATTTTAAATTCCTACAAAAATTCCTAAGGGACCCTATTCAATCATGAATCTACCATACAAAATTCAAAGGTTGAATCATCCACCAAGTTCTAGATATAAAACCTAAATCATAAGGTATTTATCGTAAACACTAAAAATGGAGCTCCTAAAGCTTCAGCCTAAAACTACCACTTACATTCATCAAACAAATGTGAGAAAAATATAGTGGGAATATGCATATCTATGCTAGCTACACACAAAAAATCAAGGCAAAAATCGTCATCAAATGATCAAACCAAATTCAACAAAGTCAAGTATCAACCATGATTATTTTAACATCAATTAAAATTCAACAAATGATAATAAAAACAAAAATGCATGAAATGTTAATATTTTTTATCTAAAAAAAACTAGATTCAATCTTAAATTAATGGAAAAAAGAATGGAATTAATTGAGTCATTTTTCAATTTTTTATGGATTATTCAATAACCATGAATGAAATGAAGAAAATAAATGAAATTAAAGGAACTTGGAAAAACAAGCGTGGAAAATAGCACATTTTTCCAGTTCATTTCAATGTTGGGCCCAAAAGGGGGGTGGTGATATAAATGTTGCACTAAGCCCACCCAGATTCTATTAATGAAACGCAGCATTGAAGTTGCTCAGAATCCTTCACAAAATTAAATCAATTCGTGGCCCTTGGATCATCACCTGGTCAAAGTCTCACCCCAGATCTAATGGCTATCTAGTCATCTTCTTACTTTTGAATTTCTGAAACATCCTCCACCTGCGCGCGTGAAGGTCACCACCGGTGACTTCTCCGGTCAGCCTCATCCAACCCTAACTCTCTCTACAGGCCTCCATTCCACATGGTTTCTACACGAATCTTGTCCCAAATTTCACAAGGAATCCACCTATACTACTTAACCGTTCTAAAAACTCAAGAATCCAAGAATAGCAATCTCAACCGAAACTTGCATAAACCCTAAATTATCACTAATCTCCAAATTAATGATCCAGAAAGCTTCCTACACTAATCTATAATGCATTTAACCTAACAAATCCTATTGATTATGCCTACATCAAGCCATCGAATGAGGTTTACATACCTGATAAAATCGTGTGAATAGAGTACTAAATTCCTCAAATCAAGCTTCAAGAAGCTCTAGATTCCTTCAATGGAGTATGACCTAGCTTCTGTATGCAACAAACTTGATTGAAATGCCTTGAATTCTTGAATCCGATTCTGAGTTGCAGATGAAAAATTCCATGTGCCAACTCCCAATTCTTCCACGATCTTGCCTTGGATTCAATCTGGGATCAATCACTAACACTAGAGCAAGCTATTGGGAGCAAAAGAATGGATTGAAACTGATCCAAACCTTGTAACAGAATTGGATTTGCAAGAAGAAATTTCAAAGTTTAATCTCACTATTCTCCCTCAATTCTCACGAACCTTGGCTCTGAATTAATTCATATGTTTATATAGGACATGAATGAATGATCTAGAAAGTTCTAGATCAATCTAATGAGAATTTCAATATCTCATGTCACTTGAAAATTCAATCTCATGCCATGTTCATATCAGTTCTGCTAGCAGCTTGCATTTGCCCTCATTCTCATCCAAATTCTCCTCAAATGAGATTATGAAGGTGTTTGGGTGGATTGGAACCATGTATTTGATCTTATGTGTAGTTTGGCATATGTAACTTAAGTCTTAAGTAACAAAATGCAACTCCTTGTTTTGACCTCAAATGAGAAAAGTGCTATTGCCATTGTCTTTAAAATGTCATTTCTGATCAAAATGACATATTACATGCCTTATTTTGGCCTTGGGATGAAAAATCACAAATTTGGTCCTTTTAATGAACTTTAATTCTTCCTTTTTAGGCCAATTTTGCAATTTTGATTTACAAGCAATTCCAACCTCTCATGACCACTTGGCTAGCCTTAAAACATCATTTTGAACAAGTTTGATGTTGAACATTTTCCCATTTGAAGCTTGCAAATAGGAGTTATGGCCTTATGATTGAAATGACCTGTAATCTCCAAATACCCAAAATACCCTTGACTTCTCAAAGTTGATAACACGAAATAGTATATATATATATATATATTGACGCATAATTCAACTAATGTTTCACTGGTTTCAAACCGATTTCGGGTTCTTTCCATGTTATTTGTCTGATATTTTGCAGGTATTTTATGATCATGTCTAAACAAAGCAATATGAAGAAAAGAAGCAATTACAGATGAAATATCTACGAAAACCAGATGAAAACAACATGAAAAACGCAGGATGCACATTTTGCTGCTGTGACGACCGTCACACCTCCATGACGACCGTCACACACCATGACGACCGTCACACACCATGACGACCGTCATGCAGGCAAAAACGCACAACTGCAATTGTACGGGCAAAATACAGATCCAAGTCCCAAATAATGGACCACTACTCCCTGATATTTCTGCCTCCAAGTCCACCTTCTTCAAATTACAACCGTTAGAATTTCTACCTCTATAAAAGGGGAAGGAGGGGAGCTGAGAAAGAGAGCCGCATTCAGACAACGAAGTGCTGCCCAAATTTATTTCCAGAGAAAAATTTAGTTTTATTCTTTCTGTTTTTGTTTCCTTTCCTTATTCCTGTATTCCATTTCTACAATATTCGTTTGTGCGCTCTATTGGTTTGAAGACATAATCCTGCCGACATCGTTGGGATTTGGCCAAAAGCCAATTGGATACGTTACAGGTTTTTCATTATTTCGTTAATTGTAACTTTAATTCTCAGTAATATGAATGTTCTAAGTTTCTGTTTTTATTTATGTTTTACCTTTCCCAAATCCATGTCTAGCTAAATCAGAGTAATCGATATGTAATAATAATTCAGACGGGATTTGATAATAACCGGTTGAAAACTTTCTTTTTCAAAAGTTGTTTATGGTCTGAGTGTTTAAACTTATTTACTGAATAAACGTTCGTCGCGAAAGCGAGAACTTATTTAAAAGTAGTTTTGCCACGACAGTGGGAAATTAATTAAGGTACGAACCAACAAGCGACAGCTGCGGTAAGACCAGATAGTAAACACTAGGCATTTGTTTTAATAACAGTGAAAGCACTTTAAAATGGATTAGAACTTAGGGATTTCCAAGAAATAGTTTTAACCCCGAATGGGACAGCGAAAGCGTATATTCGGCCCTTAGAATTATGACTAGTGTCAACAACCATCGTGAGACGAAAGTCTTCAGATCACTATTTTCTGCTTAAATAAATTCTGAAAAATATTTCATATACCGGTAACTTGTCAAATCCCCGAAGAACATAATTACTGCATATCGATTCACGTAATTATAATTCAAGTAACGTTTTTAGTTCCCTTTAGTGATAGAAATTATTCCCTTAAACATTATCTACCTAGCTAAACATAGTAACTCCCGAGAACACTAGTTTGATTACGAGTCCTTGTGGGATCGATATCTTTTATTACTACGCGATAGACTGTGCACTTGCAGTTAAGTTGTATTAGACATAGAAAGTCGCTATCAAATTTTTGGCGCCGTTGCCTGGGACCCGTTTAGTCAATAGTGTAACCTTCTGTTACGCCGTATAGACTAGGTTAACAATTTTTTTTCCCTTTACTGGTTCTTTCGATTGTATGCCAAGTAATCGCCCACAAGGCGATATCTTAAAACCCTCAGTCGCAGAACTAGAGCGCTTCTTACATTTAAGAAGTCGCATCATTGAGTACCAACTAAAACATAACATTCCCGATCCTCTCACTCAAATTCCCAAATCCAAAGAAGAATCAAAGATGGCTGAAGGACCTCAAAACAAACCGCTGAAGGCATACGCTACACCCTCTCAGATGGAGCCTAGAAGTAGCATTGCTGCCCCAGCTATTACTCGAAATGATTTTGAGCTGAAACCCTCATTGCTGTCAGCTGTACAACAAAACCAATTCTTAGGAAATGCAACTGAGGATCCAAACAAACATTTAACGAAGTTTGTACAATACACAGACACAGTGAAAGCAAATGGAGTAACTTCAGACGCAATAAGACATCGTCTTTTCCCTTTCTCTCTTAGAGATAGAGCGTGGACATGGTTACAATCCTTATCATCCAACTCCGTTACGACATGGGAACAGTTGAAGAACGTCTTCTTAGCGAGATATTTTCCGCCAAGCAAAACTGCTATGCTTAGAGCTCAAATCAACGGATTTCGACAAAAAGATACGGAATCTCTTTACGAAGCATGGGAACAATTCAAAGATATGATGAGAACATGTCCTCACCACGGTCTAGAAGACTGGGTGGCGATTCATACTTTCTATAATGGGCTTTTATACAATACCAGATTAACGGTAGACGCCGCCGCGGGCGGTGCACTTATGGATAAGCCATACGACAAAGCTTATCAACTAATCGAAAACATGTCTTAGAACCACTGCCAATGGGGAGGTGAACGCATTCCAACAGAGAAACCCGCAGCGAAAGGTGGGATGTACGAGATCAGCAGCCTTGAAAAGTTCAACGCTAAAGTAGATGCTCTAGCACAGAAAATTGACAGTCTGACCGTTAACCCCACTGCAACCGTCGCTGCCGTAACTCCAAACTGCGAGTTATGTGGAATCACCATTCATAATGCGCCCGAATGCCCATTGCTGGCCGGAATCCCACCAGACCAAGTAAATTATGCTCAAGGAAATCCTTACGCAAATACCTACAACCCAGGTTGGCGAAATCATCCAAACTCTTCTTACAAAAGCGATAATACATTGCAGATGCCTGCTGCTCCGCCAGGATATCAGAAACCAGCTGCTGCCCAGACTGCACCTAGGAAATCAAACCTCGAGTTGATGATGGAAAAATTCATAGCTACTCAAGCTCAAAAAAACAAAGAATTCCTGAATCAAAACATACACACTAGCGAGCAAATCAAACAGCTTACCGGAAAAGTAGACGCTTTAGCCACCCACAACAAAATGTTAGAAACACAGATATCACAAGTGGCTCAACAACAAGCCTCTGCTGCCGCTCCCGCTGGCACATTTCCTGGACAACCCGAACAGAATCCAAAAGGTCAAGCAAATGTTGTCATATTAAGAAGCGGAAAAGAATTGGACGAACCGATCGATCCGAGGACCGAAAACTCAGCCATGCAACAAAAACCAACTGAACAAGCAGAAAAGGAACCCGAGTTAGAGAAGAAGGAAGACAACGAGAAGGAGGATACCACAAGTGAAAAAACGCAAGCACCTCCAGCGCCATATAAACCACCTATCCCTTATCCTCAAAGATTAATAAACTCCAAAACCTCAAGACAATTTAAGAAATTTGTAGAGCTCCTTAAACAGTTGAATATCACTATTCCTTTTACAGAAGCGATAACTCAAATGCCGTCATACGCTAAATTTCTCAAAGAAATCCTGTCAAATAAGAGAAAGATCGAGGATAACGAAACAGTTACACTTACTTCAGAGTGTAGCGCTATTATTCAAAACCGCATGCCTCCTAAATTAAAAGACCCAGGCAGCTTCTCCATACCCTGCGTCATAGAAAAGTTCGTAATAGACAAAGCTCTATGCGATTTAGGAGCCAGTATCAGTGTTATGCCTTTATCTATATGAAAAAAGCTGAATATGGGAGACCTAAGACCAACAAAAATGTCCGTACAATTAGCTGACCGATCAGTCAAATACCCCGTCGGAATTCTGGAAAACGTTCCAGTACGCATAGGACAATTCTACATCCCAACCGACTTCATAATCATGGACATCAAAGAGGACTCTGTTACCCCAGTTATCCTAGGAAGACCGTTCCTAGCTACAGCCGGAGCTATTATAGACGTGAAGAAAGGAAGGCTAACATTCGAAGTAGGAGAAGAAAAGATAGAGTTCATTCTCACCAAGTTCTTACAAGCACCAGCCATAGACGATACCTTCTATTTAGTAGATGTAATTGACGAATGTATAAGAGAACTTGAAAATAAAGAGACCACATATTCAGAAATAATAAAGATTCAAATACCCGATATTTCTGAAGACGATGATTGGCGTAAACCGTATAAAGACGACAGCCTAAGCGAAAGCTTAGCACTGACCCCAAACCATATGCCAGGTCCGAAGAACCCATCTTTAGAACTTAAAACACTACCCAAAAACATTAGATATGAATTCCTAGACGATGAACTAAAAAGACCAGTGATAGTCAACGCCGATTTAGGACAACTAGAAATCGAAAAGCTATTAGAAGTCCTAAAGAAGTACCCCACCGCGTTAGGGTATAACATAAGCGATCTAAAAGGTATAAGCCCTTTGATCTGTATGCATCGAATTACAATAGAGGAAGACTGTAAAACCTCTAGAGAGCATCAGAGGAGACTGAACCCCATCCTAAGCACTGTAGTCAGAGACGAAGTAAAGAAATTGCTAGATGCAAGAATCATCTATCCAATCTCCGATAGTGAATGGGTTAGCCCAGTTCATGTCGTACCTAAGAAAGGAGGAGTCACAGTAGTTAAGAACGAAAAAAGCGAATCAATAACAAAACGAGTCGTGACTGGAAGTAGAATGTGCATTGATTATAGAAAGCTTAACAAAGCCACATGAAAAGATCACTTCCCTTTGCCCTTCATAGACCAAATGTTGGAAAGATTAGCCAAACATTCATATTTCTGCTATCTAGATGGCTATTCAGGATTTTTCGAAATTCCCATTCATCCTGACGACCAAGAAAAGACTACATTCACATATCCTTATGGTACTTTTGCTTACCGCAGAATGCCGTTCGGACTTTGTAATGCTCCAGCAACCTTCCAAAGATGCATGATGGCAATCTTCGCAGATTTCATAGACGACATCATGGAAGTATTTATGGACGATTTCTCAGTATGTGGATAAAGTTTCGAAGGATGCCAACAAAACTTAGAAATGGTATTATAACATTTTGTAAAAGTGAACCTCGTCCTAAATTGGGAAAAATGCCATTTTATGGTCCGACAAGGAATAGTTCTAGGACATGTCATATCAAATAAAGGAATTGAGGTCGACAAAGCTAAAATAGAAATTATAAAAGACCTCCAACCGCCAAAATCCGTACGAGAAATACGGAGTTTTCTAGGACATGCCGGTTTCTACCGAAGATTTATAAAAGACTTTTCAAAAATCACAAAACCTTTGACCGGCCTGTTGATGAAAGATGTTGAGTTCGTCTTTGACGACAGCTGTCTAAAAGCATTCGAAACATTAAAATCAGCCCTTACCACCGCACCGATTATGCAACCACCCGATTGGCAACTACCGTTTGAAATCATGTGCGATGCGAGTGATTATGCTGTAGGCGCAGTTCTAGGACAAAGGAAGGACAAGAAGCTTCATACCATCTACTATGCCAGTAGAACCTTAGATCCTGCCCAAATGAACTACGCTACAATAGAAAAGGAACTTCTAGCAGTTATATTTGCGCTTGACAAATTCTGTTCTTACTTAGTAGGAGCAAAAATTATCATATACACAGACCACGCTGCTATCAGGTACCTAATAAGAAAAAACGATGTCAAACCAAGATTATTGAGATGGATCCTATTATTACAAGAGTTTGACTTAGAAATCAAAGATAAGAAAGGAACCGAGAACATTGTTGCAGATCACTTATCCCGAATAGAAGGCATCAAACATGAACCAGTACCGATAAATGACGATTTCCTGTATGAAAATCTGATAGCCAAATTAGAAAGTGACATGCCTAACTTAATCTCGGAAGATCCAGAACTCGAAAAAGCCGTAGAAGCCGTCTATACCCAAGTCACATTACCTTGGTATGTTGACATCGTTAATTACCTAGCTGCAGGCGTGCTTCCACCGGATCTCACTTATCAGCAAAAGAAGAAATTCTTCCACGATCTGAAACACTATTATTGGGACGAACCTCTACTCTTCAAGAGAGGGGCCGACAACATATACCGTCGCTATGTCCCAGAGGAAGAAATATAAAATATAATTTCCCAATGCCATTTAGCACCATATGGTGGTCATGCTAGTACATCCAAGACGTGCGCTAAGATTCTCCAAGCCGGCTTATTCTGGCCTAACCTCTGGAAAGACGTTCACATCGCTGTGTTAAAATGTGATCGATACCAACGAACTGGCAACATCTCACGACACGATGAAATGCCTCAGAAAGGAATCTTAGAGGTAGAAATCTTTGACGTATGGGGAATAGATTTTATGGGACCCTACCCGTCTTCTTTTGGTAATAACTATATACTCGTCGTTGTAGACTATGTGTCTAAATGGATAGAAGCCATTGCTGCTCCAACAAATGACGCACGAGTAGTAATCAAACTCTTCAAAAACACAATCTTTCCTAGATTCGGTGTACCCAGACTCTTCATTAGTGACGGCGGATCACACTTCATATCGGGAATCTTTGATAAACTTCTTTCTAAATATGGAGTCCGACACCGAGTAGCTACACCTTATCATCCGCAAACTAGCGGACAAGTAGAGGTCTCGAACAGGGAAATAAAACAAATTTTGGAAAAGACTGTCGCTACCTCAAGGAAAGATTGGTCATCAAAGCTAAATGAAGCTTTATGGGCTTATAGGACCGCTTTTAAGACACCAATAGGTACTACACCCTACAAATTAGTTTACGGTAAATCCTGTCATCTCCCTGTAGAATTAGAGCATAAAGCCTTCCGGGCCATTAAGACACTCAATTTCAACTACACTGAGGCAGGAGAGAAACGAATCTTGAACTTACACGAATTAGAAGAACTTCGATTGGACGCTTACGAAAATGCCCGTATCTACAAAGAACGAACTAAAAAATGGCATGATAAATGTTCGGTCAAGAAACAATTCAGTGTTGGAGACATCGTACTTTTATTTAATTCAAGATTAAAACTCTTCCCAGGTAAACTAAAATCTAGGTGGTCTGGACCTTTTGAAGTGACTAAAGTACTTCAGAGTGGAGCTGTTGAAATTACCGATAAGACGAATGCACCGTTTATCGTAAACGGGCAACGTCTAAAACATTATAATAAGAACAAAAACAGCCCTCAAGTCAGTAGTATAACATTGTTTGAGCTTCCTGCTCAAACACCCGAATAGCTTGTCACCAAGCTATCGTCAGACTTTAGACGTTAAAAACAGCGCTTACTGGGAGGCAACCCAATTTTCCCGTATTTCCCTCTTTACTGTATTTCATTCTCATTTTTTATTTAAAATTCTACTTTAAAATTTTAACAGAAATTCTAAACTTAAAATTGCTACTATTTTTACTTTATTTTATTTTATTTTTCTCTTTTATTTAAACTTTGTTTTTACCACCTTTTGTTCCTAAAAATTCTGACTTCAAATTTCTGTTTTAAACTTTTCAGGATTTTAAAAGCCTTCAAACCTTCCTCCTGTTTTTCTCCGACTAACCTGTGAGTATGGCCGCGTACGACTTCACAAAGGTTCATTTTCGAGGATTAGCTCAAAAGGAAAGATTTGAAGCATTAACTGAGAGGTACATAGCCTTAACACTGTATTATGATAAGTCTACCATGGAGAAACTAGGAATTACTGATAGCATCCAATACCTGTTTAATCAATTATGCTGGGAGAACACCTCCTTGAAAACCCGTTTTGCTACCTATAAGGACCTCACCTACGAATTCCTTAGTTCCTTCAGGTACTTACCCAACTATGGTTTCGGATCAAACTCAGAGCTGATCACCTTTAGGATGTTTGGGATGGACCAAACCCATAGCCGGATGCCATTAGCTAACCTCCTACGATTTCCTAGCGGACCACATGTGTTCATCAGTGCCGAAGATGACGATCTTGATTTTGAACTCAACCAGTTCTTGGGAAGAATCACAGACGACTATCACCCTGACCCAAACAGCATGTATAATTATGAGATTCATAACCCAGCTTTCAGATACTTTCATAAGATCCTAGCTCACACCCTTTTCGGAAAAGAAGAAAACATTACTACAGTATCTAAAGAAGAGTTATTTATCATGTTCTGTGCTTCTCAGGGCCGTACAGTGAATGTCGTACCTTTTATGATGAGATCCTTCCGATGCCTCACTCAGGATCCACAATCACCTATTCTAATAGGAGGCCTTGTGACAATGATTGCCCACGAGCTTGGCCTTAGATTCAACCTAAATGCAAGCACTAGTTTTGGGACCATCCGACCCATGAATATCCAATTTTGCTTTAACAGGCGCATTTTAAGAACTATGGGACCTGGACCTTACGAGTACCTCATCAATGACAAACCTGTCCAGCTATTCACATTGCCAAATCATCAGATGACAAGTATCCATAACAAGAACAACTGGGTTTATGAATTGGATGAGCCTATGGGACCTCCTTCACCTCAATCAACACCACAAAATTACATGTACGACAGTGATCACATCTCTGAAGCGCATGATTATATGTACTATGAGGATGTTGTATCAGAAGCTGAGGTAGACCCTACGACCTCTCCGCATTACAACACCTATCCTGAGCCCATTCCTGAGGAAACCACTGACAAAATGGATACTGTTCTGCACCGATTAGACAACGTTGACGCAGCTCTGACCACCGTAAAAGAAGACATCACAAGCATACACAGCAAACTCGCAGTCTTCATGGACTTAGTCTGTGACCAGCTCGACTACTACGCCCGGACGTTTGACGAATTGAAGGCACGAAAAGACTGAGATATTAGCTTTAGTTTAGTTTAGTTTAATTTTTTCTGTTTTCCGTCCGTTTTCAATTATTTTGATTTTCGCATTGTTTAATTTCCCTTATGTATTACATTACAAACAAGCATTTTAATTACATGCTATTTCAATTTTATTCTTTATTCATTGATTCTGTTTTTATGTCATCATATGTTTCTTGGAGGATATAATACATTGCCATATCAATCCTAGGCCTTAAAACCATTGCAAGAACACCCCCATAGCAAAATTCTGCGTTCTGCAGATTTTGCTGGTGTGACGACCGTCACAGAAGCCTGACGCCCGTCACACGGGTGACGACCATCACAGATATGTCACGATCGTCACGAGTCCAAAACTGTTATCTGCTATAACTGAGGTTGTGTTTTCTCTCCCACTCCCATCTATTCAACTTCCAATCATCACAAACTCAAACCCCACTTCCAACTTTCGTTTTCCCTTCTTGCTACATACAATCCCAACTCCCATTTCAACTTCCTAATCCACTTCTGTGACATTTTTCATTCCACAGAACCAACTCAATCCACATTTCATCAACATCCTCCAACCATGGCGAGAAACAACGAAACCCCGGACCTTAGCAACATCATGTTCTGCGACGGCGACTCCGGAGAGAAACAGAGAGCCAACTATATCGCTTTCCATCAACGGTCGCTACATCCGACCCACTATCCGCATATCCCATCCCTCACGGAGCTCGGCCTCCTTGACGGCGTCACTTGGATGCTCCAAAGAGTCGGCATCTGGCACCTCTGCACAAATCTGCAGCCGACGTACGAACAACTCACCCTCAAGTTCCTCAGTTCGTTCAGTTACTTCACTTCCAGCGGCGACCTTAGCCAACACTTAGGCGCCGCATGCTTCCGTATGTTCGGCACGAACTATCAACTGAACCAAAACCATATTGCCGACATCCTACAATTCCCTCGCGGGGACAATGCTCACCGCCGCCTCACCGAACAGTTTCAACACGAAGCCTTTGCGCTCTGGTACCAATTAACCAGAATCAATGCCGACGGCTGGGATTCTCTGCATGCAACACACATCCACAACCCGACCATCCGGTATTTCCACCGAGCACTGAGCAACACCATCTTCGCACAGGATAGAAACCATAAGGTGAACTCAAAAGAACTCTTCTTTCTCCGCTGTGTGTTCAACTCCAAGCCCATCAACGCCGCTCCGTTCCTCCTGGCCTACATTCAGACCAACTGCAATCGTGGCTCTAAGCCATTTTACTTTGGCGGGATTGTTACCTCCATTGCACTCGGGCTGAACCTCGGTGACCGACTCCAGCATCTCCATGCAAATCCCTCGGTATTCCTCGACACCGACCACTGCAGAGCTTCTCACCTCATCCGTTCCAGGGCCGATGGAAAGTACCACCGGTCGTGCGTGGCAAAATCGTAAGAAGTATCATCATGCCATCACGTACCCGGATGCACCCACAGGATCGTGCCAACTGGCTCTTTGACCTCAATGCCCCTGCTGCTACCGTTACTCCAACTCAGACCCACACCCAAGGTTCTGGTGACGAAATGCAAGATGAGTTGGACAGAAATGAGCAACCGGAGGCATCGCAACCACTTCCTTCTGAAGGCACATCCTACCGCCGCCGCCGCCATCATCCAGAGCCCGACTACTCTGAAAAAGACCTCCGCTGATCCCTCAACCAACAGGCCCAGATACTCGCTATGATGCAGCAACAGAATCAGCGAGCAGAGCAGTTCGAAGCTTGGCATCGGACCCAAATGCAACAACTCCAAACCGGCCAGGAAACCATCACTGAGAACTTGGCGAATCTTACCTTCCAGTTCGAAGGACTCCGAAATTATGTCTATCATACCGGAGCACTGAACTTTGAGGCCCGAGTCGACCAAACCAGAGGTAGAGGACGCGACAGAGGACGTGACCGAGGCAGAGGTCGTGATTAGTTATTTCTTTCCTTATTTGTTTACTATATTTTTAGTTTTTTGTATTTTCATTTCCCTTGTATTTCCCTCTCGCATTCTTTCAAATCAGTGGGGACACTGATTGAGATAGTGTGGGAGCGGAGCGTTTATTTCCCATTCCCTTGTACTTTTAATTCCGTAATTTCAATTCAAACATTTTCCCGTTTTAGTAAATAAAAGCTCTTTTATATATCTTCTTCCGTTACGCAAATATCCCCACTTTATTCGACATAAACAAAATTTTTCAGTCGTTCCTCAAAAACAAAAGCATCACGAGAATGCGCCAAAGTTCAAACCAAGTTTTGAAACTCCGAGACGAAAATTCTAACAAAACCAGTACCGTCCTGACACCTTAGACCTCCGGTTTATGCGAGTCGGTTTCACTACCTACGTGTACCAAAGTTTCAAGTTTCTATGCAAACTCAGCCCCAAGTAGTTTATACTAGCAGTCAGTACCATCCTAAAACACTTCTAAGCGAGCGACCAATGCAAATAAGTGTATGATCTCCAAAAAGATGAAAAATCATGAAAAGAAACCCATATAGCCCAAGTATAGAGACATATTCCCTCTAAGTTAGGTGCTCCTCACCCGAGCATTTAGCCCAACGGTACAAAAACTCATTGAAAAATCAATGGTATAAGCTTATGAGCAATGAAAAGATCAAAACAGCAATGAGATCATATTCACTAACAGGTTGACTTGCCATGAAAGAGTATGGACAACGGGCTTAATGTGATTGTGCTAGAACAAACAGGGTAAACTTGATGCGAGAACCTTGATACTGAGATGCAGTAGCATAATTGGGACCGATTTGCATAAAAAGGAGACCTCCGAAGACTTATAGTCAAGTGTCGTCACCGTACTCGTTTTGTTCCTATTTAGAATCCCGGTTTTTCCCAACTCTCTGAATGAGGAAGCTGCCTCGTGCTTGCCGACCTTTATTCTTTCTGTTTTACTTGAGGACAAGCAAAGATTCAAGTTTAGGGGAGTTTGATAACACGAAATCGTATATATATATTGACGCATAATTCAACTAATGTTTGACTGGTTTCAAACCGATTTCGGGTTCTTTCCATGTTATTTGTCTGATATTTTGTAGGTATTTGATGATCATGTCTAAACAAAGCAATATGAAGAAAAGAAGCAATTACAGATGAAATATGGACGAAAACCAGATGAAAACAACATGAAAAACGCAGGATGCACATTTTGCTGATGTGACGACCATCACACCTCCATGACGACCGTCACACGGGTGACGACCGTCACACGGGTGACGACCGTCACACACCATGACGACCGTCATGCAGGCAAAAACGCACATCTGCAATTGAACATGCAAAATACAGTTCCAAGTCCCAAATAATGGACCACTACTCCCTGATATTTCTGCCTCCAAGTCCACCTTCTTCAAATTACAACCGTTAGAATTTCTACCTCTATAAAAGGGGAAGGAGGGGAGCTGAGAAAGAGAGCCGCATTCAGACAACGAAGTGCTGCCCAAATTTATTTCCAAAGCAAAATTTAGTTTTATTCTTTCTGTTTTTGTTTCCTTTCCTTATTCTTGTATTCCATTTCTACAATATTCGTTTGTGCGCTCTATTGGTTTGAAGACATAATCCTGCCGACATCGTTGGGATTTGGCCAAAAGCCAATTGGATACGTTACAATTTTTTCATTATTTCGTTAACTGTAACTTTAATTCTCAGTAATATGAATGTTCTAAGTTTCTGTTTTTATTTATGTTTTACCTTTCCAAAATCCATGTCTAGCTAAATCAGAGTAATCGATATGTAATAATAATTCAGACGGAATTTGATAATAACCGGTTGAAAACTTTCTTTTTCAAAAGTTGTTTATGGTCTGAGTGTTTAAACTTATTTACTGAATAAACGTTCGTCGCGAAAGCGAGAACTTATTTAAAAGTAGTTTTGCCACGACAGTGGGAAATTAATTAAGGTACGAACCAACAAGCGACAGCTGCAGTAAGACCAGATAGTAAACACTAGGCATTTGTTTTAATAACAACGAAAGCACTTTAAAATGTATTAGAACTTAGAGATTTCCAAAAAGTAGTTTTAACCCCGAATGGGACAGCGAAAGCGTATATTCGGCCCTTAGAATTATGACTAGCGTCAACAACCATCGTGAGACGAAAGTCTTCAGATCACTATTTTCTGCTTAAATAAATTCTGAAAAATATTTCATATACCGGTAACTTGTCAAATCCCCGAAGAACATAATTACTGCATATCGATTCACGTAATTATAATTCAAGTAACATTTTTAGTTCCCTTTAGTGATAGAAATTATTCCCTTAAACATTATCTACCTAGCTAAACATAGTAACTCCCGAGAACACTAGTTTGATTACGAGTCCTTGTGGGATCGATATCTTTTATTACTACGCGATAGACTGTGCACTTGCAGTTAAGTTGTATTAGACATAGAAACTCGCGATCAAAAGCCATAACTTGAGTTCTACAAATCCTATCAAGGACTCCTAGTACTATCTAGAAAGATAAGAGGATAAGGAACAACATTAATGTTGACCAAAAGTTCATAGGAATCATCCTTCTAGGGAAAAAGTGCCATGCAAGTTGGGCAACTTTCAAGCTCCAAATTCACATTCCTCAGATGACTTGTAACTTGTCAAAGCCATAACTTGAGTTCTACAAATCCTATCAAGGACTTATAGCACTCAAATTAAAGCTAAGATCATGCTATACAACAATCATGTTGGGGGAAAGATGAGATGACAATCACATCTTGAGCTAAATCTCCTTGAAGATAGGGGTCAAACTAGGGGATTTTACACTGTCAAGCCTTAGAAACCCTAGCTTGAAACTTCTCAAACTCTTCAATCATGATGAGTTAACCTTGGAATCATCCTTATAACATCTCAATGTATCAATCCATGATCACATGGCTCTTGAATTAGGTCCCAACCTTATTTAAATCATCAGTTGACTTAGGGTTGACCCAGTCAAACCCTAACTGCACCAATCATGGCTGAGGCTTCTTATTCTTGCACAATGACCTATCTAGGCTTCAAAGTGATCTTCAACATTTCTCATGAGCTCTCTCAAGACCTCAAGTCCAACCTCATGGCTTCAGAATTATCTGATGACTTTCCACAACTCTCAAGTTAGGAGACACACCCTCTTGGCTTCAACCACTCTCTCTGAGGATCTTCTAACTTCTCTGACAAGGATATCAACCCTTGAACAGTTGAATAAACTTCTTAGCTTAGCTTCATAGTCTTGTATAGCTCTTAATTGGTGATCATACCTCTTGATCTCCTGCATACATGTCAATGAAATGCAAATGATAATGCTAATGTGAATGAAATGAAACGTAAGCTAGGTAAAGAAAAGTTGGGCAAATTTTAAGGTGCAACAGCTGCCCCTATTCAAACGGCTTGGACCTGACTGGGTGAGAAGCGAACGACTCTCAAACAATCAAGGTAAAAGGCGATTGAATACCAATAAACCCAGAAATTTGCAAACTGCACAAGTACACGGTACTCTGATGAGGACAAATCTTCGGAAACTGAAACAATAGCTGCACGACAACTAGCTGGAGAATTACTGATCTGAATCTCCATCAGGATGATTCTCTGATTTATCTAATATCATTGCATCCTCAAATCATCAAGGGGTCACCGGTTACACGGTAACTGGCGATCTTCCAACCACACAGGTAAACAATACTTGGATTGGTAGGAACATCTTCAAAACTGAGCATGCCAGTTACACAGCAACTCTGCTGGGGAATTGGTCACACGGTAACCGGTGAAGGGTCTAATCTCAAATCTCCGTCAGGATGATCATCTGATTTTGCTGTAGATCTTTGCCCTCAAGTCATCAAGGGGTCACTGGTCACTCGGTAACCGGTGATACACGGTCGATCATGCCGTCAGGCATCAGAATTCCTCGGGACTCATCAGGTCATTAGGAACTTTTTAACTATCAAGTTAATCATGCCGTCGGGCATTCAAAGAAACTTTCGGGCGTCAGCCGGACTTCATCAGTAAGTCTGGAATAGAATCCTCGATCAATCATGAACCAAATTGGGATATCCAAACTTCTGCCATCAGGCACTCCGCATCAGCCGAGAGAACTGCTTCGACATCACCGTTGGACTTCGTCAGTAAGTCTTAAAATGGGATCCTTAATCCATCAGGAACCACTAAAGATACGCAATCTTTTGCCGTCCGGTACCCTGCGTCAGCTAGGCAAACTACTTTGACCTCACAATTGGACTTCATCAGTAAGTATGGGAATTTGGCACTACTGCCAGACTTCAATCACCAAGTCTTCAAGAGAAGTTTCAGCTTTTCTGTTTCAAACCTGCTAGGGATGACACATCTCCGCTGAGGATTCTGGAGAACTATCGAGTAACTCTGCTTCGGGGATCCAGAAATCATTCTGGGCAAATAAACTCAGCTGAGGAAATCAAGAATCATCTTGAACAAATAAACCCATCGGGAACTTCAAGAATCATCCTGAATCAATAACTCTGCTGGAGATTTTAGGAATCGTCCTGAGCAAACACTCTGTCGGGGACTCTAAGCATCAACTTGAGCAGCCCTCTCTGGTGACCTCACCGGGGATTTTAAGAATCATCTTAAGCAAACCACTTTGCTGGAGAATTCAAGAATCATCTTGGGCAAACGACTTTGTTGGGGAATACCTGCAAAACAAGAACGATAACAACCTAGCTCATGTTTCATATGTATATGATCGTCAATGGCGTAATGCTCCACACGGTGGGAATGCTACGCATTTCGGGTAAATGCTATGCAATCATGCAAAATGCTATGACCCCATCAGCAAAATAAATGCTGAAGGGAGAATCCTCCTGTCAAGGAGAAGGAACCACTCTGGTGGAGGAAGGATTCATCCTGCCAAGGAGAAAAAGTCACACCAATCTCAATTGGACTAAACCTGGGGAAACGAACTCCAGGCGACTGCTGCAGGGGAGACAAAGTTCTACGAGAACCTGGATCTACTCATCTGGGTATACGAACCACAACTGCTGAGGAAAACGATGTCAATCGCAGAAATAAACTGCACGACCTTCGCGGCTAAAACCTTCATGGAGATAACGATTCCGGTGGGGAAATACAGCATCAGCTATTCAACACTCTACTGGGGAAAACCAATCATGGCCCCCACGGCTTCCAAGGACTCGGCTCTCTTGGGGAACTGCAGACTCGGCTGGCGATGTAGGAATCATCCTACATGCCAGGGAGAATACAACTCTGTGGGGAATTTCAATTCCGCTGGAGACTTCAGTCTGGAACTTTCGAGTGCTGCACACTTCAGTGTATGACTCAGCTAGGGAAGCGACGATCCTTCAGGATGCATCTGATTGAGGAGAGAATCTTCTCTGCTTGGGGAGACATATCAATGCCTACGATCTCATGTTCAGCCTCCACGGGGAGGTGCTGCTGAACTTGTTGGAAAAGAAGGAATCATCCTGCTTGGGGATGCATACGACGTACTGCCTGGTATGTGCTACACCTGCAACAACACAAACAAACACACAAGATACCCTTCTCAAAGGGACCTATCAAGGTTATCATCTTGTGACAATACTCAAGTAATTCATTGTTTCAACAATCAGTGGCCTAGGCCAGTAAGTTTATGTATGCGCATTTTATCAAAAACATCAGCGTTCTTTTTCACAAACAAAACAGATAGATGCTAAACAGGCAAACAGAATTGCTGAATAGTATACATTTTATTGATAACGAACCCCTGAATGGGCAAAAATGTTTTACAACAGATGCAAGCTCCTAGAATGAGGAAGCCGCGCAAATATATAAACACAAATATACATCAGTATTTACAAATGTCGGCAATGCAGCGTAGACGAACACCATGAGTTGATCCCTCTATGACCCACTCGACTTTGATACTTCTCTGACGCTTCAGCTTCAGAAGAGATTGATTCAGATAAACGACCCTCAGGTCCTCCAAACCACTAAACAAATATAGTCCACACGCGGAACGCAGTCATTTGCTTTTTTCAAATCCCTAACTTTTGCCTGAATCGCCCTTTCGGGTTTTCGATTCACCGGGATACCCTTTTTCGCCAAAGTCGCCCTTCGAGGTTTTCGACTCTGCGGGTGTACATTCTTTTCTTTTATATCCCTAATTTTTGCCCGAACCCTTTTCCTTTTTTATGGTTCGCCGGGATGCCCCATTTTTGCCTAGATATTCTTTTTCTTTCCAGCAGGTCATTCTTTAAGCAAAGTATTTTTTAACTGCGTCCGCGTTCACCGGGGATGTAAAATTTTCGCCATCCATTGTGGATAATAACAAGGCTCCTCCCGAAAAGACCTTGCTGACGACGTACAGACCTTCATAATTGGGAGTCCACTTGCCCCGGTGATCGGAGTGTGGAGGAAGAATCTTCTTCAGGACGAGATCACCCGTCTGAATGCTTCTAGGACGCACCTTCTTATCATAAGCTTTCTTCATTCGGCTTTGGTACAGACGACTGTCGCTACTGCGAAAATCGGCGCCGGCTGAACAGAAGAGTCGCCACCGTGCGTTATTTATCCCACGGGAGGGAAAGGAAACGCTCAGAGTAAACCTCGCACAACACGGGAAAGGTATGGTCATCGCAACCAAAACCTGGATTCGGGAGTCGGTTACGCAAGGGGAAGGTATTAGCACCCCTCACGTCCGTCGTACTCGACGGGATCCACGCTTGTTTTCGGGTATGGATTGTTATTCTATCTAAACTATAGGTCAAGGGTTAAAAAGAAAATAAAATGACTCGGCAAAGTATCGCACTTTATGCCTACGTATTCCCGTCTGGAACGAGAAATCAGAGTCAACGTAGTTCGCCTACCTACGGGAAAGGAGGGGAAGGTTGCTCGCTAGGATATCGCATCCTATGCCTACGTACTTTCATACAGCATGAAAGATCAGAGCAAACGTAGTTCGGGCCACGTACGACACAAGCTTGTCTTGGTTGATTTTATTCCTTCTGAAAAAGGTTTTTTCTGATTAACAGTCCCAGCGGACAAAAATGACGTTTTGATGAGTTCACATTCTTTTACGGAAGAAGTGTCTTTTATTGTGTTTGAAATATTTATTGTGTTTTTCTGTTTGTTTTGAGAAAGAAAGAGACAGAACTCTAACCTACGGTTGCGAAGGGAAACAAGCTATCCTAATGTTATCATGCATGGGTTGAGACCTAGTGTCTATCATGCTCCTCTCTTGCACAGAGAGAAACAGAGATCCTACGGGATAGGCAGAAACAGAAACAATATCAGATATATACAGTAAAACAGTAAAATGCATGGATGCAACAGTACAAGCGAGGCAAGGGAGTCCCACTCAACCTCGAACCTAGAAAACAATAGGCGAAAGTGAACAGACTTCACTCTCAACCCAGCAGGGTAAACAGCAAACAATACAGTTCAGAAAACCAATCAATACACCAACAAATGAAATACAGCAGAAGCAACAGCATCAGCAGCTCTGAATCAACAACTAGCTTCAAGCAATCTCCAATCATTCACAAACTTCAACAAGCATCAATCTCCATCTTCATGGCCTTCAGGCAAGGGCTTTGATCATCAGTCTTCCATCTGCAATGGCTTTTCTTCAAGCTCAAACCTCCAGGATGAGGGATTAGTCACAAGAGTGAATTGGGTGTTAAGCAATCAGCTGACTACCAAAGGTGGTGAACAGACTGCTTCTAACACCAGAGACATTTTCTCTCAAGAGTTCTATCTCATGGACACCATCACCAAGCCTTCCAAAGGAAGGGGGTGAGTGTCTTAGAGAGACTCTGAATCACAGAGAAGAATGGATGCAGACAAGGCAATCCATGTTTGAGAAACAAAATTTCTAATCTAGAGCTCTGCCTAGCTCCTAAACCCTAATCTCCTCAGCAACTGACAGCAAGAAACTCCTCCTCAACTCTGACAGTTGATCTTCAGCATTTGAATCTTCAATGGCTTCATCTCCACAATTCTTCAGCTTCCCCAGGGCCCCAGGCAATCCCAATACCCAATCAAACAAGCAACAAACCCCAGAGGGCACACCACACCAGACAGCAGATATACAGACAGTAACAATATCAGTAGGGGAATCCTAATTGTTCTCTAAGGGATCTAATAACTACCCATAGCCCCTATAGTCCCATAACTAATCTATTCAAACCCTAAGTCCTAAGGGAAATGAAATTAAACTCCTAAGTTGTCACCTAAAAACCCTAGTTTTATTCATGATATTCAAGTATTTATTAATCACCTAAAATTAACTCCTAAAAATGGGAACTAAAATATTTCTACAAGCTTAACCTCTCATCTAAACAATATGAAAAGAGTGGTCAAAAAATATCAAAGCATGTGAGAGAACAAAAATCATAAAAATAATGCATGAAATGTAACTATTTATTATGACATTTATTTAGAAAATATGTAAAAAATATGAAATAAAACTAAAAATGAAATTTTATTTTCCTATAATATTCTAGACATTTTAATGAAAACATGGTAAAAAGAATGAATTAAAAAGCATTTTTTATGAATTATTTATGAATTTTCAAAGATTAGTAAAAATTAAAATGAAATAAGAAATAAAATGAATTAAAATGAGGGAGGGGGGTTAGAATAGTAGGCGCGCTCAGTTCAGTCCAGGATGGGCCTCCTAAAGGGGGGTGCGCATATCATTTTTCCAAAGCCCAATATCAAGTCAGAAACAAAGAAAATGAAATAAACACACTGGGGGGGTAAGAATAGCAACCAAAATCACGCTCAAATTGGAAATGGGCCTATTACTGGGGGTGGGATTAGCAACAGAATCTGAGGCCCGCCCGTTTCAATTAATGAAACGGTGCGTTTGGCACCCAGTCAATTCCCTCCAAATCTGAAATCAAATAATAGCCACACGATGGCTCTCCAAGTCAAGGGTCCAAGGCAAGATGTATGGCCACGATTATGTCTTCCCCAATGGCTCTGTTAGAAACTAGGGTTTCACCATGAAACCTCCATGCACGAGCAAGTTCAACTCAACTGTTCTCCTTATCCAGGCCACGAATCATCACGCTATAAACATGAAAGCTGCTCTAAACCTCTCCCTCTTCAATCCTATGACCTTAGATCAATCTGAAACTCAATAAAACTCTCAACCCGATCGAGGCAAATTCTGATCACCATGGATATACACTGATAAGCATCATCACAATTCTCAATCAAACTTAACCTAAACTAATCTACACATAATGGAGATTAACCTGAGCTATCCAACTAACATTCTAATGGCTTAACCTAAGAGATCTTCACCCTAACAGTTCATTGCACCTGCTCACAACCATCACCAAACCTCTCCAAATTCATCTAAACTAATCTCCTAACCACCTAGATTGCATCTAAACTAACAACATCATGCCAAACTAACTAGATCGAGCAATTTGAATGAAAACTTACCTAGTGAGAAATCTTGAAAAACAGCTATGGAAGATGTGGATCTGAAGCTTCTAGGTGTTGGATCTTGATCTATCCTTGGTGTATGTGATTCTGTATGCAATATCCTGGTGATTCCTTGCTTGAATTTTGCTGTCCACTTGCAACTTCAATCTTGATGCTCTTGAACAAAAGTGCTCGAAAATGGATGATTCACACCAAAACTTTGCTTCAATTATGATCTATGATGATGATGGAGTCAGATTGAGTTGATTTTGATGAAAGTTGATGAAGGTTTTGAGAGAATTGTGATGAAACTCCAATGAAAAGTGTGTGAAATTTTGTGGAATTCTTGGTGCAAATGAGGCCAACCCTTGCCAAATTCTCCCTTCATGAATATATAGACCCCAAATGAACATTCTAGATTCATCTTGCACATTCCCTTGTTTTCAAACTTTGGCTCATTTTTGATTATGTTTCTTAAATGATAAGCAACCATGGATAACTTCATTTTTTCCTTCTAAACTCAAAAAAGTGGGTGAACCATTGTTCTTAGAATTATTTTTCCATTCAAAATCATATATTGGAAGTCTCCATTTGGACTTGTAAATCTCCCAAACCATTTTCCAACTTGAAATTATTCACTTTATAAGCCTTTTTAGTTCATATTTTGACCTATCATGCAACTCCATGCTATGAGCTTCTCCAATAACTTGTGACCTTCTTTCTAGACTTAAAATCCCATTTGGAGCAAGTTTGATGTTGTAAGTTTTTCCATTTGAGGCCTCCTTGTATGAGTTTTGGGTATAGGTTAAAATGACCTGTAATTCACAAATGCCCAAAATACCCTTTGCTTGTCAAGACCCTAAGTTGAGTTCTCCACATCATATGAAGGCATACCATACCATTCTAGAAAGCTAAGACAATGAGGAACAATTCTTATGTTGACCAAGAATTCATTTGAAATCTCCTTGAGGGGTAAAACTAGCTTGGAAGTCAAGTCACTTTCACAGACAAAAATTCAGACACCCCAAATGACCTGTAACTTGCAAGGACCATAACTTGAGTTCTATAAATCTCCTTGAGGTCTTCCACCACTCAAATTAAAGGTCTTGAGATCCTCTACAAGTTTCATGTTGGCCAAGAAGCCATTTGAAGTTAGCATTTTGACTTATCTTGCTTGGAAATTTGACCTAAACTAGGGGATTTTACAGAGAAACCCTAATTTAGTAACTCCTCTTCTCCTTGATTTCTCTTGAATTCTCCTTGTCATATCTCCATATCCTTCTTCATATATCAAATGTTGATCCCCACATCTCTCCAATAGACTTGAATGCCCTCTTAAGTCAGTCAATTGACCTAGGGTTGACCTAGGGTTGACCCAGATGAAACCCTAGTTGACTGTCTTCAACTATAGCTCTTGTGCCTTCATCAATGACTTGCTTTCTTCTCCAAATGACTTTATAAATCTCTCAAGATGTCTAGATGCTCTCCATACCTTCATTTCACAGCTCACAATCCTCTTGTTGGTCCTCAGATACCCTCAGCTAGGAGATGGACTCAAGGCTTGATCTGCTGAACTCTTTGCTTTCAAATTCTTTCCTGATGACTTAAATGAGATTGAATTGGGATAATAACCTCTTGCTAGGCCTCTAGAGATGGAAGTAATGATTGGTCCCCTGTTGAATGACTTGCTATGCTTATGCTATGCAGATGGTTAGTCTATGTACATGACTCTATATGCAAATGCTAATGATATTGAAACATAAACCAATTGAATAAGGTTGAGCAAATTTTAGGGTGCAACAGCTGCCCCTATTCAAGCGACTTGGACCCGATTGGATGAAGAGCCCGGAGCCTTCAGACATTCGCGGTACGAGACGGTTGAATACTAGTGAAACCAGAAATTTGCCAACCGCAGAAATAAACTGCGCTCCTGCTTGCGGAATGACATTCGTCAGCTGAATCTGACTGTTAGAGTAACCCACTGATCTCGCACGACCGTGCTGGGGATTGTCTTCATCGTTCTGAAGAGGATTCTGTCATAACAGATTGCTTGCTTGTCCACGTTAGGACTCTGTCTGTCATCAACACGAAGAAATCTCAACTAAAACTTGTCCACGTTAGGACTCCCCTTACTGTCAACCCAGGAAAATCTCGGCAACTCCGCTGGGGATAATTCACCTGCATTTCAATAAACTGAATCGTCCACGTTAGGAAAAACTCTTCCACGTTAGGAATAACACCTGTCCACGTTAGGAGTCACATCGTCCACGTTAGGAGTAACGCTTTTATCTTTCCACGTTAGGAAGCAATCTTCTTTCCACGTAAAGAGAACTACATCAATCTGTCCACGTAAGGACTCCAATGCCATTTGACATGTCCGCGTCAGGACTCCGATCTTTCCACGTAATGAATTCACCTTTGGTTCTAAATCTGTCCACGTCAGGACTCAACTTCTCGAATCTGTCCACGTCAGGACCCCAATTTCTCCGCGTAAGGAATAAACTTCTTCTTCCACGTTAGGAATATCTTGATATGATCTGTCCGCGTCAGGACTAAACTCTCTTTCCACGTCAGGAATAATCCATTTCTTTCCACGTCAGGAATCAATCTTGATATGTCCGCGTAAGGACTCTGATCTTTCCACGTAAGGAATACCAACTTCTTTCTGATTTGTCCGCGTCAGGACTCATTTTTCCACGTAAGGAATGCCATCTTAACCTGTCCACGTAAGGACTCTCTTTTTTCCACGCTAGGAATACTGTTATTTCCACGTTAGGAATCACTTCTGATACGTCCGTGTATGGACTACATCTTTCCCGCGTTAGGAATAATAATCTCTTTGATCTGTCCACGTCAAGACACCGATCTTGTCTTGATTTGTCCACGTTAGGACTCAGGCGTCTTCGACTCACTGAGGAAATAAGACTTGTCCACGTAAGGACTCACACCTTCGACTTGCTGGGGAAATATCCGCGTCAGGACTTACCCTTTGTCAACAACACGAAGAAGGATAAATTTGTCCACGTCAGGATTCTTGTATCTTGTCATCACAAAGAACTACAAACTTGTCCACGTCAGGACGCACATTTCACCATTACGAATACCGATATCTGCTGGAAACAAATGATCCACGTCAGGACACCAACACGAAGAGTAACCAATCTTTTGTCAACGTCATGACCTCCCTTTCTCCAAATTTCAAAAGACCGAATCTATCCACGTCAGGATTAACACACCTTACCAATCCGGTAAAACAAACCTGTCCACGTTAGGACGCCCACTTCTGAAGGAATCCCGTCATTCTAGGAATAAATGGTCCACGTCAGGACTTAGTTCTTCAATGATCCTCACCCACAAACTTCTTAGCACTGACGTGACAGCGACTTTGAGGCGGACTCTACTGGGGATGTCTGCAAACCCACTATTGGACACCTGCTTCGAAATTCTGATTCATGCGACTCGTTGATGACAAACGAACTCTGCTTGGGGATAAGAAGACACTTATCCTGGCCACTCTGGCTGGGGAAGATAAGATGCATTTGCATAAATGACTTTGCTGGAGACAAAGAGAGTTTTATCATGACAACTCTGTGGGGAATACCGCCGAAACTGACATTATTATTGAATATCTCCTGCCGAGATCTTGATTGTTTGGTGATTTATTTGAGCAAGAGCTCTCTCCACCTGAACTACTGGAGTACAGAAACTGCTTCAGCAAAATAAATGCTGGAAGGATAACGACGACTCGCCGGGGATAGCCTGATGCTACAAAGTTATTCCAGCAAAATAAATGCTGGTAGGATGAAGTCGACCCTGCTGGGAAGTTGGGAACTCAAACCACACGTCTTGTTGAAGTAACCCCCTGCTGGGGAATATAACTCAAACCAAATACCTTGCGGAGGTAACCCCCTGCTGGGGAATAGCAGATGTGCGTAGTATGATTGGACTTCCTACTGGAGAGTGAACTGATATCACACAGGTGTCTCTGATAAAAGAAATGACAGGAACCGCCATCAACTCTGCTTTGGAGAGTCTTGACCTTCGAATTCCACTGGAAGGAAAGAACATTTACTGAAAAGAGAACTCCGCTGGGGATGGCTGGATTCTCTTGGGGAAAATTAACTGACTCCACTGGGGGAGAGTGCATGACCCTGCGGGGGGAGATGAACCTGTCTGAATACAGCTTTACGATCTTGGAATCACCAAACTCTGCTGAGGACGAGTAACTTCTCTGGAGCACGTCCTTTGGATAAGCTACGGCTAGCTGGGGAATTCTATCCTTCTTCAGGAAGAACATGCATGACCTGCGTGGGGATCAAGCCCTTCACTATTGCAATCTTTTGATCACCTTCCTCGTACAGTTATGAAACCTGCAACAACACAAGCAAAGCACGACAAGCCTATGCAATCCAAATCGATTCAGGTTAGTGACTGTTACACTCAGTTAATTCAAAGCTTTAACGATTGCTGGCAAGGGCCAGTGATGTTATACTCCTGCTAGCTTCAATAAACTTAGGCGTTTTATCATGCGCAAAACAGTAAAGAACAGGCATCAAGTACTGAATAACACATTTTCATTGATTGGGCCCCTGAATGGGCGGAGTTTTTGTACACGGGATGTAACTCCTGAAAAGAGGAAGCTACGCAAAGCAAATATACAAGTATGCAAGTATTCACAAGAAGCATAAATATTGACAAATTAAATTTTGTACACATGTCGGCAACTGGATGCAGATGAACACCACGAACTGATCCTCCCATGACTCGTCCGACTCTAATGCTTTCCCGGTATACGTCTTCTGAAGAGGTTGTATCCGATAACTAATTCCTCAAATATATTCTCCCGCACTGATGCTCATTGAATACCAAATTCGGACCGCAGTCATTTGCTTTTCTCATCCCTAACTTTTGCGTGAACCGCCCTTTACGGGTTTTCAGTTCACCGGGATACCCTTTTTTGCCGAAGCCGCCCAGTGTAGGTTTTCAACTTCGCGGGTGTACATTTTTTCGATTTTATCCCTAACTTTTGCCCGAACCTTTCATTCTGTTTTTGGTTCGCCAGGATGCCCCATTTTTGCCTGGACTCTCCTTTTCTGTCCAGCGGGTCTATTTTAAGCAAAGTATTTTTTAACTGCGTCCGAATTCACAGGTGATGCAAAGTCTTCCCCGTCCATGGTGGACAACAATAAAGCTCCTCCTGAAAAGACCTTACTGACAACGTATGGCCCTTCGTAATTGGGGGTCCACTTGCCCCTGTGATCTGCTTGCGGCGGGAGAATCCTTTTCAGCACAAGGTCGCCCGTCTGAAAGCTTCGCGGAAGTATCTTCTTGTCGTACGCTTTCTTCATTCGTCTTTGGTATAAACGACCGTATGCCAGAGAAGCTAGCCTCTTCTCATCCATCAAACTCAGTTGGTTCAATCTGTTCGTTACCCATTCTGCCTCGTCCAGCTGAACGTCTCGCAATACCCTCAGAGAAGGGATCTCAACTTCCAATGGTAACACCGCTTCCATTCCGTATACCAACGAGAACGGAGTTGCCCCGGTTGATGTGCGTACCGTCGTACGATAACCGTGCAAAGCGAAAGGTAACATTTCATGCCAATCCTTATACGTCACCACCATTTTCTGGACAATCTTCTTGATATTCTTATTGGCCGCTTCGACAGCGCCATTCATCTTGGGTCGGTAAGGGGAGGAGTTGTGATGTTCGATCTTGAAATTCTGACAGAGCTCCTTCATCATTTTGTTGTTCAGATTAGAACCATTATCCGTGATTATCCGCTCGGGAATTCCGTATCGGCAAATGATATCTCTCTTGATGAATCTAGCCACCACTTGCTTCGTTACATTTGCGTAAGACGCCGCTTCCACCCATTTGGTGAAATAATCGATTGCTACGAGGATGAACCGATGCCCGTTAGAAGCCGTCGGCTCAATCTTTCCAATCATATCGATTCCCCACATCGAGAATGGCCATGGAGATGACATCACATTCAGAGGACTCGGAGGCACGTGTATTTTGTCAGCATAAATTTGGCACTTATGGCACTTTCTTGCAAATTTGAAACAATCAGTTTCCATCGTCAGCCAAAAGTATCCTGCCCGCAGCAGTTTTCTCGTCATAGCATGCCCGCCAGCATGCGTACCAAAGGCACCTTCGTGAATTTCCTCCATGAGAAGCTTTGCCTCCTTCTCGTCCACACAACGCAACAACACCAAGTCGTGGTTTCTTCTGTACAAGACGCCATCCGGGTTCAAATAGAAATTACCCGCTAATCTCCTGAGAGTCTTCTGATCTTGACTGGATGCCCCAGCCGGATACTCTTTATTCTTCAGGAAATTAAGGATATCAAAATACCACGGTTTGCCATCAGACGCTTCATCAATAGCAAATACATAAGCTGGCCTGTCCAACCGAGAGATAGTGATCTGGGGAGCTTCGTTCCAGAAATTGACCTTGTACATGGAAGACAAGGTGGCAAGGGCGTCAGCCATTTGATTTTCTGCCCGCGGCACGTGATGCAATTCAACTTTGTCGAAGAAAGGCAACAATCTCCTGGCATAATTCATATAATGTATCAAATTGGGCTGCCGTGTCTCCCATTCCCCTTTGATCTGATTCACCACCAGAGCTGAGTCTCCGTATACGTCTAAATGTTTGATTCGCAAATCAATGGCTTCTTCAAGCCCCATTATACAAGCTTCGTATTCGGCCTCATTGTTGGTAACAGCAAAGGTCAATCGGGCAGTAAACGGGATGTGCGACCCGTGCGGCGTAGTGATAATTGCCCCTATTCCGCTACCATAAGCATTCACAGCTCCATCAAATATCATCTGCCATTTGGACCCCGGCTCTGGTCCTTCGTCTGGTAACGGCTCTTCACAATCCTTCATCTTGAGATACATGATATCCTCGTCAGGAAAGTCAAATCTCATCGATTGATACTCTTCAATAGGCTGCTCCGCCAGATATTCAGACAACACACTCCCCTTTATTGCCTTTTGCGAGACGTATTGAATATCGTATTCAGTCAAGATCATCTGCCACCGGGCAATTCTACCTGACAACGCCTGCTTTTCGAATATATATTTGATTGGATCCATCTTCGAGATGAGCATGGTTGTATGATTCAGCATGTACTGCCTCAGACGCTTGGCGGCCCAGGCTAGCGCGCAACAAGTTTTCTCCAGCATTGAGTATCGAGATTCACAGTCCCTAAATTTCTTACTCAGATAATAGATTGCATGCTCTTTTCTCCCTGTCTCGTCGTGTTGACCGAGAACACAACCCATACTCCCCTCAAGAACCGTCAAATACATTATCAAGGGTCTCCCTGCCACTGGGGGTATCAAAATAGGAGGCTCCTGCAGATACTTCTTTATTTTGTCGAACGCCTTTTGACAATTATCGTTCCACGTTACAGCTTGATCTTTCTTCAAGAGTTTGAATAATGGTTCACACGTGGCCGTTAGGTGAGATATGAACCGAGCAATGTAGTTCAATCTCCCTAAAAACCCGCGCACCTCTTTCTCTGTTTTAGGCGTCGGCATTTCTTGGATCGCTTTTATTTTAGCAGGATCGACCTCTATTCCTCTTTCGCTTACTATGAACCCCAGGAGCTTACCCGATCTCACCCCGAAGGTGCATTTGTTAGGGTTCAGCCTCAGCCTGAACTTCCTAAGCCTTTTAAACAACTTCAACAGATTCACCAGATGCTCTTCCTCCGTCTGGGATTTGGCAATCATATCGTCAACATAAACTTCGATCTCTTTATGCATCATGTCATGAAAGAGAGTCGTCATCGCACGCTGATACGTTGCCCCAGCATTTTTCAAACCAAAGGGCATCACTTTGTAGCAAAATGTTCCCCAAGGCGTTATGAAAGTAGTCTTCTCCATATCCTCTGGCGCCATTTTAATTTGATTATAGCCTGAAAAGCCATCCATGAAGGAGAATACAGAGTATTGAGCGGTATTATCAACTAACACGTCAATATGAGGAAGTGGAAAATCGTCTTTTGGGCTTGCTTTATTCAAATCTCTGTAATCCACGCACATTCGAACCTTGCCGTCTTTCTTTGGCACTGGTACGATGTTAGCAACCCATGAGGGATACTTCGTCACAGCCAGGAACCCAGCGTCCCACTGTTTCTGAACCTCCTCTTTGATCTTCATTGCCATATCTGGGCGAGTTCTGCGAAGCTTTTGTTTGACAGGCGGGCAGTCTTCTTTCAGTGGCAGACGATGCACAACCATATCTGTATCGAGCCCTGGCATATCTTGATACGACCAAGCGAATACATCATTATACTCTCGGAGCATTTCAACCAGTTTTCGCTTGATATCACTCTGCAGTGCGGCTCCGATACGAATATTTTTCTCAACCCCTTCCGACCCCAAATTGATAATTTCGATAACCTCGTCGTGAGGCAGAATGGCTCTTTCCTCTTGCTTCACCAACCAAGACAGTTCTTCAGGAACGTCGCTATCTTCGACAACCTCTTCTTCGGTCTGGAATACCGGGTGCTCGAAGTCGGGACGAGTCATAGGTGGTTCAAGGATGTCATCTGAAAATGTTATCCTGCAAAAGAAAGGGTTAAGTGCTTCAAAATGCGTATAAAGCGGATAACCACGTTGCCATTTTGTTGAAAAATACAAAACAAGAAAGACAGGGATTACAGTATTTGCACATGAAAAAAACGCCATTTATTTAATGATTAACAAAGCAATGTTTATAACAACACAGCCCTAAGCAAATCCTGATGCCCCGGGCAAGACATCAGATTATTCAACAATTAATAAAGCAAAGCATTACTGTTTAAAAGTCACAGGAACAAGCTCCTGAATAGACCAGTTGCACAGTCCTTGTCCTGGCGTGCTTGGCTGAATCCAGGCATCCATATCACAGTCACTGTCCCCTTCATCGGATTCTGAAGCAGCGTTGACAGATTCATGGCATACTCCACTGGCAGAGATGGTGATTGACTTTCTGAAATGAGGGGCCCCCACAGAAGGAGTTGATGACGACGGTCGGTACCCCAGTCCGAACCGGTCCATTTTCACCGGAATGTCCAATACTTTGCCCCAGCCCGTAGCTTCTCCTGCCTTCACTAGCGCTTGAGCCTCTTTATACGAAGAGACGGCTATCTCTGGCACTCTGCTTGGCCCGGGACTCTTGTCCTTAATGCGCAAACCTTCGAATGCTTGGCATGGCGTCTCGTGGATCTCCCCGTCGACTTCCACATATTTGAACGAAGAAAGATGGCTGACCAGGATGTCTTCTTCTCCGCACACGGTGACTACACTGTCTCCGACCATATACTTTAACTTCTGATGCAGGGTTGACGTAACTGCCCCTGCCCCGTGAATCCAAGGTCTTCCCAGCAAGCAGCTGTACGCAGGCTGTATATCCATGATATAAAACTCCGTTGCAAACACTTCCGGCCCCACTTGCAGAGGCAAGATAATCGATCCGAAGACTGTCCTCCGCGTGCCGTCAAACGCTCTGACTACCAAATCACTTGGTGTGCACAAAATTCCTCGAACATCCAGCTTCATCATAGCCTTCTTAGGCAGCACATTCAAAGACGACCCGGTGTCAACCAATACGTGCGACATTGTCGACCCTCTGCACTCAACAGATACATGTAATGCCATATTATGATCCCTTCCTTTCGGAGTCAAGTCGAAATCAGTAAAGCCCAGACTGTGGCCCGCATTTACATGTGCCAATACCCCTTCTAGCTGGTTCACGGAGACATCCTGTGGTACAAAAGAAGTGTCCAGGACTTTCAGCAAAGCATTTCGGTGAGCCTCTGAACATAACAGCAATGACAGAATAGATATTTTGGACGGCGTCTGCTGTAGATGCTCCACGATTTTATAGTCGCTCTTCCGAATTAAGCGCATGAATTCTTCGACATCCTTAGATGCTGCTTCTTTTTCATTTGCTTGAATCGGAACATTCTCAACCGCTTTCCCCTTTCCTTTCGCTAGCCTTTCGGCCTCTACTTCAGGAGATATAAAGATCCTGCCGCTTCTAGTCATGCCTCCTGAGCCCACAACATTATCCACAATCTCCGCGGACTGCTTGTTAACATCGATTTTAATCCCGTCACAATACACCTCTAGCCCATACGACCATGGGACCGCTTTCGTGCTCTCATACGGGATTGGCCCGGCTTTAGTTATAGTAATCGGTGGTCGCTGAGCTGGTGCTGAAATAGTGATCGTCTTCCTAGGAATTGTCACTGTGGCAACATCACTCCGATTATCTACTACTGCCCCTGCAGGCTCATCAGTTGCTGTTCTGTCAAACTGCAATACACCTTCATCAATTAAGGCCTGAATGCCTTTCTTCAGATCCTCACACCCCCCAGACAGGGCCCAACAGTCTAAACAGTACTCATTACAACCCGGGTAAACACCTCCTTGCAACAGTCGGCTTTTTATTTTGCTCAGCGGCGTCTTTAAATCCTCAACATTCATAATCAGATTCAGCCCTTCCTCAGTCAGCACGGCATTCGCCCCATGATTAGGCATGGGTTTCTGGACTATATTCGCACCGGTCGTTCCGAAGTTGATAGACTTGTTGTCCAAGAGATCCTGCACAACGTGCTTAAAAGCATGACAACCTTCTATATCATGGCCCGGGGCCCCAGAATGAAACTCGCAGCGCCTATTTGCATCATAGCCGAACGGGGGAGTTCCCGTTATCGGTGCCAAGGTTCTTTTCTCCACCAGATTCAATCCCAACAAGGTCTGCAATAAATCAGCATAGTTAGAGGGAGGCTTCTCGAACACCCTTCTCGGCTTACCACCCTGGAATCTTCTCTGAGCTTGCTGTGCCCCCTGCTGAGGCTGCTGCTGCTGTGGCATTGGTTGCTGCTGAACCTGTTGTTGTTGCTGGATTGGTTGCTGTTGATAAGGAATAGTGACACTCGACACTTGCTGCTGCTGACGATATTGATTTCTTCCCCTGCCTCGGCCTCGGCCTCGGCCTCCAAATACAGCACTAGCTTCGCCCTGACGGCGCCCACCATAAGCTTTCCTATTACTGCCAGATGCAGCTGACTCGTCAACTTGGAACTTTCCTTGCTTAATGTTCCGCTCAATCTTTTCACCCATCAAAATCAGATCTGAAAAACTAGCCAGAGACGTATGAAACAACATATCATGAAACAGCCCGGTGAATGTACCAACAAACATATCGTTCATTTCTTTATCTTCCACAGGAGGACGGACCCTGGCAGCCATATCGCGCCACCTTTGCGCGTATTCTTTAAAACTCTCCCCCTTCTTCTGCGAAAGCCCGGCCAACTGGACCCGATTGGGTGCCAGGTCACTGTTATATTTGTAATGGGCTACGAACGCCTCCGCTAATTGCTTCCAAGTCTTGATATCAGTGGGCTCCAACCCCATGTACCACTCTAAGGAAGGACCCGACAGGCTATCCTGAAAGAAATGCATGAGCATTCTTTCGTCAGTGGAATATGCGGACATCTTTCTGTAATAAGCTCGTACATGCACTTTCGGACATGTATCTCCTTTGTACTTGTCGAACGCAGGCGCTTTGAACTTGATTGGCACCCTCAGCCCAGGTACCAAGCCCATAGTTGCCATGTCCAGACCCACAGCACTCTGGTTTAGGACTCCCTTCATTTGCTCTTCCAGCATTCTAATCTTTTGAGAATCATCCATCGGCCCTTCAAAGCCCCCTCCAGAGAAGGCGTCCTCCTGCTGATCCTCTTGCCACATACCGTTTCCAGCCCCGTATCCATCATATGCATTATTACGTCCAGCTCTGACCTGATTCATCCCCGGAACTCGGCCTCTGTGGCCATACCCTTGAACACCTCCAGCAGGACCACCAGCCATAAAACCAGCACCGTTTCCGTTTCCAAAACCTCCGTAGCCCTGATTGACCATACCATAACCATCTTGCCCAAAGCCATTGCCTCCGAGATTATCTCCCAAATTGACATCACCCAGCCCAGCGTTGTGGACAGCAGTTTCATTTCCAACTCCGACGTTCCCATTCACAGCAGCGGTAGCGTTGTTGACGTTAGCAGCATTCACATTGACGACAGGCGGAGCCACTGGCGTTGGAGTGCCATCTCCATGAGCAGTATCAACCCGGACAGACTGATGATCTTCGTTACCATGACCAGCGTTGCGAGCCAACAGAGGCTGGACCATGGCCTGCAAGTTCTCTTGCCCTTTTGCTATAGCCTCCATGGTTTGCATGAAGAGGGCGAGCTTCTCGCGTACATCCTGCATCTCATTCTGAATCTGGTCCATGACTTTCCGACAGTTGGATCGTGTAGAATAGCGGTGCGGATGTTGATCTGGAATCCTGTTAAGTACCTGAATCAAAGCAGGAGATAAGACACCATTCAAAGATTACCTGTTATGCAAGATGAATATGAATGCAATGCAATGTGTCTGTGCATTAGGGAAGTTCATTCCCCCAGTTCTAGTGCGAAGGTGCCGGTGCGGTGACAGTGTTGACAATAAGAATACCGGAGCTGAATCATAGAAAGCCTCATATATAACAGAGAGAATCAATAAGCCCAGGGTACAATATCACTGAGAGTACAAAGATGGCATGACCTCAACCAACAATCCTGGTGATGGTCAGCACTACGCAAATAAAGCATACAAATAATGGAATGATCAGATCCTCCCAAAAGTCTGGTACTCCTCTATCAGCTTCTTGGTCTCCGGATGGCTTGGTCGATCAAGCAGCCCTTCAACAAGCTGGTTTCTCTTCTTAAGGACACGGCGTACGTCTTCAGCAGTTTCTTCCCATGCCGCTTCTCCGAAGCAATCTTCTAACTTTCGCTTCTGGGACACTGCTTCATCTCTGGATTTGATTGCCTTGTTCAGTGCATGCTGGACACTATACCGGTTCATCACTTCCTCCTCACATTTCTTGATGCTAGACTTCAACTTCTCCTCGAGGTCGGAAATTTGCTGCTTTAGCTTATCTTCCCTCTTCTTGTTGTTGGTGAGTGTAGCATTCCAAGTCTTATTGCAAGAAGATATCTCTCGGTGTGCTGCGTCAAGCGCCTTCTTTTTGGCTTCCAGCATGTCATGGGAACTTCTGAACTCTTGCCCCAGACGTTCGCGCTTTTTCTTTTCCTCGGTCAACTCAGATCCTAACCTGTTTACCAGCTCAATCTGTTGTTGGAAAGCATATACGGCCTTGTTCTTCTCACTGCGTGCCTGGGCTAGCTCTTGCTCTAACCCTTCATTAATCTTCCTTAAGGCTTCTTTCTCCCTCACAACTTGTTCATAGACTTCCCTAGAAACAGTAGTCGGCTCTTCTACCGGAATAGGATCAAAGATTGGTGCATTTGGAAATGGCATCTTCAACTGACTAGCCCTCTCCTGAATCCAAGCTCTATAAGGTGCATAGGCCTGACAGTCATTCTTTCCTAACAACGGCTTCCCTTTGCGGTTAATACGCGTCCAAGCATGTCGCAACTTGGCTAATAACTCCCCCTTCACGTCACCGGTGAAGTACAGAGATTCCTGTACTTCTTCCTCTTGAGGTGGATTCTTCAGCGCATATCCGAACTGGCGAATGAATAGAGAAGGGTTGTAATTGATACACCCTTTTCTTCCTATCAATGGCACATTAGGGTACCCAGCACAGCTAAAGATGAGCTCAGATCCCAACAGGTCTCTATCAAACCACTCCATATCTTCCGACGATAGCCTCATCAAGCGTTCAGGCCAACCAATTGGAATTGTAGTCTCTGCAGCAGATCCTCTCTTAGGAAGGTGACTCTCAAACCACATACTCAATAAGGGCACACACAGATGAACATTCTTCCCTCTTCCTTTCTCATTCTTGTAATGCAGCGAGTGGTAGAGATCTCCGAGTAAAGTAGGTACAGGATTACCAGCGGCAAACAAGTAGAAAGCATCGAAGTCCACAAAATCCGGTATATTGGGGAATAGTACTATGCCATAGATGCACAAGGCCAACACAGCATTGAAAGCAACCCAGCACCCATTCTTGGCGTACTCTTGGGCTTTACCAACTAAGAACTGAAATGAGAAGCCTGGAACTCCACGGGAAACAGTAGTCACAAGTTCAGAAGCATCAACTTGCAAGGCTTTTGCCAATTCCTCCGGCTTGGGTTTGGCATCATAATGAATGAATGGAACCTGATTCTGCACAGGCAGCTCAACATACTCAGCGTATTCCTCCAGGGTTGGTCCCATAATAAAGTCAGAGAACGTAAAACACCTCAAAGCAGGGTCGTAGAATTGCATCAAAGCATACAGCCCATCTAACTCTACCTCTGTAGGTTTGCACACCAATCTCAATAATCTACCATAACTCATCCGGAAACTCCTACGAACACCCTCATCAGCAAGAGAGATCAATCCCAGTAAAGGAACAATATCAGGCGTAGGCAATTTGTAAGCAACTGTTCTCCGTAGGCTAGTCATGATCAAATACTCAGAAGTCTGGGCACTAGAACTAGGGAAATGCAAATGCACCTGCAGCACAGACACACGTTAGTGAAATGCAAATGCTAATGGATATGCAGGGATGCAATGCAAGTAACATTCAACAGGGACCAAAGCTGCAGCTGAATAGCCTAAACCCAATCAAGAAAGGTCTCAGATAGACCATCCAGAAGTCATCAAACCCTGGTCTCAGATAGACCTAAAAATAGAACTCCAACACTGGTCTCGGACAGACCTCAAACCATAACTCACTGGTCTCTGATAGACCTCAAATCCCATCTATAATTGGTCTCTGACAGACCTCAAAACACCTCTCAAATGGTCTCTGACAGACCTCAGAATAAATCTCCAAATGGTCTCTGACAGACCTCATAACTCTCCATAAATAACCAGGATCTCTGATCAAGAAATAACCGGTAGTCTGGAGGTCTAGTTACCTGCATAACCCTGAATCCCCTCACAGGTGGGTGGCCCTATAACTGGCACAAGGTACGGCATCCTATGCGGTCGTCGGCGTCACAGACTTTCAGGGTTGATGATACGATTCCCAGAAGGAGTGGCATCATCAATTCCTGAAGAGGCCTCACTCAGCCAACTTCCAAATGATCGGTCCCCAGAGTCGACAATCCAACTAACCAGCAACCCACGCCAACCAAAGGAAGGGGCAGGAGGCCAACCAGAGGAACCTCGTCTGAGTGTAGATTTCATGGGACACCAAAGCAAGCAAAGCAAGCGGGCGCCCACTAATTTCTACTCTAATTCTAGGTGCACTCAAGCCCAGGTCCGGCTTATCTCTCAATAGCAGAACACCCGTCACACCCCAGATACAGCAACAATAATCAATATATAAAGCTGAAAATACAAGGTTAGAAATATAAAATAACTCCATACAAAATCCTCGACGGGAAAACAAGCGTTAGGATTGACTCTCTCAAGGGACGTTGGATCCCAAATGCATAAGAACCATCGCAGTCCTTAGCAGCCAGGGGACGTTGGATCCCCAGCAGAGTCGCCAGCTGTCGCTACTGCGAAAATCGGCGCCGGCTGAACAGAAGAGTCGCCACCGTGCGTTATTTATCCCACGGGAGGGAAAGGAAACGCTCAGAGTAAACCTCGCACAACACGGGAAAGGTATGGTCATCGCAACCAAAACCTGGATTCGGGAGTCGGTTACGCAAGGGGAAGGTATTAGCACCCCTCACGTCCGTCGTACTCGACGGGATCCACGCTTGTTTTCGGGTATGGATTGTTATTCTATCTAAACTATAGGTCAAGGGTTAAAAAGAAAATAAAATGACTCGGCAAAGTATCGCACTTTATGCCTACGTATTCCCGTCTGGAACGAGAAATCAGAGTCAACGTAGTTCGCCTACCTACGGGAAAGGAGGGGAAGGTTGCTCGCTAGGATATCGCATCCTATGCCTACGTACTTTCATACAGCATGAAAGATCAGAGCAAACGTAGTTCGGGCCACGTACGACACAAGCTTGTCTTGGTTGATTTTATTCCTTCTGAAAAAGGTTTTTTCTGATTAACAGTCCCAGCGGACAAAAATGACGTTTTGATGAGTTCACATTCTTTTACGGAAGAAGTGTCTTTTATTGTGTTTGAAATATTTATTGTGTTTTTCTGTTTGTTTTGAGAAAGAAAGAGACAGAACTCTAACCTACGGTTGCGAAGGGAAACAAGCTATCCTAATGTTATCATGCATGGGTTGAGACCTAGTGTCTATCATGCTCCTCTCTTGCACAGAGAGAAACAGAGATCCTACGGGATAGGCAGAAACAGAAACAATATCAGATATATACAGTAAAACAGTAAAATGCATGGATGCAACAGTACAAGCGAGGCAAGGGAGTCCCACTCAACCTCGAACCTAGAAAACAATAGGCGAAAGTGAACAAACTTCACTCTCAACCCAGCAGGGTAAACAGCAAACAATACAGTTCAGAAAACCAATCAATACACCAACAAATGAAATACAGCAGAAGCAACAGCATCAGCAGCTCTGAATCAACAACTAGCTTCAAGCAATCTCCAATCATTCACAAACTTCAACAAGCATCAATCTCCATCTTCATGGCCTTCAGGCAAGGGCTTTGATCATCAGTCTTCCATCTGCAATGGCTTTTCTTCAAGCTCAAACCTCCAGGATGAGGGATTAGTCACAAGAGTGAATTGGGTGTTAAGCAATCAGCTGACTACCAAAGGTGGTGAACAGACTGCTTCTAACACCAGAGACATTTTCTCTCAAGAGTTCTATCTCATGGACACCATCACCAAGCCTTCCAAAGGAAGGGGGTGAGTGTCTTAGAGAGACTCTGAATCACAGAGAAGAATGGATGCAGACAAGGCAATCCATGTTTGAGAAACAAAATTTCTAATCTAGAGCTCTGCCTAGCTCCTAAACCCTAATCTCCTCAGCAACTGACAGCAAGAAACTCCTCCTCAACTCTGACAGTTGATCTTCAGCATTTGAATCTTCAATGGCTTCATCTCCACAATTCTTCAGCTTCCCCAGGGCCCCAGGCAATCCCAATACCCAATCAAACAAGCAACAAACCCCAGAGGGCACACCACACCAGACAGCAGATATACAGACAGTAACAATATCAGTAGGGGAATCCTAATTGTTCTCTAAGGGATCTAATAACTACCCATAGCCCCTATAGTCCCATAACTAATCTATTCAAACCCTAAGTCCTAAGGGAAATGAAATTAAACTCCTAAGTTGTCACCTAAAAACCCTAGTTTTATTCATGATATTCAAGTATTTATTAATCACCTAAAATTAACTCCTAAAAATGGGAACTAAAATATTTCTACAAGCTTAACCTCTCATCTAAACAATATGAAAAGAGTGGTCAAAAAATATCAAAGCATGTGAGAGAACAAAAATCATAAAAATAATGCATGAAATGTAACTATTTATTATGACATTTATTTAGAAAATATGTAAAAAATATGAAATAAAACTAAAAATGAAATTTTATTTTCCTATAATATTCTAGACATTTTAATGAAAACATGGTAAAAAGAATGAATTAAAAAGCATTTTTTATGAATTATTTATGAATTTTCAAAGATTAGTAAAAATTAAAATGAAATAAGAAATAAAATGAATTAAAATGAGGGAGGGGGGTTAGAATAGTAGGCGCGCTCAGTTCAGTCCAGGATGGGCCTCCTAAAGGGGGGTGCGCATATCATTTTTCCAAAGCCCAATATCAAGTCAGAAACAAAGAAAATGAAATAAACACACTGGGGGGGTAAGAATAGCAACCAAAATCACGCTCAAATTGGAAATGGGCCTATTACTGGGGGTGGGATTAGCAACAGAATCTGAGGCCCGCCCGTTTCAATTAATGAAACGGTGCGTTTGGCACCCAGTCAATTCCCTCCAAATCTGAAATCAAATAATAGCCACACGATGGCTCTCCAAGTCAAGGGTCCAAGGCAAGATGTATGGCCACGATTATGTCTTCCCCAATGGCTCTGTTAGAAACTAGGGTTTCACCATGAAACCTCCATGCACGAGCAAGTTCAACTCAACTGTTCTCCTTATCCAGGCCACGAATCATCACGCTATAAACATGAAAGCTGCTCTAAACCTCTCCCTCTTCAATCCTATGACCTTAGATCAATCTGAAACTCAATAAAACTCTCAACCCGATCGAGGCAAATTCTGATCACCATGGATATACACTGATAAGCATCATCACAATTCTCAATCAAACTTAACCTAAACTAATCTACACATAATGGAGATTAACCTGAGCTATCCAACTAACATTCTAATGGCTTAACCTAAGAGATCTTCACCCTAACAGTTCATTGCACCTGCTCACAACCATCACCAAACCTCTCCAAATTCATCTAAACTAATCTCCTAACCACCTAGATTGCATCTAAACTAACAACATCATGCCAAACTAACTAGATCGAGCAATTTGAATGAAAACTTACCTAGTGAGAAATCTTGAAAAACAGCTATGGAAGATGTGGATCTGAAGCTTCTAGGTGTTGGATCTTGATCTATCCTTGGTGTATGTGATTCTGTATGCAATATCCTGGTGATTCCTTGCTTGAATTTTGCTGTCCACTTGCAACTTCAATCTTGATGCTCTTGAACAAAAGTGCTCGAAAATGGATGATTCACACCAAAACTTTGCTTCAATTATGATCTATGATGATGATGGAGTCAGATTGAGTTGATTTTGATGAAAGTTGATGAAGGTTTTGAGAGAATTGTGATGAAACTCCAATGAAAAGTGTGTGAAATTTTGTGGAATTCTTGGTGCAAATGAGGCCAACCCTTGCCAAATTCTCCCTTCATGAATATATAGACCCCAAATGAACATTCTAGATTCATCTTGCACATTCCCTTGTTTTCAAACTTTGGCTCATTTTTGATTATGTTTCTTAAATGATAAGCAACCATGGATAACTTCATTTTTTCCTTCTAAACTCAAAAAAGTGGGTGAACCATTGTTCTTAGAATTATTTTTCCATTCAAAATCATATATTGGAAGTCTCCATTTGGACTTGTAAATCTCCCAAACCATTTTCCAACTTGAAATTATTCACTTTATAAGCCTTTTTAGTTCATATTTTGACCTATCATGCAACTCCATGCTATGAGCTTCTCCAATAACTTGTGACCTTCTTTCTAGACTTAAAATCCCATTTGGAGCAAGTTTGATGTTGTAAGTTTTTCCATTTGAGGCCTCCTTGTATGAGTTTTGGGTATAGGTTAAAATGACCTGTAATTCACAAATGCCCAAAATACCCTTTGCTTGTCAAGACCCTAAGTTGAGTTCTCCACATCATATGAAGGCATACCATACCATTCTAGAAAGCTAAGACAATGAGGAACAATTCTTATGTTGACCAAGAATTCATTTGAAATCTCCTTGAGGGGTAAAACTAGCTTGGAAGTCAAGTCACTTTCACAGACAAAAATTCAGACACCCCAAATGACCTGTAACTTGCAAGGACCATAACTTGAGTTCTATAAATCTCCTTGAGGTCTTCCACCACTCAAATTAAAGGTCTTGAGATCCTCTACAAGTTTCATGTTGGCCAAGAAGCCATTTGAAGTTAGCATTTTGACTTATCTTGCTTGGAAATTTGACCTAAACTAGGGGATTTTACAGAGAAACCCTAATTTAGTAACTCCTCTTCTCCTTGATTTCTCTTGAATTCTCCTTGTCATATCTCCATATCCTTCTTCATATATCAAATGTTGATCCCCACATCTCTCCAATAGACTTGAATGCCCTCTTAAGTCAGTCAATTGACCTAGGGTTGACCTAGGGTTGACCCAGATGAAACCCTAGTTGACTGTCTTCAACTATAGCTCTTGTGCCTTCATCAATGACTTGCTTTCTTCTCCAAATGACTTTATAAATCTCTCAAGATGTCTAGATGCTCTCCATACCTTCATTTCACAGCTCACAATCCTCTTGTTGGTCCTCAGATACCCTCAGCTAGGAGATGGACTCAAGGCTTGATCTGCTGAACTCTTTGCTTTCAAATTCTTTCCTGATGACTTAAATGAGATTGAATTGGGATAATAACCTCTTGCTAGGCCTCTAGAGATGGAAGTAATGATTGGTCCCCTGTTGAATGACTTGCTATGCTTATGCTATGCAGATGGTTAGTCTATGTACATGACTCTATATGCAAATGCTAATGATATTGAAACATAAACCAATTGAATAAGGTTGAGCAAATTTTAGGGTGCAACAACGACCATTTGCAATCGATGCTAACCTCTTCTCGTCCATCAGGCTGAGTTGGTTTAGTCGGTTCTTAATCCATTTTGCCTCATCGAGTTTCACATCAACCAAAACTCGTAAAGAAGGAATCTCAACTTCTAACGTACACCAGTGAGAAGGGAGTTGCCCCGATTGATGTACGCACCGTTGTACGATAACCGTGCAATGCAAATGCCAACATCTCGTGCCAATCCTTGTAGGTCACAACCATCTTCTGTACAATCTTCTTGATGTTCTTATTGGTCGCTTCAACGACGCCATTCATCTTCGGCCGATAAGGAGATGAGTTGTGGTGTTCAATCTTGAAACTCTGGCACAG
>OZ012735.1:354793240-354912885 GCA_963859935.3 Lathyrus sativus
GGGTTGAGTCGACCATCAAATTTGATGTCTGTTTGTTTAATATATGCCTGATAGCGAGGTCAGATGTTCTTCACAATTTCATGTTGTGCCAGCCTTCGGGTTCGATGCCTATTTGTTTAACTAATGCCTGATGGGGAGGTCAGATGTTCCTCTCAACTTCAAGTTGAGCCGGCCTTCGGGTTCGATGCCTGTTTATTTAACAGATGTTTGACAGTGAGGTCAGATGTTCTTCTCAATTAAGGATTGAAACGGCCTTCGGGTTCGATGCCTGTTTGTTTAATAAATGCCTGACGGCGAGGTCACTTGTTCTTCTCAAGTCGGGTTGAGCCGGCATTCGGGTTCGATGCCTGTTTGTTTAATAGATGCATGCGGGCGAGGTCCAATGTTCTTATCAACTTCGGGTTGAGTTGCACTTCGGGTTCGACGCCTGTTTGTTTAACAGATACCTGATGGTGAGGTTAGATGTTCTTCTCAACTTCGGGTAGAGTCGGCCTTCGGATTTGATGCCTGTTTATTTAACAAATGCTTGAAAGTGAAGTCAAATGTTCCGCTCAACTTCGTGTTGAGCCGGCCTTCGGGTTCGATGCCTGTTTGTTTAAGAGATGCCTGATGGCGAGGTCAGATGTTCTTATCAACTTCGGTTCGGTGCCTCTTTGTTTAACATATGCTAGACGGCGAGGTTAGATGTTCCTCTCAAATTCGTGTCGAGCCGGCCTTCGGGTTCGATGCCTGTTAGTTTAACAGATGCCTAACAGCGAGGTCATATGTTCTTCTCAAGTTCGGGTTGAGCCTCCCTTCGGGTTCAATACCTGTTTGTTTAACAGATGCTTGAAAGTAAGGTCAGATGTTCTTCTCAACTTTGGGTTGAGTCGGCCTTCGGATTTGATGCATGTTTGTTTAACAGATGCTTGATAGTGAAGTCAAATGTTCCTCTCAAATTCATGTTGAGCTGACCTTCGGGTTCGATGCTGTTTGTTTAACAAATGCGTGACGGCGAGGTCAGATGTTCCTTTCAACTTCGTGTTGAGCCGGCCTTCGGGTTCGATGCCTGTTTGTTTAAAATAAGCCTGATGGCGTGGTCAGATGTTCTTATTAACTTCGGGTTGAGCCGCCCTTCGGGTTCGATGCCTATTTGTTTAACAGATGCTTGACGGTCAGGTCAGATGTTCTTCTCAACTCCGGGTTGAGCCGGACTTCGAATTTGATGACTGTTTGTTTAACAGATGCTTGACAGTGAAGCCAAATGTTCCTCTCAACTTCATGTTGAGCTGACGTTCGGGTTCGATGCCTGTTTGTTTAACAGATGCCTGACGGCGAGGTCAGATGTTCCTCTCAACTTCGTGTTGAGCCGACCTACGGGTTCGATGCTGTTTGTTTAATAGATGCCTGACGGCGAGGTCATATTTTCTTCTATACTTCGTGTTGTGCCGGCCTTTGGGTTCAACGCCTGTTTGTTTAATTATGCCTGATGGGGAGATCAGATGTTCCTCTCAACTTCAAGGTGAGTCGGCCTTCGGGTTCGATACCTGTTTGTTTAATAGATGCCTGGCGGCGAGGTCAGATGTTCTTCTCAACTTTGTGCTGTGTCGGCCTTCGGGTTCGATGCGTGTTTGTGTAACTAATGGCTGATGGGGAGCTCAGATGTTCCTCTCAAATTCAAAGTGAGTCGGCCTTCGGGTTCGATACCTGTTTGATTAGCAGATGTTTGACGGCAAGGTCAAATGTTCTTATCAACTAAGGGTTAAGACGACCTTTGGGTTTGATGCCTGTTTGTTTAACAGATGCCTGACGGCGAGGTCAGATGATCTTCTCAACTTCGGATTGAGCCGGCCTTTGGGTTCCACACCTTTTTGTTTAACATATGCCTGACGGAAAGGTCAGATGTTCTTCTCGAATTCGGGTTGAGTCGGCCTTCGGGTCCGATGCCTGTTTGTTTAACAGATGCCTGGCGGCTAGGCCAGATGTTCTTCTCAACTTCGCGTTGAGCCGGCCTTCGGGTTCGATGCCTGTTTGTTTAACACATGCCTGATGGAGAGGTCTAATGTTCTTATCAACTTTGGGTTAAGCCGCCCTTCAGGTTCGATGCTTGTTTGTTTAACAGATGCCTGACTGCGAGGTGTTATAATCTTCTCAACTTCGGGTTGAGCCGGCCTTCGGATTTGATGCCTGTTTGTTTAACAGATGCTTGACAATGAAGTCAAATGTTCCTCTCAACTTCATGTTGAGCCGACCTTCGGGTTCGATGCTTATTTGTTTAACAGATGCCTGACGGCGAGGTCAGATGTTCCTCTCAACTTCGTGTTTAGCTGGCCTTCGGGTTCGAAGCCTGTTTGTTTAACAGATGCCTCATGGCGAGGTCAGCTGTTCTTATCAACTTCGGGTTGAGCCGCCCTTCGGGTTCGATGCCTGTTTGTTTAACAGATGCTTGACGCTGAGGTTAGATGTTCTTCTCAACTTTGGGTTGAGTCGGCCTTCGGATTTGATGCTTGTTTTTTTAACAGATGCTTGACAGTAAAGTTAAATGTTCCTCTCAATTTCATGTTGAGCCGACCTTCGGGTTCGATGCCTGTTTGTTTAAAAAATGCCTGACGGTGAGGTTAGATGTTCCTCTCAACTTCGTGTTGAGCCGACCTTCAGATTTGCTGCCTGTTAGTTTAACAGATGCCTGATGGTGAGGTCAGATGTTCCTCTCAACTTCGTGTTGAGCCGGCCTTCGAATTCAATGCCTGTTTGTTTAACAGATGCCTGACGGCAAGGTCGTAAGTTCTTGTATACTTCGTGTTGTGCCAGTCATCGGGTTCGATGACTGTTTATTTAATAATTCCTGATTGGGATATCAGATGTTCCTCTCAACTTCATGGTCAGCCGGCCTTCGGGTTTGATACCTGTTTGTTTAACAGATGCCTGACGGCGAGGTCAAATGTTCTTCTCAACTTCGTGTTGTGCCGGCCTTCGGGTTCGATGCCTGTTTGTTTAACTAATGCCTGATGGGGAGGTCAGATGTTCCTCTCAACTTCAAGGTGAGCCGGCCTTCGGGTTTAATACCTGTTTGGTTAACAGATGTTTGACGGCGAGGTCAAATGTTCTTCTCAACTAAGGGTTGAGGCGGCCTTTGGGTTTGATTACTGTTTGTTTAACAGATGCCTTACGGCGAGGTTAGATGTTCCTCTCAACTTCGTGTTGAGCCGGCCTTCGGATTCGATGCCTGTTTGTTTAACAAATGCCTGACGGCGAGGTCATATGTTCTTCTATACTTCGTGTTGTGCCAGTCATCGGGTTCGATGCCTGTTTGTTTAATAATGCCTGATGGGGAGATCAGATGTTCCTCTCAGCTTCAAGGTTAGCGGACCTTCGGGTTCGATACATGTTTGTTTAACAGATGCCTGACGGCAAGGTCAAATGTTCTTCTCAACTTCGTGTTGTGCCGGCCTTCGGATTCGATGCCTGTTTGTTTAACTAATGCCTGATGGGGAGGTTAGATGTTCCTCTCAACTTCAAGGTGATCCAACATTCGGGTTTAATACCTGTTTGGTTAACAGATGTTTGACGGTGAGGTCAAATGTTCTTCTCAACTAAGGCTTGAGACGGCCTTTGAGTTTGATGCTTGTTTGTTTAACAGATGCCTCACGGCGAGGTCAGATGTTCTTCTCAACTTCGGGTTGAGCCGGCTTCGGGTTCCACACCTTTTTGTTTAACAGATGCCTGATGGCGAGGTCAGATGTTCTTCTCAACTTCGGGTTGAGCCGGACTTTGGGTTCGATGCCTGTTTGTTTAACAGATGCCTGGTGGCTAGGTCAGATGTTCCTCTTAACTTCTGGTTGAGTCGGCCTTCGGGTTCGATGCTTGTTTGTTTAACAGATGGCTGATGGCGAGGTCTAATGTTCTTATCAACTTCGGGTTGACCGCCCTTCAGGTTTGATGCCTGTTTGTTTAATAGATTCTTGACAGTGAAGTCAAATGTTCCTCTCAAATTCATGTTGAGCCGGCCTTCGGGTTCGATGCCTGTTTGTTTATCAGATGCCTGACAGCGAGGTCAGATGTTCCTCTCAACTTTGTGTTGAGCGGCCTTCTGGTTCGATGCTTGTTTGTTTAACAGATGCCTGATGGCGAGGTCAAATGTTCTTATCAACTTCGGGTTGAGCCGACCTTCAGGTTCGATGCATGTTTGTTTAACAGATGCTTGACGGTGAGGTCAGATGTTCTTCTCAACTTCGAGTTGAGCCGGCCTTCGAATTTGATGACTGTTTGTTTAACAGATGCTTGACAGTGAAGTCAAATGTTCCTCTCAACTTCATGTTGAGCCGACCTTCGGGTTTGATGCCTGTTTATTTAACAGATGCCTGACGGCGAGGTCAGATGTTCCTCTCAACTTCGTGTTGAGCCGGCCTTCGGGTTCGATGCCTGTTTGTTTAACAGATTCCTGACGATGAGGTCATATGTTCTTCTATACTTCGTGTTGTGCCGGCCTTCGGGTTCGATGCCTGTTTGTTTAATAATGCCTGATGGGGAGATCAGATGTTCCTCTCAACTTCAAGGTGAACCAGCTTTCGGGTTCGATACCTGTTTGTTTAATAGATGCCTGATGGGGAGATCAGATGTTCCTCTCAACTTCAGGTTGAGCCGGCCTTCGGGTTCCACACCTTTTTGTTTAACAGATGCCTGACGGCGACGTCACATGTTCTTCTCATATTCGGGTTGAGTCGGCCTTTGGGTTCGATGCATCTTTGTTTAACAGATGCCTCGCGGCTAGGTCAGATGTTCTTCTCAACTTCGGGGTTGAGCCAGCCTTCGGGTTCGATTCCTGTTTCTTTAACTAATTCCTAACATTGAGGTCGGATGTTCTTCTTAACTTCGGGTTGAGTCGGCCATCAAATTCGGTGTCTGTTTGTTTAACATATGCCAGACAGCGAGGTCAGATGTTCTTCTCAATTTCGTGTTGTCTCGGCCTTCGGGTTCGATGCCTATTTGTTTAACTAATGCCTGATGGGGAGGTCAGATGTTCCTCTCAACTTCAAGTTGAGCCGGCCTTCGGGTTCGATGCCTGTTTATTTAACAGATGTTTGACAGTGAGGTCAGATGTTCTTCTCAATTAAGGATTGAAACGGCCTTCGGGTTCGATGCCTGTTTGTTTAACAGATGCTTGATGGCGAGGTCACTTGTTCTTCTCAAGTCGGGTTGAGCCGGCCTTCGGGTTCGATGCCTGTTTGTTTAGCAGATGCATGCGGGAGAGGTCCAATGTTCTTATCAACTTTGGGTTGAGCTGCCATTCGGGTTCGATGCCTGTTTCTTTAACAGATACCAGACGGTGAGGTTAGATGTTCTTCTCAACTTCGGGTTGAGCCGGCCTTCGGATTTGATGCCTGTTTATTTAACAGATGCTTGACAGTGAAGTCAAATGTTCCTCCCAACTTCGTGTTGAGCCGGCCTTCGGGTTCGATGCCTATTTGTTTAAGAGATGCCTAATGGCGAGGCCAGATGTTTTTATCAACTTCGGGTTCGATGCCTGTTTGTTTAACAGGTGCCTGACAGCGAGGTCAGATGTTCCTCTCAAATTCGTGTTGATCCGGCCTTCGGGTACGATGCCTGTTAGTTTAACAGATGCCTGACAGCGAGGTCATATGTTCATCTCAAGTTCAGGTTGAGCCTCCCTTCGGGTTCGATGCTTGTTTGTTTAACAAATGCTCGAAAGTGAGGTCAGATGTTCTTCTCAACTTTGGGTTGAGTCGGCCTTCGGATTTGATGCCTGTTTGTTTAACAGATGCTTGATAGTGAAGTCAAATATTCCTCTCAACTTCATGTTGAGCCGACATTTGGTTTCGATGCCTATTTGTTTAACAAATGCGTGATGGCGAGGTCATATGTTACTCTCAACTTCTTGTTGAGGCGGCCTTCGGGTTCGATGCCTGTTTGTTTAAAAGATGCCTGATGGCGCGGTTAGATGATCTTATCAACTTTGGGTTGAGCCGCCCTTCGGGTTCGATGCCTGTTTGTTTAATAGATGCTTGACGGTGAGGTCGGATGTTCTTCTCAAATCCGGGTTGAGCCGGACTTCGAATTTGATGACTGTTTGTTTAAGAGATGCTTGACAGTGAAGTCAAATGTTCCTCTCAACTTCATGTTGAGCTGACCTTCGGGTTCGATGCCTGTTTGTTTAACAGATGCCTGACGGCGAGGTTAGATGTTCCCCTCAACTTCGTGTTGAGCCAACCTACGGGTTCGATGCCTTTTTGTTTAATAGATGCCTGACAGCGAGGTCATATGTTCTTCTATAGTTCATGTTGTACTGGCCTTCGGGTTCGATGTTTGTTTGTTTAATAATGCCTAATGGGGAAATCAGATGTTCCTCTCAACTTCAAGGTCAGCCGGCCTTCGGATTCGATACCTGTTTGTTTAACAGATGCCTGACGGCGATGTCAGATGTTCTTCTCAACTTCGTGTTGTGCCGGCCTTCGGATTCGATGCCTGTTTGTTTAACTAATGCCTGATGGGGAGGTCAGATGTTCCTCTAAACTTCAAGGTGAGCCGACCTTCGGGTTCGATTCTTGTTTGTTTAATAGATGTTTGACGGCGAGGTCAAATGTTCTTCTCAACTAAGGGTTGAGACGGCCTTCGAGTTTGATGCCTGTTTGTTTAACAGATGCCTGACAGCGAGGTCAGGTGTTCTTCTCAACTTCGGGTTGAGCCAGCCTTCGGGTTCCACACCTTTTTGTTTAACAGATGCCTGACGGCGAGGTCAGATGTTCTTCTCAACTTCGGGTTAAGCCGGCCTTTGGGTGCGATGCCTTTTGTTTAACAGATGCCAGGCGGCTAGGTCAGATGTTCCTCTCAACTTCGAGTTGAGCCGACCTTCGGGTTTGATGCCTGTTTTTTTATAAGATGCCTGATGGCAAGGTCTAATGTTCTTATCATCTTCGGGTTGAGCCGCCCTTCAGGTTCGATGCCTGTTTGTTTAATAGATGCCTGACGGCAAGATCTAATGTTCTTCTCAACTTCGGTTTGAGCCGGCCTTCGGATTTGATGGCTGTTTGTTTAACAGATGCTTGACAGTGAAGTCAAATGTTCCTCTCAACTTCATGTTGAGCCGACCTTTGGGTTCGATGCCTGTTTGTTTAACAGATGCCTGACAGCGAGGTCAGATGTTCCTCTCAACTTCGTGCTGAGCCGGCCTTCAGGTTCGATGCCTGTTAGTTTAACAGATGTCTGACGGCGAGGTCATATGTTCTTCTCAAGTTCGGGTTGAGCCGCCCTTCGGTTTCGATGCCTGTTTGTTTAACAAATGCTTGATGGTGAGGTCAGATGTTCTTCTCAACTTCGGGTTGAGCCGGCCTTCGAATTTGATGACTGTTTGTTTAACAGATGCTTGACAATGAAGTCAAATGTTCCTCTCAACTTCATGTTGAGCCGACTTTAAGGTTCGATGCCTGTTTGTTTAACAAATGCCTGACGGCGAGGTCAGATGTTCCTCTCAACTTTGTGTTGAGCCGGCCTTCGGGTTCGATGCCTGTTTGTTTAACAGATGCCTGATGACGAGGTCATATGTTCTTCTATACTTTGTGTTGTGCCGGCCTTCGGGCTCGATGCCTGTTTATTTAATAATGCCTGATGGGGAGATCAGATGTTCCTCTCAACTTCAAGGTGAGTCGGCCTTCGGGTTCGATACTTGTTTGTTTAATAGATGCATGACGGCGAGGTCAGATGTTCTTCTCAACTTTGTGTTGTGCCGGCCTTCGGGTTCGATGCTTGTTTGTTTAACAGATGCCTGACAGTGAGGTCTAATGTTCTTCTCAACTCGGGTTGAGCCGGCCTTCGGATTTGATGCCTGTTCTTCTCAAATTCATGTTGAGCTGGCCTTCGGGTTCGATGCCTGTTTGTTTAACATATGTCTGACGGCGAGGTCAGATGTTCCTCTCAACTTTATGTTGAGCCGGCCTTCGGGTTCGATGCCTGTTTGTTTAACAGATGCCTGATGGCGAGGTCAGATGTTCTTATCAACTTCGGGTTGAGCCGACCTTTGGGTTCGATGCCTGTTTGTTTAACAAATGCCTGACGGCGAGGTCAGATATTCCTATCAACTTCGTGTTGAGCCGACCTTCGGATTCGATGCCTGTTTGTTTAACAGATGCCTGATGGCGAGGTCAGATGTTCCTCTCAACTTCGTGTTGAGCCGGCCTTCGGATTTAATGTCTGTTTGTTTAATAGATGCCTGACGGCGAGGTCATATATTCTTCTATACTTCGTGTTGTGCCGGTCTTCGGGTTCGATGCCTGTTTGTTTAATAATGCCTGATGGCGAGATCAGATGTTCCTCTCAACTTCAAAGTCAGCCGGCCTTCGGGTTCGATACCTGTTTGTTTAACAGATGTCTGACGACGAGTTTAGATGTTCTTCTCAACTTCGTGTTGTGCTGGCCTTCGGGTTTGATGCCTGTTTGTTTAACTAATGCATGATGGGGAGGTCAGATGTTCCTCTCAACTTCAAGGTGAGCCGGCCTTCGAGTTCGATACCTGTTTGTTTAACAGATGTTTGATGGTGAGGTCAAATGTTCTTCTCAACTAAGGGTTGAGATGACATTGGGGTTTGATGCCTGTTTGTTTAACAGATGCTTGACGGCGAGGTCAGATGGTCTTCTCAATTTCGGGTTGAGCCGGCCTTCGGGTTCGATGCTTGTTTGTTTAACAGATGCCTGATGGCGAGGTCTAATGTTCATATTGTCGCTACTGCGAAAATCGGCGCCGGCTGAACAAAAGAGTCGCCATCGCGCGTTATTTATCCCAACGGAGGGAAAGGAAATGCTCAGAGTAAACCTCGCACAACACGGGAAAGGTATGGTCGTCACAACCAAAACCTGGATTCGGGAGTCGGTTACGCAAGGGGAAGGTATTAGCACCCCTCACGTCCGTCGTACTCGACGGGATCCACGCTTGTTTTCGGATATGGATTGTTATTCTATCTAAGCTAAGGGTTAAGGGGTTAAAAGAAAAATAAAATGACTCGGCAAAGTATCGCACTTTATGCCTACATATTCCCGTCTGGAATGAGAAATCAAAGTCAACGTAGTTCGCCTACCTACTGGAAAGGAGGGGAAGGTTGCTCGCTAGGATATCGCATCCTATGCCTACGTACTTTCATACAGCATGAAAGATCAGAGCAAACGTAGTTCGGGCCACGGAAGACACCAGCTTGTCTTGATTGATTTTATTCCTTCTGAAAAAGGGTTTTTCTGATTAACAGTCCCAGCGGACAAAAATGACGTTTTGATGAGTTCACATTCTTTTACGGAAGAAGTGTCTTTTATTGTGTTTGAAATATTTATGGTGTTTTTCTGTTTGTTTTGAGAAAGAAGAGACAGAACTCTAACCTACGGTTGCGAAGGGAATCAAACTAACCTAATGTTATCATGCATGGGTTAAGACCTAGTGTCTATCATGCTCCTCTCTTGCGCAGAGAGAAACAAAGATCCTAAGGGAATAGACAGAAACAGAAACAATATCAGATATATACAGTAAAGCGGTAAAATGCATGGATGCAACAATACAAGCGAGGCAAGGGAGTCCCACTCAACCTCGAACCTAGATAACAATAGGCAAAAGTGAACAGCATTCACTTTCAACCCAACAGGGTAAACAGCAAACAATACAGTCCAGAAAACCAATCAATACATCAAGCATGAAAATAAACAGCTACAGCAGCTCTGCATCACACCAGTCTTCAAATAATCTCCAAACAGCTACAAGCTTCAGCAAACATTAATCTTCATCTACACAGCTTTCCAGCAAGGTCTTGATCATCAATCTTCCATCTGCAATGGCTTTTCTTCAAGTCTCATCCTCCAAGCTGAGGGATCAATCACCAGAGTGAATTGGGTGTTAAGCAATTAGTTGACTACCAAGGGTGGCAAACCAACTGCTACTAACACATAAGACATTTTCTCTCAAGAGTTCTATCCCTTAGACAGTAGCACCAAGCCTTCCAAAGGAAGGGGGTGAGTGTCTTAGAGAGACTCTGTATCACAGAGAGGAATGGAGGCAGTCAAAACCTTCCATGTTTGAGAATCAAGTTTTCTAATCTAGAGCTCTGCCTAGCTCCTAAACCCTAATCTCCTCAACAGCTGCTAGCAGGAATCTCCTCATCAACTCTGGAAGTTGGTCTTCAAGCTCTGGATCTCCAATGGCTTCATCATCACAAGTCTTCAGCTCTCCCAATCCCCAGACAATCCCCATACCCACACAGACAAACAATAATCCCCAGAGGGCACACCACACCAATCAACCAAATATAGCAGTGTATACTAATAGCAGTAGGGGAATCCTAGTGATTTCTAAGGGATATAATAACTACCCATAGTCCCTATACTCCCATATCTAACATATTCAATCTCTAAGTCCTAAGGGAAATGAACTAATTCACCTAAGTCATCACTTAAACCCTAATTTTGTTTATGTTGTTTTCACCTAAACTAAACACCTAAAATTAATTCCTAAAAATATGAACTAAATTGTATACACAAGCTAACAATGTCTATTAATCAACCTAAAAAGAATGGATAAAAAATATTATAGCAACTATTAGAACAAAAATTATCAAATTCATGTATGAAATGAAACACCTAAAATAGGCATTTATTTGGAAAATATGGGAAAAATATCAAATAAAAGATAAAATGAAATTTTTATTTTTTATAATTTTCTAGACATCTTGAAGAAATTAATGCAAAAAGAATCATTAAAAAATATGAAGTTTTCATTTTATTATGATTTTTACAAAATGCATAAAAATGAAAAGAAATAAGAAATAAAAAAAATGAAATAAAAGGCAGGGGGTATGAAAAGTAAGAAAAACAATTGATGCACGTTGGGCCCAGCAAGTTGGGGGGCGCGAAAAGCACTTGAGCCCAGACTGGCTACTAAATCAAACGCTGCGTTTTGGAGGATTTAAACTTTCCCTCCGTTTTCAGAATTAAATCGTGGCCGCACGATGAGATGATTAAGTCAAATACCCAGAATGATCCAACGGTGCTCGCGTTGTCTTCTCCAAATGCCATTAGGGTTTCAGCAGAACATAATTCATGCACGAAAATTCAACCAGATCGTTCTCCATGATCACTTGATGAAAACGAAAACTTCAAAACCCTAAAATGATCTACTAATCACAAGGAATCCATTCTTGGTCTTAGTTTTTGCTAACACTCCTTGGAGATCCCAAACAGAGGGCACGAAAGCTAGGGTTTCACCATGCTCTTCTGACATCAACCTTGCTAGAACTCAATCCTAATGATCTAAAGTTGCTCTACATGCTACCCTCATCATTCTATGCTATATCATAATCACTAAACCTCCATACACGGGTTGTTCTTGGAGATTAAAGAAATGGCACCCTGCCACGAAACCTAACAGAATCTCCTCTAAGTTTCAGAAAATGATCACCTACCCTAGCATGCTACTCCTACACCTAGAAATCTAACAGAAAGTACATAAATAAGGAGGTTTGATGAAGAACACCAACCTGTTAAATGGTGATGGTGAGTGATGCTAGAGAGGGCTTCAAGGCTTGTTAATCTCCAATATTGATCTCCAATGGATGCTGATTCTTCTGTTTGCAATGGTTGTTGCTCAATCTTCTTGAATCACCTTATCCCCTTCTTCATGCAAGTTGGAGTGAAAACTTGGATCACACAAACCAGCCACGAGTTCCTCTCAATTTTCTTTGCCAATTACTCTATGATGATGGTGGATGATGATGATAACAGAAATTAAGATGATTGATGAAGCTTCATTGGAGTTTGAAGAGAAAATGCAAATGGGAGTGAAGGAATCAAAGTAGGGTTTGCAAGCTCAAAGAATCACCAACCCATGCACAAATGGCTTCATTCCCTTATATAGATGATGATTAACAGAATGAGAAGCTTCTAGATTGGTCCTAGAGGGATCTAGAAACTTGTGGAAATTTCAAGGAAGTTCTCATTTGATGATATGTGGAAGATCTCTTATCTCATGCTTGTACCTTTGTAAACTTGAATTAAAATCTCCTTTCCTGAGATATTAGGAGTGTATGTATGAAAAACCAAGCTTTTCCTTGCCTTGTGTTAAGTTTTACCATGTTGCCTTATGATGCAAGAAACAAATTTACAAAGGAAGTCCAATTTTTAAGCCTAAACTCAAAACTGTGGCTGAACCAATGTCTTTAAAATGATGTTGGGAATCAATTTGGTATATTGGATGACCCATATTGGATTTGTAGATCTCTCAAACGAATTTTTTATTTCAACTTTTTCAACTTATATGCCTTTTTTAGGTCATTTTCACCAACTTTGGTCAAGTCTCATTCCATACATTTCCAAACTTTCATGACTTCTTTTATAGACTTAAAATGGCATTTTGAGCAACTTTGATGTTGGGAAGTTTTTCATTTGAAGCTCCCTTGTATGAGTTTTAGGCATAGGCTAAGAATGACCTGTAATCTTCAGATGACCAAAATACCCTTTGCTTGCCAAGACCATAAGTAGAGTTCCACAAATCATATGAAGGCATACCATACCATTATAGAAAGCTAAGACAATTAGGAACAATTCTTATGTTGACCATAAATTCATTTGAAATCTCCTTGAGGGGTAAAAATTGCTTGGAAGTCAAGTCACTTTCACAGACAAAGTTTCAGATACCTCAGATGACCTGTAACCTGCAAGGACCATAATTTGAGTTCTATAAATCTCCTTGATGTCTTCCACCACTCAAATTAAAGGTCTTGAGATCCTCTACAAGTTTCATGTTGACCAAGGATCCATTTGATGCTTGCATTTTGACTTATCCTGCTTGGAAATTTGACCTAAACTAGGGGATTTTACACAGAAACCCTAATTTAGAAACTCCTCTTCTCCTTGATTTCTCTTGAATTATTCTTGGCATATCATCATATCCTTATTCTTCATGTCAAGTGATGAACCCCACATCTCTTCAATAGCCCTTAATGCCTTTCAATCAGTCAATTGACCTAGAGTTGACCCAGGGTTGACCCAGATGAAACCCTAGTTGACTGTCTTCAACTGTGATTCTTGTGATCATACCAATGACTTTTTTCCTTCTCCAAATGACTTTCTAAGTCCTCCAAGATGTCTAGATACTCCCCATGCTCAACCCACAGCTCACGCTTTCCTTGATGATCCTCAGAGACCCTCAGATAGGAGATGGATGCACTTGCTTGATCTATTAACTTCCCAGCATTCAAATTCTTTCTGATGACTTGAATGAGATTGAATCAGGATAATAACCTCTTGATAGGCCTCTAGAGATGAGAATAATGATTGGTCCCCTGTTGGATGACTTACTATGCTTATGCTATGCAGATGGTTAGACTATGTACATGACTCTATATGACATTGAAACATAAACCAAGTGAATAAGGTTGGGAAAATTTTAGGGTGCAACAGCTGCCCCTATTCAAGCGACTTGGACCCGATTGGGTGAAGAGCCCGGAGCCTTCAGACATTCGCGGTACGAGACGGTTGAATACTAGGAAACCAGAAATTTGCCAACCGCAGAAATAAACTGCGCCACTGCTTAGGGAACGACATTCATCAGCTGACTCCGACTGTTACGGCAACCCACTGACTTCGTAGCGACCGTGCTGGGGTTTATTTGTCTGCATTTCATCAGGAATAAATCGTCCACGTTAGGAGTGAACTCTTGTCCACGTTAGGAATAACATTGTCCACGTCAGGACTCACCCTTCCACATAAGGAATCTCACTCTTTCCACGTTAGGAAACCATCTTCTTTCCACGTAAGGAAACCTTTCCACGTTAGGACTAAACCCTTCCACGTAAGGGACGCAATTCATCTTGATCTGTCCACGTCAGGACTAACTTCTCCACGTAAGGAAACAATTTCTCTTTCCACGTAAGGAGTCAATTTTCCACGTAAGGAATCAAACTTTTTCCACGTTAGGAATACCTCTATCTTTCCACGTCAGGAATCAATCTTGATATGCTCGCGTAAGGACTCAATCTCTCCACGTAAGGAATACATCATCCATGTTAGGACCCGCCCTTCCACATTAAGAACACAACCTCTCTTCCACGTAAGGAATCCTTTCTTCTGCATCTGTCCACGTCAGGACTAAACTTTTCCATGTAAGGAAACAACTTTTTTCTTTCCACGTAAGGAATCAACTTCTATCCACGTAAGGAATAAATCTTTCCACGTAAGGAATCATATTTTGATATGTCCACGTAAGGACTCATCTCTTTCCACGTAAGGAATACAATCTTCTTTGATCTGTCCACGTCAGGACTAAACTTTTCCACGTAAGGGAACAACTTCTCTTCCACGTAAGGAATATACCTGTCCACGTCAGGACCCACGTTTCGCCTTGATTTGTCCACGTCAGGACTCGCCTCTTGACTTAATGAGAAAATAAAACCTCGTCCACGTCAGGACTCATGCACCTTCGACCCACTTGGGAAGTGAGACTTGTCCACGTCAGGACTCACATCTCAACCTGCTGAAGTAATAGAACTTGTCCACGTCAGGACTTGCGCGTCTTTGACTTGCTGGGGAAATAAGACTTTGTCCATGTTAGGACTCCCACTTTGCCAACAACACGAAGAAAGGATAAATTTGTCCACGTCAGGACTCTTGTGTCTTTCCATCGCGAAGAACTACAAACTTGTCCACGTCAGGACGCACATTTCACCATTACGAATAGAGACATCTGCTGGAAATAAAATGGTCCACATCAGGACTCCAACACGAAGAGTAATCAACCTTGTCAACGTTATGACCTCACATTCAATCAACACCGAGAGCTCGACTCTGTCCATGTTAGGACTAACACACATCGTCAACTTGAGGAAATGTCCACGTCAGGACTCCACATTCCAACAATCCTGAAAAATCGAACCTGTCCACATTAGGACTAGCACCTCCTATCAATCCGGGGAAATAAATCTGTCCACGTTAGGACACTCACTTCTCTAGCACGAAGAAGTCCCGTCAATAAAATTGTCCACGTCAGGACTCATTTCTCCATTGATCCCAAACCACAAACTTCTTAGCACTGACGTGAAAGCAACTTTGGAGCTGACTCTACTGGGGATATCTGAAAACCAAACTACTGGATGCCTGCTCTGATAACCGGCGGTAGCCTCTGAAATTCTGGTTCATGAAACCTTTTAATGCTGACGTAACAACAACTTTGAAGGAAACAATCTGCTGGTCGGACTAGAGAAACTTCAACAAGAACCCTGGCGGGGAAATAAGTAACTCTGCTTGGGGACAAAGAGAAACTTATCCTGATAACTCTGTGGGGAGTAGTGCCAAGGCTGACACTTCGTTGAATGTTTCGTGCCGCAACTTCGAATGTTATCGATTCACCTGAACGAGGGCTCTCTCTACCTGCAAGAGAAACAATACTTGAAACAAAAGGTTAGCCATCCGGGTTTATGTTTCAAAATGCATGTGCTTGACAATGATGCACTGCTCCATTTGACATGGAAATGCTACGCTTTTCACTTGGTGGATGCAAGTATGACACTATATGCCCATGCAAATGCAGACTCGAACTGCTGGGCACAGCAACTGATTCAGCAAAATAAATGCTGAAGATAATGCCAACTCCGCTAGGGATAGCCAGATGCTATAGAACTATTTCGGCGAAATAAATGCCGGAAGAGCGAAGTCGACTCAGCTGGTAAATTGGGAACTTAAACCAAACACCTCGTTGGGGTAACACCCTGCTGGGGAATATATCTCTGCTGGAGAATGGCGGATGCGCCTGGTGAATATCACGCGGTATCTTGACAAAATAAATGCCTGGGCACATAACCAACTCTGCCGGGGAGAGTCTTATTCTTCGAATTCCACCGGGAGGAATGAAAATACTTGCTGGAAAAGAGAACTCCACTGGGGATGGGATGATTCTCTTGGGGAACATCCACTGGCTCCGCTGAGGGAGAGTACCTGACCCTGCGGGAAAAGGTGAACTTGTCTGAATACAGCTCACAAACATTAATCTTCTGCGGCTGAACCAACTCTGCTCGAGATAAGGGAATCCTTCTGGGGGACACCATACTGTCTGAAAACAGCCTTACGATCTGGGAATCGTCAACTCTGTTGAGAATAAATGGCTTTGCTGGAGCATGCCCTCTGGATAAGCTGCGACCGGCTGGGGAATTCTATCCTTCTTCCGGAAGAACATGCATGACCTGCGTGGAGATCAAGTCTTTCGTCACTGCAATCTTTTGATCGTCTTCCTCGTACGGCTAGGAAACTTGCAACAACACAGACAAGACCAGACAAGCCTATGCAACCAAATCTATTCAGGTTAGTGACGTTATTTTTAGTTAATTCAAAGCTTTAGCAATTGTTAGCAAGGGCCAGTGATGTTATACACATGCTAGTTTCAATAAACTTAGGCGTTTTATCATGCACAAAACAGTAACGAACCAGCATCAAGTACTGAATAACATATTTCATTGATTGGGCCCCTGAATGGGCGGAGTTTTTGTACACGGGATGTAACTCCTGAAAAGAGGAAGCTACGCAAAGCAAATACACAAGTATGCACAGGAAGCATTGACAAACTAAATTTGTACACATGTCGGCAACGGGATGCAGACGAACACCGCGAACTGATCCTCCCATGACTCGTCCGACTCTAATGGTTTCCGGTATTCACACTTCCGAATAGATTGCATCTGATAATCGACCCCTCAGGTATATTCTCCCGCACTGATGCTCACTGTAGTATCAAATTCGGATCGCAGTCATTTGCTTTTCAAATCCCTAACTTTTGCGTGAACCGCCCTTTACGGGTTTTCAGTTCACCGGGATACCCCTTTTTGCCGAAGCCGCCCAGTGTAGGTTTTCAACTTCGCGGGTGTACATTTTTTTCAATTTTATCCCTAACTTTTGCCCGAACCTTTCATTCTGTTTTTGGTTCGCCAGGATGCCCCATTTTTGCCTGGACTCTCTTTTTTTCTGTCCAGCGGGTCAATTTTAAGCAAAGTATTTTTTAACTGCGTCCGAATTCACAGGCGACGTGAAGTCTTCACCGTCCATGGTGGACAACAATAAAGCTCCTCCTGAAAAGACTTTTCTGACAACGTAAGGTCCTTCGTAGTTGGGGGTCCACTTGCCCCTGTGGTCTGCCTGCGGCGGGAGAATCCTTTTCAGCACAAGGTCGCCCGTCTGAAAGCTTCGCGGATGTATCTTCTTGTCATATGCTTTCTTCATTCGGCTCTGGTACAAACGACCGTATGCTAGAGAAGCTAGCCTTTTCTCATCCATTAAGCTCAATTGGTTCAACCTGTCTTTCACCCATTCTGGCTCATCTAGTTGAACGTCTCGCAATACTCTTAGAGAAGGAATCTCGACTTCCAATGGTAGCACTGCTTCCATTCCGTATACCAACGAGAACGGGGTTGCCCCGGTTGATGTGCGTACCGTCGTACGATAACCGTGCAAAGCGAAAGGTAGCATCTCATGCCAATCCTTATAGGTCACCACCATCTTCTGGACGATCTTCTTTATATTCTTATTGGCCGCTTCGACAGCGCCATTCATCTTGGGTCGGTAAGGGGAGGAGTTGTGATGTTCGATCTTAAAATTCTGACAGAGCTCCTTCATCATTTTGTTGTTCAGGTTTGAGCCGTTGTCCGTGATTATCCTCTCGGGGATCCCATATCGGCAAATGATATCTCTCTTGATGAATCTGGCCACCACTTGCTTAGTTACATTTGCGTAGGACGCCGCTTCTACCCACTTGGTGAAATAATCGATCGCTACTAGAATGAACTGGTGCCCATTAGAAGCTGTCGGCTCGATCTTTCCAATCATATCGATTCCCCACATCGAGAATGGCCATGGCGATGACATCACATTTAGAGGACTCGGAGGCACATGAATCTTATCAGCATAGATTTGGCACTTGTGGCACTTCCTTGCGAACTTGAAACAGTCAGTTTCCATCGTCAGCCAAAAATCACCTGCCCGCAGCAGCTTTCTCGTCATAGCATGTCCACCAGCATGCGTACCAAAGGTACCTTCGTGTATTTCCTCCATGAGCATCTTCGCTTCTCTTTCGTCTACGCAACGCAATAGCACCAAATCGTGGTTTCTTCTGTATAAGACCCCATCTGGATTCAAATAGAAATTACCCGCTAATCTCCTGAGAGTCTTCTGATCTTGACTGGATGCCCCAGCCGGATACTCTTTGTTCTTCAGGAAATTAAGGATATCAAAATACCACGGTTTGTCATCGGATGCCTCGTCAATAGCAAATACGAAAGCTGGTCTGTCCAACCGAGAGATAATGATTCTGGGAGCCTCGTTCCAGAAGTTGACTTTGTACATGGAAGACAAAGTGGCCAGGGCGTCAACCATTTGATTCTCGGCCCGCGGCACATGATGCAATTCAACCTTGTCGAAGAAAGGCAACAATCTCCTTGCATAGTTCATGTAATGTATCAAGTTGGGCTGCCGTGTCTCCCATTCCCCTTTGATCTGATTCACCACCAGAGCTGAGTCTCCGTATACGTCTAAGTTCTTGATTCGCAAATCAATGGCTTCTTCAAGCCCCATTATACAAGCTTCGTATTCGGCCTCATTATTGGTAACAACAAAGGTCAATCGGGCAGTAAACGGGATGTGCGACCCGTGTGGGGTAGTGATGATTGCCCCTATTCCGCTACCGTAAGCATTCACAGCTCCGTCAAATATCATCTTCCATTTGGAACCCAACTCTGGCCCTTCGTCTGGCAACGGCTCTTCACAATCTTTCATCTTTAGGTACATGATATCCTCGTCAGGAAAATCAAACCTCATTGATTGGTAATCTTCAATAGGCTGCTCCGCCAGATACTCAGACAACACACTCCCCTTTATAGCCTTTTGCGAGACGTATTGGATGTCATATTCAGTCAAGACCATCTGCCAACGGGAAATTCTCCCTGACAACGCCTGCTTTTCGAATACATATTTGATAGGATCCATCTTCGAGATGAGCATGGTTGTATGATTCAGCATGTATTTCCTCAAACGCTTGGCGGCCCAGGCTAGCGCGCAACAAGTTTTCTCAAGCATTGAATATCGAGATTCACAGTCTGTAAATTTCTTACTCAAGTAGTAGATCGCATGCTCTTTTCTTCCTGTCTCGTCGTGTTGACCGAGAACACAACCCATGCTTCCCTCAAGAACCGTCAAATACATAATCAAGGGTCTACCTGCCACTGGAGGTATCAAAATAGGAGGCTCCTACAAATACTGCTTTATTTTATCGAACGCCTTTTGACAATTTTCGTTCCATGTTACAGCTTGATCTTTCTTCAACAGCTTGAATAATGGTTCGCACGTAGCAGTTAGGTGAGATATGAACTGAGCGATGTAGTTCAACCTCCCTAAAAACCCGCGCACCTCTTTCTCTGTTTTAGGCGTCGGCATTTCTTGAATCGCTTTTATTTTAGCAGGATCGACCTCTATTCCTCTTTCGCTTACGATAAACCCCAGCAGTTTACCCGATCTCACCCCGAAGGTGCATTTGTTAGGGTTCAGTCTCAGCCTGAACTTCCTAAGCCTTTTAAATAACTTCAGCAAATTCACCAGGTGCTCTTCCTCCGTCTGGGATTTGGCAATCATATCGTCCACATAAACTTCGATCTCTTTATGCATCATATCATGGAAAAGAGTCGTCATCGCACGTTGATATGTTGCCCCAGCATTTTTCAAGCCAAAGGGCATCACTTTGTAACAAAATGTTCCCCAAGGCGTTATGAAAGTGGTCTTGTCCATATCCTCTGGCGCCATTTTAATCTGATTATAGCCTGAAAAGCCATCCATGAAGGAGAATACGGAGTATTGAGCAGTATTATCAACTAGCACGTTGATATGAGGAAGTGGAAAATCGTCTTTTGGGCTTGCTTTATTCAAATCTCTATAATCCACGCACATTCGAACCTTGCCGTCTTTCTTTGGCACTGGTACGATGTTAGCAACCCATGAGGGATATTTTGTCACATCCAGGAAACCAGCGTCCCACTGTTTTTGAACTTCCTCTTTGATCTTCACTGCCATGTCTGGTCGAGTTCTGCGGAGCTTTTGTTTGACCGGCAGGCATTCTTCCTTCAGTGGCAGACGGTGCACAACCATATCTGTATCGAGCCCTGGCATATCTTCATACGACCAAGCGAATACATCACTATACTCTCGGAGCATTTCAACCAGTCTTCGCTTGATATTACCCTGCAGTGCGGCACCGATACGAATGTTCTTCTCAACCCCTTCCGACCCCAAGTTGATAATTTTGATGACCTCGTCGTGAGGCAGAATGGCTCTTTCCTCTTGCTTCACCAACCAAGACAGTTCTTCAGGAACGTCACTATCTTCGACAACCTCTTCTTCAGCCTGAAATACCGGGTGCTCAAAGTCTGGACGAGTCATAGGTGGTTCAAGGATGTCATCTGAAAATGTTATCCTGCAAAAGGAATGGTTAAGTGCTTCAAAATGCGTATAAAGCGAATAACCACGTTGCCATTTTATTGAAAAATACAAAACAAGAAAGACAGAGATTACAGTATTTGCACATAAAAAATGCCATTTATTTAATGATTAACACGCAATGTTCATAACAACACAGCCCTAAGCAAATCACGATGCCCAGGGCGAGACATCAGATTATTCAACAATTAATAAAGCAAAGCATTACTGTTTATGAGTCACAGGAACAAGCTCCTGAATAGACCAGTTGCACAGTCCCTGTCCTGGCGTGCTTGGCTGAATCCAGGCATCCATATCACAGTCGCTGTCTCCTTCGTCAGACTCCGAGGCAGCATTGATGGTTTCATGACATACTCCACTGGCAGAGATGGTTATTGGCCCTCTGAAACGAGGTGCTCCCACAGCAGGTGTTGATGACGACGGTTGGTACCCCAGCCCGAATCGGTCCATCTTCACAGGAATATCCAACACTTTGCCCCAGCCCGTTGCTTCTCCTGCCTCCACCAGAGCTTGAGCTTCTTTATACGACGAGACGACTATCTCTGACACTTTGCTCGGCCCGGGACCTTTGTCCTTGATACGCAACCCTTCAAATGCCTGGCAGGGTGTTTCGTGGATCTCTCCGTCGACCTCCACATATTTAAATGACGACAGATGGCTGACCAGGATGTCTTCTTCTCCGCATACGGTGACTACACTGTCTCCGACCATATATTTCAACTTCTGATGCAGGGTAGATGTGACTGCCCCAGCCCCATGAATCCAGGGTCGTCCGAGTAAGCAGCTATATGCAGGCTGTATGTCCATGATATAGAATTCAGTGGCGAACACCTTCGGCCCCACCTGCAGAGGCAATGTTATCGATCCAAAGACTGTTCTTCGGGTGCCATCTAACGCTCTGACTACCAAGTCACTGGGCGTGCACAGGATTCCTCTGACATCCAGCTTCATCATTGCTTTCTTGGGCAACACATTCAAAGACGATCCGGTGTCGACCAACACATGCGACATTACTGATCCTCTACATTCAACAGATATGTGCAGCGCCATATTATGATCTCTCCCCTTCGGGTCAAATCGAAGTCGGTAAAGCCTAAGCTGTGGCCTGCATTCACATGTGCCAGCACTCCTTCCAGCTGATTCACGGAGACGTCTTAGGGTACGAAGGAAGTATCCAGGACTTTCAACAAAGCATTTCTGTGAGCTTCCGAACACAAGAGCAATGACAAGATGGATATTTTGGACGGCGTCTGTTGCAGATGCTCCACAATCTTATAATCACTTTTTCGAATCAAGCGCATGAACTCTTCTACATCTTTCGATGCCGCTTCTTTATCGCTTGCTTGCACTGGGACATTCTCAACCATTTTCCCCTTTCCTTTCGCTAGTCTTTCGGCCTCCACTTCAGGTGATATAAAGATCCTACCACTCCTTGTCATACCTCCTAAACCAACAACGTTATTTACAGTCTCGGCTGGCTGCTTATTAACATCAATCTTTATCCCGTCACAATACACCTCCAACCCATATGACCATGGGACTGCTTTTGTATTCTCGTACGGGACCGGTCCGGCCTTAGTTATGGTGATTGGTGGTCGCTGGACCGGTGCTGCAATAGTGATTGTCTTTCGAGGAATCGTTATAGTGGCCACATCACCCTGATTATCTGCTACTGCCCCTGCGGGCTCTTCAGTTGCTGCTCGGTCAAACTGTAATGTGCCGTCATCAATTAAAACCTGAATGCCTTTCTTCAAATCGTCACACCCACCAGCTAGGGTCCATCATTCTAAGCAATACTCGTCACATCCTGGATAAACACCCCCTTGCAACAATCTGCTTTTTATCTCGCTCAGCGGCGTCTTTAAATCGTCGACATTCATAATCAGATTCAACCCTTCCTCAGTCAGAATGGCGTTCGCCCCATGATTAGGCATGGGTTTCTGCACTATATTCGGACCTGCCGTTCCGAAATTGATAGTCTTATTGTCCAAAAGATCCTGCACAACGTGCTTAAAAGCATGGCAACCCTCTATATCGTGGCCCGGAGCCCCAGAATGAAACTCACAGTGCCTGCTTGCATCATAACCATACGGAGGAGTTCCCGTTATCGGTGCCAGAGTTCTCTTCTCTACCAGGTTCAAACCCAACAATGTCTGTAACAAATCTGCATAGGTTGAGGGAGGCTTCTCAAACACTCTTCTTGGTTTACCACCCTGGAATCTTCGCTGAGCTTGCTGTGCCCCCTGCTGTGGCTGCTGCTGCTGCTGCTGCTGAAACGGTTGTTGTTGATACGGAATAGTAACACTCGCCACCTGCTGCGGCTGATGATATTGGTTTCGTCCCCTGCCTCGGCCTCGGCCTCGGCCTCCAAATACTGCGCTTGCCTCGCCCTGACAGCGCCCACCAAAAGCCTTCTTATTACTGCCAGACGCAGTTGATTCCTCGACTTGGAACTTTCCCTGCTTAATGTTACGTTCAATCTTTTCTCCCATCAGAATTAAGTCTGAGAAACTGGCCAGAGATGTATGAAACAACATGTCATGAAACAAGCCTGTGAATGTGCCGACGAACATGTCATTCATTTCCTTGTCTTCTAAAGGAGGACGGACCCTGGCAGCCATATCGCGCCACCTTTGCGCGTACTCTTTAAAGCTCTCACCCTTCTTCTGCGACAGCCCTGTCAATTGGACCCGATTGGGCGCCAAGTTGCTGTTATACTTGTAGTGAGCCACAAATGCCTCTGCTAATTGCTTCCATGTCTTGATATTGGTTGGCTCCAATCCCATATACCACTCTAGGGAAGGGCCTGACAAACTATCTTGAAAGAAATGCATTAGCATTCTCTCATCAGTTGAGTATGCAAACATCTTTCTGTAATAAGCCCGTACGTGCACTTTCGGACATGTGTCCCCTTTATACTTATCAAACGTAGGAGCTTTGAATTTGATTGGCACCCTAAAGCCAGGTACCAGACCCATTGTTGCCATGTCCAAGCCCACAGCACTTTGGTTCAGGACCCCCCTCATCTGCTCTTCTAGCATTCTGATCTTCTGGGAGTTATCCATCGGCCCTTCAAAGCCTCCGTCGGAGAAAACGTCCTCCTGCTGATCTTCTTGCCACATACCATCCCCAGCTCCATACCCATCATATCCATTATTGCGGCCAGCTCTAATCTGATTCATCACCGGACCTCGGCCTCTGTTGCCGTATCCTTGAATACCTCCCGCAGGCCCAAAAGCCATTAACCCCGCGCCGTTTCCATTTCCGAAACCTCCGTAACCCTGATTGGCCACACCATAACCATCTTGCCCAAAGCCTTGAGCATTGAAACCATATTTCCCAGCGTTATCGAATCCCTGATCGTTGAACCTGAATCCAGCATTGCCAAAGTCGTTGCCTCCCATATTATCACCCATGTTGACATCACCAAGCCCAACGTTATGGATAGCAGTCTCGTTCCCCACTCCGACGTTACCGTTCACAGCAGCGGTAGCGTTGTTGACATTAGCAGCATGTATATTGACTACAGGTGGAGCCACTGGCGTGAGAGTGCCATCCCCATGAACAGTATCGACTCGCACAGACTGATGATCCTCATTACCGTGACCAGCATTTCGGGCCAGCAGAGGTTGGACCATGGTTTGCAAATTCTCCTGACCTTTTTCAATAGCTTCCATGGTCTGCATAAAGAGAGCTAGCTTCTCGCGCACATCTTGCATCTCGTTCTGCATTTGATCCATGATTCTTCGACAGTTGGTGCGAGTGGAATAGCGGTGCGGGTGCTGATCTGCAATCCTGAAAATACCTGGTACAGAGCAGGAAATAAGACACCATCCAAAGATTACCTGTAATGCAATATGAATATGAATGCAATGCAATGTGTGTCTGTGCGTTAGGGAATTCATTCCCCGATTCTAGTGTGAAGGTGTCGGTGCAAGCAATACAAAGATCGGAGTTGAATATCAGAAAGCCTCATATATTGCGGAGAAACCAGTACAATATCACTGAGAGTACAAAGAAGGCATGACCTCAACCAACAATCCTGGTGATGGTCAGCGCTATGCAAATAAAGCATACAAGCTACTACATGAAATGATCAAACACCCCCACAAGTCTGGTATTCTTCTAGCAACTTCTTGGTCTCCGGATGACTTGGTCGAGTAAGCAGCCCTTCAACAAGTTGGTTTCTTTTCTTAAGAACACGCCGCACGTCTTCAGCAGTTTCTTCCCATGCCCCCTCTCCGAAGCGATCCTCTAGTTTACGCTTCTGAGACACAACTTCATCTCTGCCTTTGATGGCCTTGTTTAGTGCATTCTGGAGACTGTACCGGGTCATCACTTCTTCTTCACACTTCTTGCTGCTGGACTTCAACTGCTCTTCGAGGTCGGAAATTTGCTGCTTCAACTTATCTTCCCTCTTCTTATTGTTGGTGAGTGTGGCATTCCAGGTCTTATTGCAGGAAGAGATCTCTCGATGAGCGATGTCAAGCGCTTTCTTCTTGGATTCAAGCATGTCATGGGAGCTTCTGAACTCTTGCCCCAGACGTTCGCGCTTCTTCCTCTCCTCAGTCAACTCAGCCCCTAACCTGTTCATTAGCTCAATCTGCTGTTGGAAAGCATGGACGGCCTTGTTTTTCTCACTGCGTATCTGGGCTAGCTCCTGCTCTAACCCTTCGTTGATCTTTATCAAGGCTTCTTTTTCTTTCACAACTTGCTCGTAGGCCTCCCTAGAAACAGTAGTTGGCTCTGCTACCGGGATGGGAACAAGAACTGGTGCATCTGGAAATGGCATCCGCAACTGACTTGCTCTCTCCTGGACCCAAACCCTGTAAGGTGCATAGGCCTGACAGTCGTTCTTCCCTAACAGCGGCTTCCCTCTTCGGTTAATACGCGTCCAGGCATGCTGCAGCTTGGCTAACAACTCCCCCTTTAAATCTCCGGTGAAGTACAGAGATTCCTGTACTTCTTCCTCCTTGGGCGGGTTCTTCAGTGCATATCCGAACTGACGGACCAACAGAGATGGGTTGTAGTTGATACACCCTTTCCTTCCTATCAGCGGGACATTAGGGTAACCAGAACAACTGAAGATAAGCTCGGATCCCAGCAGATCTCTATCAAACCATTCAACGTCTTCGGAAGATAGCCTCATCAGGCGCTCTGACCAGCTAGCTGTGGTTGCACTCTTCACAAAAGATCCTTTCATGGGAAGGTGGCTTTTAAACCACATATCCAGCAATGGTACACAGAAATGAACATTCTTTCCTCTTCCCTTCTCATTCTTGTAATGCAGTGAGTGGTAGAAATCTCCGAGCAAGGTCGGTACAGGATTACCAGCGGCAAACAAGTAGAAGGCATCGAAGTCCACAAAATCTGGTACATTGAGAAACAATATTATGCCGTAAATGCACAGAGCCAGCACAGCATTGAAGGCAATCCAACATCCGCTCTTAGCGTACTCTTGGGCTTTACCAATCAAGAACTGGAGCGAGAAGCCTGGCACTCCGCGGGAAACAGTAGTCAACAGTTCAGAAGCATCCACATGCAAAGCTTCTGCCAAGTCCTCCGGCTTGGGCTTAACGCCAGAATGAATGAATGGAACCTGGTTCTGCACGGGTAACTCAGTAAACTCCACATACTCCTCAATGGTAGGCCCCATTATGAAATCAGCAAACGTAAAACATCTCAATGCGGGATCATAGAATTGCATCAAAGCGTACAGCCCATCTAGCTCTATCTCCGTGGGTTTGCGCACCAATCTCAATAGTCTTCCATAGCTCATTCTGAAGCTCCTACGAACATCCTCATCAGCCAGAGAGATCAACCCAAGCAGGGGAACAACATCAGGAGTAGGCAATTTGTAAGCAACTGTCCTTCTTAAGTTGGCCATGACCAATCACTCAGAAATCCGGACACTAGAACTAGGGAAATGCAAATGCACCTGCAGCACAGACACACGTTAGTGGGATGCAATGATGATGAGTATGCAAACAAATGTAATGCAAGTAACATGCAACAGGGACCAAATGCCGTAGCTGAATAGCCTGAATCATATCAAGAAGTCTCAGATAGATTCTCTAGAAGTCCTCTCAGATAGACCTAACACAAAGCTCCAACAATGGTCTCTGACAGACCTCAAACCATAACTCCAACTGGTCTCTGGTATACCTCAAATCACATCTCGAACTGGTCTCTGACAGACCCCAGAACTATCCAACCGGTCTCTGACAGACCTCATAACACGTCTCCAAATGGTCTCTGACAGACCTCATAACTCTCGATAAATACCCAGGATCTCTGATCAAGAAATAACCGGTATCTGAAAGTCTAGTTACCTGCATAACCCCAAACCCTCTCACAGGTGGATGTCCTAGTAACTGACAAAGGTATGGCATCCTATGCGGTCGTCGGCGTCACAGACTTTCAGGGTTGATGATACGATTCCCAGAAGGAGTGGCATCATCAAATCCTGAAGAGGCCTCACTTATCCAACTTCCAAATGATCGGTCCCCAAAGTCGACAATTCAACTAACCAGCAACCCACGCCAACCAAAGGAAGGGGCAGGAGGCCAACCAGAGGAACCTCGTCTGAGTGTAGATTTCGCGGGACACCAAGGCAAGCAAAGCAAGCGGGCGCCAACTAATCTCTACTCTAATTCTAGGTGCACTCAAGCCCAGGTCCGACTTATCTCTCAATATCAGAACACCCGTCACACCCCAATACAGCAATAATAATCAATATATATAATGCTGAAAATAAAGGTCAGAAATATAAATCCATACAAAATCCTCGACGGGAAAACAAGCGTTAGGATTGACTCTCTTAAGGGACGTTGGATCCCAAATGCATAAGAACTATCGCAGTCCTTAGCAGCCAGGGGACGTTGGATCCCCAGCAGAGTCTCCAGCTGTCGCTACTGCAAAAATCGGCGCCGGTTGAACAGAAGAGTCGCCACCGCGCGTTATTTATCCCAACGGAGGGAAAGGAAATGCTCAGAGTAAACCTCGCACAACACGGGAAAGGTATGGTCGTCGCAACCAAAACCTAGATTCGGGAGTCGGTTACGCAAGGGGAAGGTATTAGCACCCCTCACGTCCGTCGTACTCGACGGGATCCACGCTTGTTTTCGGATATGGATTATTATTCTATCTAAGCTAAGGGTTAAGGGGTTAAAAGAAAAATAAAATGACTCGGCAAAGTATCGCACTTTATGCCTACGTATTCCCGTCTGGAACGAGAAATCAGAGTCAACGTAGTTCGCCTACCTACTGGAAAGGAGGGGAAGGTTGCTCGCTAGGATATCGCATCCTATGCCTACGTACTTTCATACAGCATGAAAGATCAGAGAAAACATAGTTCGGGCCACGGAAGACACCAGCTTGTCTTGATTGATTTTATTCCTTCTGAAAAAGGGTTTTTCTGATTAACAGTCCCAGCGGACAAAAATGACGTTTTGATGAGTTCACATTCTTTTACGGAAGAAGTGTCTTCTATTGTGTTTGAAATATTTATGGTGTTTTTCTGTTTGTTTTGAGAAAGAAGAGACAGAACTCTAACCTACGGTTGCGAATGGAATCAAACTAACCTAATGTTATCATGCATGGGTTAAGACCTAGTGTCTATCATGCTCCTCTCTTGCGCAGAGAGAAACAGAGATCCTAAGGGAATAGACAGAAACAGAAACAATATCAGATATATACAGTAAAGCGGTAAAATGCATGGATGCAACAATACAAGAGAGGCAAGGGAGTCCCACTCAACCTCGAACCTAGAAAACAATAGGCAAAAGTGAACAGCATTCACTTTCAACCCAACAGGGTAAACAGCAAACAATACAGTCCAGAAAACCAATCAATACATCAAGCATGAAAATAAACAGCCACAACAGCTCTGCATCACACCAGTCTTCAAATAATCTCCAAACAGCTACAAGCTTCAGCAAACATTAATCTTCATCTACACAGCTTTCCAGCAAGGTCTTGATCATCAATCTTCCATCTGCAATGGCTTTTCTTCAAGTCTCATCCTCCAAGCTGAGGGATCAATCACCAGAGTGAATTGGGTGTTAAGCAATTAATTGACTACCAAGGGTGGCAAACCAACTGCTACTAACACATAAGACATTTTCTCTCAAGAGTTCTATCCCTTAGACAGTAGCACCAAGCCTTCCAAAGGAAGGGGGTGAGTGTCTTAGAGAGACTCTGTATCACAGAGAGGAATGGAGGCAGTCAAAACCTTCCATGTTTGAGAATCAAGTTTTCTAATCTAGAGCTCTGCCTAGCTCCTAAACCCTAATCTCCTCAACAGCTGCTAGAAGGAATCTCCTCATCAACTCTGGAAGTTGGTCTTCAAGTTCTGGATCTCCAATGGCTTCATCATCACAAGTCTTCAACTCTCCCAATCCCCAGACAATCCCCATACCCACACAGACAAACAATAATCCCCAGAGGGCACACCACACCAATCAACCAAATATAGCAGTGTATACTAATAGCAGTAGGGGAATCCTAGTGATTTCTAAGGGATATAATAACTACCCATAGTCCCTATAGTCCCATATCTAACATATTCAATCTCTAAGTCCTAAGGGAAATGAACTAATTCACCTAAGTCATCACTTAAACCCTAATTTTGTTTATGTTGTTTTCACCTAAACTAAACACCTAAAATTAATTCCTAAAAATATGAACTAAATTGTATACACAAGCTAACAATGTCTATTAATCAATCTAAAAAGAATGGATAAAAAATATTATAGCAACTATTAGAACAAAAATTATCAAATTCATGTATGAAATGAAACACCTAAAATAGGCATTTATTTGGAAAATATGGGAAAAATATCAAATAAAAGATAAAATGAAATTTTTATTTTTTATAATTTTCTAGACATCTTGAAGAAATTAATGCAAAAAGAATCATTAAAAAATATGAAGTTTTCATTTTATTATGATTTTTACAAAATGCATAAAAATGAAAAGAAATAAGAAATAAAAAAAATGAAATAAAAGGCAGGGGGTATGAAAAGTAAGAAAAACAATTGATGCACGTTGGGCCCAGCAAGTTGGGGGGCACGAAAAGCACTTGAGCCCAGACTGGCTACTAAATCAAACGCTGCGTTTTGGAGGATTTAAACTTTCCCTCCGTTTTCAGAATTAAATCGTGGCCGCACGATGAGATGATTAAGTCAAATACCCAGAATGATCCAAAGGTGCTCGCGTTGTCTTCTCCAAATGCCATTAGGGTTTTAGCAGAACATAATTCATGCACGAAAATTCAACCAGATTGTTCTCCATGATCACTTGATGAAAACGAAAACTTCAAAACCCTAAAATGATCTACTAATCACAAGGAATCCATTCTTGGTCTTAGTTTTTGCTAACACTCCTTGTAGATCCCAAACAGAGGGCACGAAAGCTAGGGTTTCACCATGCTCTTCTGACATCAACCTTGCTAGAACTCAATCCTAATGATCTAAAGTTGCTCTACATGCTACCCTCATCATTCTATGCTATATCATAATCACTAAACCTCCATACACGGGTTGTTCTTGGAGATTAAAGAAATGGCACCCTGCCACGAAACCTAACAGAATCTCCTCTAAGTTTCAGAAAATGATCACCTACCCTAGCATGCTACTCCTACACCTATAAATCTAACAGAAAGTACATAAATAAGGAGGTTTGATGAAGAACACCAACCTGTTAAATGGTGATGGTGAGTGATGCTAGAGAGGGCTTCAAGGCTTGTTAATCTCCAATATTGATCTCCAATGGATGCTGATTCTTCTGTTTGCAATGGTTGTTGCTCAATCTTCTTGAATCACCTTATCCCCTTCTTCATGCAAGTTGGAGTGAAAACTTGGATCACCCAAACCAGCCACGAGTTCCTCTCAATTTTCTTTGCCAATTACTCTATGATGATGGTGGATGATGATGATAACAGAAATTAAGATGATTGATGAAGCTTCAATGGAGTTTGAAGAGAAAATGCAAATGGGAGTGAAGGAATCAAAGTAGGGTTTGCAAGCTCAAAGAATCACCAACCCATGCACAAATGGCTTCATTCCCTTATATAGATGATGATTAACAGAATGAGAAGCTTCTAGATTGGTCCTAGATGGATCTAGAAACTTGTGGAAATTTCAAGGAAGTTCTCATTTGATGATATGTGGAAGATCTCTTATCTCATGCTTGTACCTTTGTAAACTTGAATTAAAATCTCCTTTCCTGAGATATTAGGAGTGTATGTATGAAAAACCAAGCTTTTTCTTGCCTTGTGTTAAGTTTTACCATGTTGCCTTATGATGCAAGAAACAAATTTACAAAGGAAGTCCAATTTTTAAGCCTAAACTCAAACATGTGGCTGAACCAATGTCTTTAAAATGATGTTGGGAATCAATTTGGTATATTGGATGACCCATATTGGATTTGTAGATCTCTCAAACCAATTTTTTATTTCAACTTTTTCAACTTATATGCCTTTTTTAGGTCATTTTTCACCAACTTTGGTCAAGTCTCATTACATACATTTCCAAACTTTCATGACTTCTATTATAGACTTAAAATGGCATTTTGAGCAACTTTGATGTTGGGAAGTTTTTCATTTGAAGCTCCCTTGTATGAGTTTTAGGCATAGGCTAAGAATGACCTGTAATCTTCAGATGACCAAAATACCCTTTGCTTGCCAAGACCATAAGTAGAGTTCCACAAATCATATGAAGTCATACCATACCATTCTAGAAATATAAGACAATGAGGAACAATTCTTATGTTGACCATAAATTCATTTGAAATCTCCTTGAGGGGTAAAAATTGCTTCGAAGTCAAGTCACTTTCACAGACAAAGTTTCAGATACCTCAGATGACCTGTAACCTGCAAGGACCATAACTTGAGTTCTATAAATCTCCTTGATGTCTTCCACCACTCAAATTAAAGGTCTTGAGATCCTATACAAGTTTCATGTTGACCAAGGATCCATTTGATGCTTGCATTTTGACTTATCCTGCTTGGAAATTTGACCTAAACTAGGGGATTTTACACAGAAACCCTAATTTAGAAACTCCTCTTCTCCTTGATTTCTCTTGAATTATTCTTGGCATATCATCATATCCTTATTCTTCATGTCAAGTGATGAACCCCACATCTCTTCAATAGCCCTTAATGCCTTTCAATCAGTCAATTGACCTAGAGTTGACCCAGGGTTGACCTAGATGAAACCCTAGTTGACTGTCTTCAACTGTGATTCTTGTGATCATACCAATGACTTGTTTCCTTCTCCAAATGACTTTCTAAGTCCTCCAAGATGTCTAGATACTCCCCATGCTTAACCCACAGCTCACGCTTTCCTTGATGATCCTCAGAGACCCTCAGATAGGAGATGGATGCACTTGCTTGATCTATTAACTTCCAAGCTTTCAAATTCTTTCTGATGACTTGAATGAGATTGAATCAGGATAATAACCTCTTGATAGGCCTCTAGAGATGAGAATAATGATTGGTCCCCTGTTGGATGACTTACTATGCTTATGCTATGCAGATGGTTAGACTATGTACATGACTCTATATGAGATTGAAACATAAACCAAGTGAATAAGGTTGGGCAAATTTTAGGGTGCAACACATATCAATTTCGGGTTGATAGCCCTTCAGGTTCGATGCCTGTTTGTTTAACAGATGTCTGACGGTAAGGTCTAATTGTCGCTTCCGCGAAAATGAGGTGCCAGCAAAACAAAAGAGTCGCCACCTTTCGTTATTTATCCCTCAGAACGGGAAAGGAAACGATCGGAAAAACCTGACGAAAAGGTATAAGACAAGTTCATCGCAATCGTTGTCTGGGTTCGGGAGTCGGTTACGCAAGGGGAAGGTATTAGCACCCCTCACGTCCTTCGTACTCGACGGGATCCACGCTTGCTATGTTTACTAGACGAGTTGGTTTTATCTATCTACCTATCAAGGCTGGCTTAAAAAATAAAAGTGACTCGGCAAAGCGTCGCACTTTGTGCCTACGTATTCTCATCAGAGAATGAGAAATCAAAGTCAACGTAGTTCGACCTACTACGGGTTATAAGGAATGTGCCTCGCCAATACATCAGTATTGTGCCTACGTACTCTCAACAGGTATGAGAGATCAGAGCTTACGTAGTTCGGGATAATACGGATTACGGGAATTCAGATTCATCTGTTTTATCGAGTAGGGTTAACAAACAGTTCCAGCAGTTGGATGTACGCAGCTCCACCCTTGGAGACTTAACCGTTACCGTTTACGGTAGAACTGGGAGTTAACGACACCCTTTTCTTCAGAAAAGCTTCCTTTGGATTACGGGCCCACGGGGCAAAAAAGGGTTTGAAGTTTGTTTTCTATCTTTTACGAAAGAACTGTTTTTTATTGTGTTTGCAATTTCAATCGCACTAAAGACTATGACCTGAGAGTGAATGCGTCGCATGTCACCCAAAGGGTGCCATACTAAACATCCAGACTGTTGAAAAGAAGCTCTCCAACAATCCTTTCTCAGATAGCTTAAGGCTCGTAGCGTACGAAAGAAATCATTCATGATTACTGTATTTTAAGCTGTTTTGAGATGAGAAGAGAGAGGGACAACTAAGGGGAAGACTATCAATTCCTACTGTTGTCATGCCAAGGATTCATCCTATAGTTGAAGTTTGAAACAGGGAACTCCTAGAAGTTATCATGCATAGGATTCAACCTAAAGTTCTATCATCACTTCCTTATCAAAGGAAATGAGATTCCTAGGGGATCATGTCAATGGTAAACAAAAACAGATAAAGCATCAGCTTAAACAGTAAACAGTAAACGACTGTAAAATGCATGCCGTGCAAGTGAGGGAGGAAATGTGTGTGGGGCATCAGCCTCCACAAGCTCATCTCAACCTCAAGCCAGATATGAGTAACTGCAATCATACAGCAAAAATAAAATAAAGTGCTATCAAGCAAGATATCAGTGACTACAATCATACAGAGGAAATGAAATGAAGTGCTATCAAGCAAACACAAACCACATGGGCCAGGGAGTTGGGCTCTACCGAATACCCGCAAGCAAAGCCATACAGTAAAAATACAAGCAGAGGGAGCAACTCAACCTCTAGTGCAATCATGCTCCTAGTCCAAGTTAATCTAAACATGAACTTATTCTAATGCATCAAGCAAATCAAACAAGCCACACCAATACAGAAGAGAAAACAGACAAGAGAGAAAGCAGATCAACAACTCCTACAACTAAACCAACTTAACAGCAGTCCAGTCATCAATCTTCAGCAGCTCTTCAGGGCTACCATCTTCAATAGCAAGCATCAACTTGCTCCTCCAAGGTTTTAACACATCAAACATAAGTATCAACTTGTTCTCTCTTCTCCAAGCTTCAGCTTTCCAGTCAATTCCACCTTCAGGCTCCACTCTACAAGTATCAACTTGATTCCTTCAGGCTCTCAGTGCATCAATGTAAGTGTCAACTTATCCTTTATTCCTCAGGCCTCAGCTCTTCACTCAATCTCAATTGAATCCTCTTCATAAGTATCAACTTGTTCTTCTTGCTTCAGCCCCCTTTGCTTCACCAGTATCAACTGGGTCCTTTTCATCTATAAGCTTCAGCCTCTCAGAGTAATCTTCAATCACATGGAAGTGTCAACTTCATCCTTCAATCTTCTTCAAGTAAGGAACTCCATCCTCTAACCAAGGGAGAAAGATGCATCTATCAAGAGCAAAGTTGGGATGATTGGTAGCAGAGTGAAGACCAAAGGTCACCACTAAGCCTCCTATCATTAGAGAAAGGGACCCTCAAAGGTTCTACCATCTTGCCAAGAGCCACGCATCCTACCAAAGGAGGGATGAGGCCTTTACAAGGGGACCATACATCATAGGGAAGAATGGAATTGATCAACATATTCCATGTTTATGAAGGAAGAGAACTATCTAGAAGCTCTGCCTACAAAACCCTAATCTTAACCTAATCAAAACTACACCACAAGAAGGAGATCTTCAAATCCAAGCCTCTTCAAGCAATCCAATGCATCTTAAACTTGTCTTCATCATCATCCAAGAACAAGCAAAACAAAACCCTAATCTAAGGGAACTAAAGATGTTAATCTATATGAGTTAGTGCCTTAGAATCATCTAACACTATCACCTAAACTAAAATCAATCAAAAATAGAAAACTATCTTATAAATTTCTACAAAAATTCCTAAGGGATCCTAATTCAATTAAGAATGCCTCATACAAAAACCAGGGACTAAATCATCTATTAAGTCCTAAAATTAAGTCCTAAATCCAAAGGTATCAATCATAAACCCTAAAAATGGAGCTTCTACAGGTTTCAACCTAAACTACCACCTATGTTCATCACAAAAATGTGAGAAACATCTATGGGGAGCATGCACATCTATGCTAACTACTCACAAAAAATCAGGATCAAAATCATCACCACATGATCACACAAAATTCCACAAAATCATGTATCAAACATAACTATTTTAATATCAATTAAAATGTGAAAATTCCCCTAAAATCAGAAAATGCATGAAATAAAAATATTTTTTATCTAAAAAATATTAGATTCAATCATGAATATAATGCAAAAAGAATGGGATTAATTGGATCATTTTTCAATTTTATATGATTTAATCAAGAACCATGAATAAAATGATAAATTAAAAGAAAATAATAGAAATTAATAGGCGTGTGTGGCAAATAGCAAGAAAACCCAGTTCATTTCAATGCTGGGCCCAAAAGGGGGGTGTTGGTATCAACCAGTCCAAGGCCCACGCTCCAATTCTCAATTCAGTTCACAAATTGATCAAAGGAAAAAGAAGCCAAGCGAAGTCTCGAACCCACGTTTCCTTGGATGCACCCCTCTCATAAGTGAAACGCAGCGTTGAGGGGAAGGGGGTACGTGGCGCCACACACACGCTTGGATTGATGCCTGAGTAAAAGTCCTCACCACACACGAACGAAGGAGATTTCATCTTCTTCGTTTTGAATTCTCTGCAAGCTGGGAAACTCGCGCGCGACCATGCCATCTCCGACGACTTCTCCGTCCAACCCTGCTCAACCCTAACTCACTCTATGCTCCACCATTTCACACGATGTCTTGATGAAAATTGACCAGAATTTCCTCATGAAATCAATCATGCCATTAGTTTATGCTAAAAACGCAAGTTTCGCCTAAACAAGATCTCAACCGAAAATGGAAGGAACCCTAACTTGTCTCTAACCATCAAATTAACCACCCAGAATTCATCTACATGCTAAGGGGAACCTAACCACATGCTTCTAATGGATTAAAAGTGCATAATCAAAGAGATATTTCAAGAACTTAGAACCGACCTTGAAGATTGGATTGCAGTAGTTATGCGCCTCAATTCTCTTCCAAACTATGCAGAATCCTTCAAGGAGCAATGGTGGACAATTCTTGATGCTCAGTTCTTGCTGCAACCTCTTGATTCTCCAAAATGAATTTCCAATTTTCAAGCTTTTTCTTCACTTCACATCAATGGATTCTCAACAGAATTCTGCTCCAGAACCTTCCAAATTCGTTCTAATTCTTATTTACAGTGTGTTCAGATGGATATCAAGCCCAAACTAGGCCCAATTATGGATTTTGGATGTTCACCTTTCCTTCCAAATTTCAACATGGAAGTGTGCCTTCAAGCCTTACTCATGCTCTAAACTCAATCCAAACCATTCACTTAATCATTAAGGAGTGTGATGTAATGGTTTTCTTCCTTTGGTTTTAACATATGGAGTGTATATGATATGTTTCTTAATTGTGAAGTAACCATCCAAATGACCATGCTATGGACCTCAAATCCAAAATGTGGCAATGATAATCTTTCTAAAACATTAATTCCATTCAAAATGACCACAAATTTGACTTGGAAACATGTTAATCTCATTTATTTTGAATTTTCTCATTTTAATTCATTAAAATGGCTTTCATGTGAAGTTTCTTCAACCAATGCTTGATATAACCCATATCAATGGACACTTGATGTTTAGGCAAGCTAAAAACATCATTTTGAACAACTTTCATGTTGAAAAAAAATCCATTTGGAGCTTGGAAATAGGAGTTATGGACTTATACTTGAAATGACCTGTAATCTCCAAATGACCAAAATGCCCTTGACTTGTCAAAGCCATAAGTTGAGTTCTACACATCCAATCATGGACTTCTAGTACTCTCTAGAAAGCTAAGAGAATAAGGAACAACATTCATGTTGACCAAAAGTTCATAGGAATCATCCTTCTAGGGCAAACGTTTCATGCAAGTTGGATAACTTTCAAGCTCCCAAATTCACATACCTGAGATGACCTGCAACTTGTCAAAGTCATAACTTGAGTTCTACAAATCCTATCAAGTACTTCTAGTACTCAAATTAAATCTAAGATCAAGCTCTACAACACTCATGTTGGGGGCAAGATGAGATGACAATCACATCTTGAGCTAAATTGCCTTGAAGATAGGGGTCAAACTAGGGGATTTTACACTGTCAAGCCTTAGAAACCCTAGCTTGAAACCTCTCAAACCCTTCAATCATGATGAGTTGACCTTGGAATCATCCTTATAACATCTCAATGCATCAATCCATGATCACATGGCCTTTGAATTAGGTCTCAACCTTGTTCAAATCATCAGTTGACCTAGGGTGGACCCAGTCAAACCCTAATTACACCACTCATGGCCGAGTCTTCTTAATCTTGCACAATGACCTGTCTAGGCCTCAAAGTGATCTTCAACACTTCTCATGAGCTCTCTCAAGACCTCAAGTCTAACTTCATGGCTTCAGAATCATCTGATGGTCTTCCCCATAACTCTCAAGTTAGGAGACACACACTCCTGGTTTCAACCACTCTCTCTGAGAATCTCTTAACTTCTCTGACAAGGATATCAACCCTTGAACACTTGAATAAGCTTCTTAGCTAGCTTCAAGGTCTTGTGTATCTATTGATTGGTAATCATACCTCTTGATCTCCTGCATACATGTCAATGAAATGCAAATGATAATGCTAATGTGAATGAAATGAAACATAAGCTAGGTAAAGAAGAGTTGGGCAAATTTTGGGGTGCAACAGCTGCCCCTATTCAAACGGCTTGAACCTGACTGGGTGAGAAGCGAACGGCTCTCAACCAATCAAGGTATGAGACGGTTGAATATAAACAAACCCGAAAATTTGCCAACTACACAAGTACACGGTACTCTGATGGGAACAAAGATTCAAAAACTGAAACATTAGCTGCACGACAACTGGCTGGGGAATTGGTCACACGGTAACCAGTGATACATGGTCGATCATGCCGTCAGGCATCAGGATTCCTCGGGACTTATCAAATCAACAATCAAGTTAACCACGCCATCGGGCATTCAAAGAAATCTTTGGGCGTTAGCCGAACTTCGTCAGTAAGTCGGGAATGGAATTCTCAGTCAGTCATGAACCAATCGGGGATACCCAACTTCTACCATCAGGCACTCCGCATCAGCTGAGAGAACTGCTTCGTCAATACGGTTGGACTTCAATCATCAAGTCTTCAAGGGAAGTTTCAACTTCGCTGTTCAAGAACCTGCTGGGGATGACACATCTCCGCTGGGGATTCTGGAGAACTATCAAGTCACTCTGCTTCGGGGATCCAGAAATTATTCTGGGTGAGTCAACTCTGCTGAGGACATCAAGAATCATCTTGAACAAATAACTCTGCGGGGACTTCAAGAATCATCCTGAACCAATAACTCTGCTGGAGATTTCAGGAATCATCCTGAGCAAACACTCTGCCGGGGACTCTAAGCATCAACTTGAGCAACCAACTCTGGCGACTTCGCTGGGGATTTTAAGGATCACCTCAAGCAACCAGCTTCACTGAGGAGTTCAAGAATCATCTTGGGCAAACAACTTTCGCTGGGGGGATTCAAGAATCATCTTGAGCAAGCGACTCTACGGAGGAACACCTGCAAAACAAGAACGGTAACGACCTAGCTCATGCTTCATATGTGTATGCTTTGGCAATGGCGCAATGCTCCACACGGTGGAAATGCTACGCGTTTTAGGGTAAATGCTATGCAATCATGCAAAATGTTACGATCCCATCAACAAAATAAATGTTGAAGGGAGAATCCTCCTGTCAAGGAGAAAGAACCACTCTGGTGGGGGAAGGAATCATCCTGCCAAGGAGAAAAAGTCACGCCAATCTCAATCGGACTCCGCCTGGGGAAATGAACCTCAGTCGACTGCTGCGGGGGAACGAAGCTCCACGAGAACCTGGACCTGCTGAGGAAAGCGATGTCAATCGCAGAAACAAATTGCACGGCATTCGCAGCCAACCTTTCCTGGAGGTAACGACTCCGGCGGGGAAATACAGCATCAGCTATTCAACACTCTACTGGGGAAAACCAATCATGGCCCAACGGCTTCCAAGGACTCGGCTCTCTTGGGGATCTGCAAACTCGACTAGGGAAGAAGGAATCGTCCTGCTTACAGAGGAGAGTACAACTCTGCGGGGAATTTCAATTCTGCTGAAGACTTCAGTCTGGAACTATCAATTACTGCACACTTCAGTATGTGACTCAGCTAGGGAGATGACGAACCTTCGGGATGTATCTGATTGGGGAGAGAATCCTCTCTGCCTGGGGAAAACCTATCAATGCTTACAATTTCACGTTCAGACTCTGCGGGGAGAGGTTGTTGAACTTCGTTGGAGAAGAAGGAATCATCCTGCTTGGGGACGCATACGGCGTACTACCTGGTATATGCTACACCTGCAACAACACAAACAAACATACAAGATACCCTTCTCAAAGGGACCTATCAAGTTTATCATCTTGTGACAATGTTCGAGTAATTCATTGTTTCAACAATCAGTGGCCTAGGCCAGTAAGTTTATGTATGTGCATTTTATCAAAAACATTGGCGTTCTTTTTCGCAAACAAAACAGATAAATGCTAAACAGACAAACAGAATTGCTGAATAGTATACATTTTATTGATAACGAACCCCTGAATGGGTAAAAATGTTTTACAACAGATGCAAGCTACTGGAATGAGGAAGCCGCACAAATATAAAAACATAAATATACATCAGTATATACACATGTCGGCAACGAGGCGTAGATGAACACCATGAGTTGATCCTCCTATGACCCACTCGACTTCGATACATCTCCGACGCTTCAGCTTCAAAAGAGATTGATTCAGATAAACGGCCCTCAGGTCTTCCAAACCACTAAACAATGAAAGTCCACACGCGGAACACAGTCATTTGCTTTTTCAAATCCCTAACTTTTGCCTGAATCGCCCTTCCGGGTTTTCGATTCACCGGGATACCCTTTTTTGCCAAAGTCGCCCTTCCAGGTTTTCGAATTTGCGGGTGTACATTTTTTCAATTTATATCCCTAACTTTTTCCCGAACCTTTTTCCTTTTTTATGGTTCGCCAAGATGCCCCATTTTTGCCTGGATATTCTTTTTCTTTCGAGTGGGTCATTTTTAAGCAAAGTATTTTTTAACTGCGTTCGCGTTCACCGGGGATGCAAAATCTTCGCCATCCATCGTGGATAACAACAAAGCTCCTCCCGAAAAGACCTTGCTGACAACGTACGGACCTTCATAATTAGGAGTCCACTTGCCCCGGTGATCGGAGTGTGGAGGAAGAATCTTCTTCAGGACGAGATCACCTGTCTGAAAGCTTCTAGGACGCACCTTCTTATCATAAGCTTTCTTCATTCGGCTTTGGTACAGACGATCATACGCAATTGATGCTAACCTCTTCTCGTCCATCAGGCTGAGTTGGTTTAGTCGGTTCTTAATCCATTCTACCTCATCGAGTTTCGCGTCAACCAAAACTCGCAAAGAAGGGATCTCCACTTCTAACGGTAGGACAGCTTCCATACCGTACACTAAGGAGAAAGGAGTTGCCCCGGTTGATGTACGTACCGTCGTACGATAACCGTGCAGTGCAAATGGCAACATCTCGTGCCAGTCCTTATAGGTCACAACCATCTTCTGTACAATCTTCTTAATGTTCTTATTAGCCGCTTCAACAGTGCCATTCATCTTTGGTCGGTAAGGAGATGAGTTGTGGTGTTCAATCTTGAAACTCTGGCACAGCTCCTTCATCATCTTGTTATTCATATTTGAACCATTATCAATAATGATCTACTCGGAATTCCGTAACGACAGATGATATCCCTCTTTATGAATTTAGCCACCACCTGCTTGGTCACATTAGCATATGAGGCTGCCTTCACCCACTTGGTGAAGTAGTCGATAGCTACTAGAATGAAGCGATGACCGTTAGATGCAGTGGGCTCGATCTTGCCTATCATGTCGATGCCCCACATGGAGAACGGCCACGGGGAGGACATGACATTCAACGGGCACGGCGGTACATGAATCTTATCAACATAAATCTGGCATTTATGACATTTCTTCGCGAATTTGAAGCAATCTGACTCCATCGTCAGCCAGTAGTATCCTGCTCTCAGGATCTTTCTCGTCATAGCATACCCGCCGGCGTGCGTACCAAATGTGCCTTCATGGACTTCTTCTATGAGCATATTCGCTTCTTTCTCATCTACACATCTGAGTAGTACGAGATCGTGGTTTCTTTTATACAAGACTCCATCAGGATTGAGATAAAAATTTCCAGACAACCTCCTCAGAGTCTTCTTATCCTGGATTGACGCTCCCGCGGGATACTCCTTAGTCATAAGGAAGGTCTGGATATCATGGAACCATGGCTTGCCATCAGAGGCTTCCTCGATCGCAAAGACAAATGCAGGTCTATCAAAACGAGAAAGGACAATTCTTGGAGCTTCATTCGAAAAATTGACTTTATACATCGAAGCCAACGTGGCTAAGGCATCAGCCATCTGGTTTTCAGCCCTGGGCACATGATGGAGTTCCACTCGATCAAAGAACGGAAGTAGCCTTCTGGCGCAGTTCATGTACCGCACCAAATTCGATTGGCGAGTCTCCCACTCCCCTTTAATCTGGTTGATCACAGGCGCCGAGTCACCATATACGTCTAGGTTCTTGATTCTCAAATCAATTGCCTCCTCTAGACCCATGATGCATGCTTCGTACTCCGCTCCATTATTGGTGACTGGAAACGTCAGTCTCGCAGTGAACGGGATATGGGATCCGTGGGGAGTCGTGATGATCGCCCCAATGCCACTTCCATAAGAATTAACCGCCCCGTCAAATATCAATTTCCATTGGGATTTCCTATCTGGACCCTCGTCGGGCAACGGTTCATCACAATCCTTTGCTTTGAGAAACATGATATCCTCATCAGGGAATTCAAATTTCATCGGCTGATAATCTTCGATCGGCTGTTCGGCATGGTATTCAGACAATATGCTCCCCTTGATGGCCTTCTGGGAAACGTACTGAATGTCATATTCCGTCAACACCATTTGCCATCTGGCAATCCTGCCCGAAAGCGCTTGCTTATCGAAGACGTACTTGATCGGATCCATCTTCGAAATTAGCATGGTCGTGTGGTTGAGCATGTACTGTCGTAAATGTTTGGCAGCCCAGGCTAGTGCACAACATGTTTTCTCCAGCATCGAGTAACGAGATTCACAGTCTGTGAACTTTTTACTCAAGTAGTAAATGGCATGCTCCTTTCTGCCCGTCTCGTCGTGCTGACCGAGAACACACCCCATACTATTCTGAAGAACTGTCAAGTACATGATTAAGGGTCGTCCGGCCACTGGGGGTATCAAGATCGGAGGTTCCTATAGATACTGTTTTATCTTATCAAATGCCTTCTGGCAATCCTCGTTCCAGATAATCGCCTGATCTTTCTTTAGCAGTTTGAACATCGGTTCACACGTGGCCGTGAGCTGAGAAATAAACCTTGCAATGTAGTTTATTCTGCCCAGGAAACCACGAACTTCTTTTTCTGTTTTTGGCGCTGGCATTTCTTGTATTGCTCTTATCTTCGCAGGATCAACCTCAATGCCTCTTTCGCTCACGATAAACCCCATTAGTTTTCCAGACCTTACTCCGAAAGTACACTTGTTAGGATTCAGCCTCAACCTGAACTTCCTAAGCCTCTCAAAAAGCTTCAGCAAATTGACCAGATGTCCCTCCTCCGTTTGGGACTTCGCAATCATGTCATCAACGTAGACTTCAATCTCATGATGAATCATGTCATGAAACAAAGTAACCATTGCTCGTTGGTAAGTGGCCCCTGCGTTCTTCAGACCAAAAGGCATTACCTTGTAGCAAAACGTTCCCCAAGGTGTAATAAACGTAGTTTTCTCCATGTCCTCCGGTGCCATCTTGATCTGATTGTAGCCGGAGAAGCCATCCATGAACGAAAATACGGAGAACTGAGCTGTATTGTCGACCAACACATCAATATGAGGCAGTGGGAAATCATCTTTAGGGCTCGCCCTATTCAAATCCCGGTAATCGACGCACATTCGTACCTTACCGTCCTTCTTCGGTACAGGCACTATGTTGGCGACCCACGGAGGGTAAGTAGTGACTGCTAAGAAGCCAGCATCAAGTTGCTTCTGCACTTCTTCTTTGATCTTAACGGCCATATCTGGTCGCGTCCTTCTAAGCTTCTGCTTAACGGGAGGACAATCTTCTCGCAGCGGCAAGTGGTGGACCACGATGTCAGTATCAAGCCCGGGCATATCTTCGTATGACCAAGCAAAGATGTCACTATACTCTCTTAGCATCTCGACCAATCTCTGCTTGACATCACTCTGCAATGCAGCCCCTATCCTGACGTTCCTGACAAGTTCTTCAGAACCCAGATTCACGATCTCAATTTCTTCTTCGTGAGGCAGAATAACTTTCTCTTCTTGTTTCAACAAGCGAGCCAACTCTTCGGGAAGGTCTTCATCTTCATCAATCTCTTCTTCGACTTGATAGATCGGGCAATCGAAGTCGAAGCGAGTCGTAGAAGGTCCAGAGTCGATGTCATCTATTATGTGGATCCTGCAATAACAAGGGTTAAGCTTAAAACAAGGATATGCAGGTTAGCACAAACCTCATTTCCATTTTCTTGTTTTTCAAAACAAATATAAAACAGAAATAACAGAGATCACAATATTTGAATACGAAGAAAAACACCTTTTGAGTTATTGATAAAATACATGTACATAATCAAACGAGGCCCTGACAATAAAACCACCATGTCTCGGGTAGGACATAGGGTTGTACAATTATTGGAAAAAAGTAAATCATTACTCTTCGCTTGTCATCTGGATGATATCCTTGACGGACCAGTTGTTAAGGCTCTCGCCTGGCTTGCTTGGCTGGATCCAAGAGTCTAGGTCACAGTCGCTATCTCCGCTGTCTTCAGACACTGCGTTGACGCTTTCAAATATCACCCCGCCACTGGTAAACTGGATCGGCCCTTTACCTCGCGACGCATTGCTAGAAGAGAAGGCTTCAGTCACAGGAGAATATCCCAACCCAAACTTGTCTTGCTTGTTAGGTATCTCCAAAATTCTCCCCCAGCCTGGGGTAGATCCGGCTTGGACAACGGCCCGGGCTTCCATGAAGGAAGAGAGAGTCATCTCTGGCTTCTCAGTGATCGCAGGAGCTACGTTCTTGACTTTAACAGCTTCGAACGCTTGGCATAGGGTTTCGTGGATTTCCCCATCCATCTCAACATACTTGAAGGACGACAAATGGCTCACCATTATGTCTTCCTCGCCACATACGGTCACGATGCTACCTCCGACAGCGTACTTGAGTTTCTGGTGCAACGTGGAGGTCACGGCACCCGCAGAATGGATCCATGGCCGGCCCAAGAGACAGCTGTAGGCAGGCATGATGTCCATAATGTAAAAGATCGTGTCGAACGATTCCGGCCCAACTTGGATTGGCAACGTCACCTCCCCGAAAATATGGCGTTTTGTTCCATCGAACGCTTTCACAACCAGATCACTGGGTGTGCAAATCACTCCACGAGTATCCAACTTCATCAATGCCTTCTTCGGAAGAACATTGAGCAATGACCCTGTGTCGACCAACACGTGAGACATAATCGTTCCCCTACACTCTATCGAGATGTGCAGGGCGCTATTGTGGTTCCTCCCCTTCGGCGTTAGCTCTAGGTTAGTAAACCCTAACCCATTTCCAGCATTCACGTGGGCTACGACCTCCTCTAACTAGTTTACCGATATTTCTTGCGGTACATATGCGGCGTTCAACACCTTCAGCAGCGTGTTGCGGTGTGCCTCAGAACACAGCAACAGATTCAAGATGGAAATCTTCGAGGGTGTCTGATGGAGATGATCCACGATCTTGTAGTCACTCTTTTTAATCAACCTCATAAATTCCTCGGCATCTTTAACGAGTAAGTCTTTTTCTACCCCGCAAGGGATCTCTTCAACGACTTTACTTTTACCTTTATCAATTGCATCAGCTCTGTCCGCTTTGTCCGCCACGACCTCAGGTGGTGCAAACACTCTCCCGCTGTGAGTAATTCCGCTAACGCCCGCTAGGTTCTCCACAGGCGACCCAAACGATTCTAGTTCCAACTTCTGTCCGTTGCAGTAGACCTCTGCCCCATAATGCCATGGGACAACGTTAGTGCTTTCGAACGGTATCGGCCCAGCTTTGGTGATAGTAATTGTGGGCGGCCTTGGTGCAGAAATAGTGATCGTCCGGCGAGGGATAGTGATGGTGGCAACCTCATCACCTTGCTTCAGCATTACCTCACCTGATCCGCTTTCGGCCCTTTGGCTAAATTGCAGGATTCCTTCGGTCATCAGACTTTGAATCCCCTCGATCAACTGTTCACATCCATCAGGACTTGTCGCACAGCCCATACACAGCTCTCCACAACCTGGAAAGAAACCTCTTTTCATCAGCTTAGCTTTAACGAAGCTAAGTGGTGTCTTCATATCTCTGATGTCACTCAACAAATCCAAACTCTCTTCCTCAATAATGGCATTTACTCCACCTCCCCTATGATTCGGCATAGGATTCTTCGTGACGTGTGGCACATTATCTGAGAAGTTGATGATCGTAGCGTCCACCATGTCCTGCACCTTATTCTTGAAGGCTTTGCAACTCTCTATTGTGTGGCCTGGTGCCCCTGAGTGAAACTCACAAGTTGCATTCGCGTCATAACCTGGCGGAGGTGCCCCTGTCAAGGGAGCCAAGGTTCTCTTCTGGATCAACTGTAGCTGGAGCACAGTCTGCAATAGTTGAGCGTACGACATGGGCGGTGTCTCGAGGTGACGGCTCGACATGGCCTGTTCTGATACTTTCTGTACCCTTGTTGATTCGGCTGCTGCTGCTGATGTGGCTGTTGAATGGCCGGGATAGTTATGCTGGCCACCTGTTGGTGAGGGCCTTTACCCTTCCTTCGAGCGTTGGTCACGGCGCTCGATTCTCCTTCCCGTCTTTTGCCACCATAAGGTTTCTTGCCTCTTCTAGCTGAGGATGAATCACCTTGAATTTTCCCCAGTTTGATCCCATTTTCAATATGCTCACCCGTTATAATGAGATCTGAGAAGGTTCCGGACATACCGCTGACCAATTTCTCATAATAAACCCCTGGGAGGGTGGCCACGAACACTTGCACATGCTCACGTTCAACCATCGGCGGCTGAACCCTGGCTGCCAACTCACGCCATCGCCGGGTGTATTCCTTGAACCCTTCGTTGTTCCTTTGCGACAGATTCTGCAGTTGGACTCGGTTTGGGGCCAAGTCACTGTTATATTGGTAGTGGTGCACGAATGCTTCAGCAAGGTCCTTCCACGTGCGCACACTGGTAGGTTCCAGACTCATATACCATTCCAGGGAGGGCCCGGACAGACTGCCTTGAAAGAAGTGCATCAACAACTTCTCGTCCTCAGAATGAGCGGACATTTTCCGGTAGTATGATCTCAGATGGATGCGAGGGCAAGTGGTGCCCTTGTACTTTTCAAAGTCAGGTACCTTGAACTTGGGAGGCACCTTGAAATCAGCAATCAGTCCCAACTTGGACATATCAACGTCCAGGGTGTTCTGGTTCTCGATATTTCTCATCTTATCCTCGAGTGCCTTGAACCTTAGACGTGCTTCAGCAGTCAGCTCACCTTCGGCACCTCTCTGAGAGAACACATCGTCTTGACAATCTTCTAACCACGACTGAGGCCCAAGCAGATTTCCAACACCCGCATTGCCGTTGCCTAGCCCAACATTGACGTTAGCTTCGAAATTCCCATTACCGACGCCCGTCATATTACCGTTGAGTCCCATGTTAGCTATCACATTGCCGTTGGCACTGCCATTCCCCCCGGTCACGGGGACGCCATTCTGAGGAGTTTCAACTCGTGGAGGGGTAGGCACGGTCCCACCATGGAGTACGCCATTGCTATCAACCCTTGAAATCAGAGGCTGAACCAAGGTTCTGAGCTAATCCTGGCCATTGGCGACCGCTTGCATGAGCTCCATGAAGCAGTCCATTCTTTCGTGGAGTTCCTGAACATCAGTTTGCACTTGCTCCATGATTCTGGTTTGATTTGCTCTGGTCAGATAGCGGTGGATAGGTCTCTGATCAATCCTGGAACAACCTGAAACAACCTTGAAAACACAAAAGGGTTAGGAAAAACGACAAAGTGCTCGTCATGCAAATGCTTCATGCAAATGCAAACGTGTGTCTGTGCGTTAGGGAGATTTCCCCCGATCCTAGTGCCTGAGTGCCAGTGCTGATAATAAGAAGTCCGAGTCCAGTCATGGAAATAACATCTCATATATAAAGAAAGCCCATCAAGGCAGTACACAACGTCAGTGAGTACGAGATGAATCAATAGCATGACCTCAGCCAACAAGCCTGGTGATGGTCAGCATCCAACAATGATCAACACAAAAGGATTACAAATATAGTCAAGTATGGCCACGGGCGCGAAACTCTTCTAACAAATTCCTCGTTTCTGGATGATCAGGCCGAGTGAGTAACCCTTCGACGAGTAACTCTCTCTGCATAATGGTGTATTGAAGACCTTCGACCGAATCTTCCCATGCTCCTTCGCCGAAACAATCTTCTAGCTTCCGCTTCTTGGATTCAAACATCAGTTTGCGCTCCTTCAGGTTAGCAAGAGCTTTGTTGAGCTGGCCTTCGGAGGCATATCGGCGAGCGGTTTCTTCATCAAACCTCTTCTCACTAGCCTTTACCTGGGCTTTCAGCTTGGAGATCTGTTGCATCAGCTTATCCTCCCGCTCTTTCCTGTTGGCTAGGGTGGCCTTCCAGTGCTGGTTAAACTTGGATATCCTCCGATACGCTTCATCCAAGTGTTGCTTCTTCGTGGCCAGTACATCGTTGACATCTTTGAAGTCTCAACCCATGCGCTCACGCTCAGCTATCTGCTTAGTCAGATCTGTCCCTAGCTGGTTCACCAGCTCTGTTTGCCTCTTGAAGGAATGAACGGCTTCATTTCTCTCGCTTCTGAGTTGAACCAATTCTTTCTCCAATTCCTCATTTTCCTGCTTCAGCTCATCTCTCTCAACTAACACCTGATTATGCTGCTGAATAGGCACAGTGGTAGGCTCTTCAATCACTGGAGGGCTTTCTGGCTTGGTAGGAGAAAACGGCATCTCTATAGCATCTGCTCTGGCTCTGACCCAAGTCACATATGGAGTGTAGGCTTGGCTATTGCTTTTCCCCAGCAATGGTTTTCCCTTCTTACTGATACCATTCCAAGCGCGCTGAAGCTTAGATAATGTATCCCCCTCTAGAAGACCAGTGAGGTACAGAGATTCTTGTACCTCTTCATCCTTCGGCGGAGCTCTCAAAGCATAAGCAAACTGTCAGACCAGCAGAGATGGATTATAGTTTATACAGCCCTTCCTGCCTATCAAAGGCACGTTCGGAAACCCGCTGCAGATGAAGATGATCTCAGTGCCCAACCTATCTCGGTCAAACTAGGCAATATCCTCTGCAGATAGACTCATCAAACGCTCGGACCACTCTGCTGTGGCTGCAAACGAAACAAAGGGACCCCTCTTGGGTAGATGACTATCAAGCCATTTATAAAGCAAGGGCACACAGCACGAGACATTCTTACCCCTCCTGTTCTCGTTTTTGTAGTGGGTGGAATTGTAGACGTCTCCTATCAAGGTAGGGACTGGATTCCCTGAAGCAAAGATGCGGAAGGCGTCGAAGTCCACAAAGTCGGGAATATTGGGGAACAGAATGATGCCATATATGCAAAGAGCGAGAATGGCGTTGAACACGACCCAACATCCGTCTTTGGCGCACTGCTGAGCCTTTCCCACTAAGAACTGCAAGGAGAAACCGGGAACCTTGTTCCAACTAGACAATACCAACTCGGAGGCATCCAGATGAAGTGAAGGAGCTAGACTAGCCAGATTAGGCTCAACATCCATATGAACAAAGGGCATCTGACTCTTGATAGGCACACCTAAAAAATCAACATACTCCTCTAGTGTGGGTGCAAGAACGAAGTCCTGGAAAGTAAAGCATCTCAACGGAGGATCGTAGAACTGCAGCAAGGCGTGCAACCCATTCAACTCAAAACGCATAAGGTTTACGAACCAAACTGAGCAATTTACCGTAAGATTTTCTGAACTCATCTCTCACAGAATCATCTGCTAAAGCAATCAAACCATTCAACTGAACAACATCAGGGGCAGGGAGATTGTAAGCCACGGTCTTCCTCAGAGAACCCATAACAATACAACAGAAGGCCGGAAATCCTGAATCGGGGGGAAACAGTACGTGCAACACAGACACACATTAATGAAATGCAAATGGGTATGCAAAGCAATCTAAAATGCAATCATGCAGCAGGAGATCAAGGCAACTGTGCTGTGGAGATTTTGTATCAACAAAACCATGATGCTGCTCTGTCAAGAACAACCACCATATCTGATAATAAGAAAACCCTGGCATCGGACCATAAGTCTGCTCTGTCAAGAACACACACACATAGGACCATAAATCTGCTCCGTCAAGAACAAACATCTGATACAGGACCTCTGATACAGGACCAAAACTCTGCTCTGTCAAGAACAAATGCACATCTGATAATAAGGCCCTCTGATACAGGATAAAAACTCTGCTCTGTCAAGAACAAACATACATCTGCAGATGAGATCCTCAGATCCCAACAAAACTGATTCACTATCAAGAAAACCAGGTAGTCTGAAGGTTAGGGTTTCCTGCAACAAACCCAACCCTGCTCACAGGTATGGACCTAAACTGACTCAAGTTCGGCATCCTATGCGGTCATCAGCGTCACAGACATTCACGAGGGGTGATACGATACCCAGAAGGTGTGGCATCACCAGCTCATGAAGTGGCCTCACTCGGCTGAATCCCAAATGATCGGTCCCCAGAGTCGACAATCCTCCAAACCAACAATCCCCTCAACCCAAAGGGTTGAAAAAGAAGTCAACCGGGAGAACCTCGTATGAGCGTGGATTTCATGAGACACTAGTGCCTGCCAAGCAAGCACGCGCCCACTAATTTCCACAACTAATGCTAGGTTCACTCAAGCTTGGGTCTGGCTTCTCACTCATCAGAATTCCCCTCCCACAACAGCAGAGATAATCATATCATACTAAAAATAACATGCGGGAAATAAAAATGCGATAAATAAACACAACCCAACAAGTAAACATACAAGCGCTAGGATTGACTCTCACAGGGGACGTCGGATCCCCAAACTGACTCGCATTCAGGACGTTGGATCCCAGGAAACTATCAAGTCCCCAGCAGAGTCGCCAGCTGTCGCTTCTGCGAAAATAAGGTGCCGGCAAAACAGAAGAGTCGCCACCTTTCGTTATTTATCCCTCAAAACGGGAAAGGAAACGATCAGAAAAACCTGACGAAAAGGTATAAGACAAGGTCATCGCAACCGTTGTCTTGGTTCGGGAGTCGGTTACGCAAGGGGAAGGTATTAGCACCCCTCACGTCCGTCGTACTCGACGGGATCCACGCTTGCTACATTTACTGGATGAGTTGGTTTTATCTATCTACCTATCAAGGTTGGCTTAAAAAAGAAAAGTGACTTGGCAAAGCGTCGCACTTTATGCCTACGTATTCTCATCAGAGAATGAGAAATTAGAGTCAACGTAGTTCGACCTACTACGGGTTATGGGGAAGGTGGCTCGCCAATACATCAGTATTGTGCCTACGTACTCTCAATAGGTATGAGAGATCAGAGCTTACGTAGTTCGGGATAATACGGATTACGGGAATTCAGATTCATCTGTTTTATCGAGTAGGGTTAACAAACAGTTCCAGCAGTTGGATGTACGCAGCTCGACCCTTGGAGACTTAAGCGTTACCGTTTGCGGTAGAACTGAGAGTTAACGACACCCTTTTCTTCAGAAAAGCTTCCTTTGGATTACGGACCCACGGGGAAAAAAAGGGTTTGAAGTTTGTTTTCTATCTTTTACGAAAGAACTGTTTTTTATTGTGTTTGCAATTTCAATCGCACTAAAGACTATGACCTGAGAGTGAATGCGTCGCATGTCACCCAAAGGGTGCCATACTAAACATCCAGACTATTGAAAAGAAGCTCTCCAACAATCCTTTCTCACATAGCTTAAGGCTCGTAGCGTACGAAAGAAATCATTCATGATTGTTGTATTTTAAGCTGTTTTGAGATGAGAAGAGAGAGGGACAACTAAGGGGAAGACTATCAAGTCCTACTGTTGTCATGCCAAGGATTCATCCTATAGTTGAAGTTTGAAACAGGGAACTCCTAGAAGTTATCATGCATAGGTTTCAACCTAAAGTTCTATCATCACTTCCTTATCAAAGGAAATGAGATTCCTAGGGGATCATGTCAATGGTAAACAGAAACAGATAAAGCATCAGCTTAAACAGTAAACAGTAAACGACTGTAAAATGCATGTCGTGCAAGTGAGGGAGGAAATGTGTGTGGGGCATCAGCCTCCACAAGTTCATCTCAACCTCAAGCCAGATATGAGTAACTGCAATCATACAGCAAAAATAAAATAAAATGCTATCAAGCAAGATATCAGTGACTGCAATCATACAGAGGAAATGAAATGAAGTGCTATCAAGCAAACACAAACCACATGGGCAAGGGAGCTGGGCTCTACTGAATACCCGCAAGCAAAGCCATGCAGTAAAAATACTAGCAGAGGGAGCAACTCAACCTCTAGTGCAATCATGCTCCTAGTCCAAGTTAGTCTAAACATGAACTTATTCTAATGCATCAAGCAAATCAAACAAGCCACACCAATACAGAAGAGAAAACAGACAAGAGAGAAAGCAGATCAACAACTCCTACATCTAAACCAACTTAACAGCAGTCCAGTCATCAATCTTCAGCAGCTCTTCAGGGCTACCATCTTCAATAGCAAGCATCAACTTGCTCCTCCAAGGTTTTAACACATCAAACATAAGTATCAACTTGTTCTCTCTTCTCCAAGCTTCAGCTTTCCAGTCAATTCCACCTTCAGGCTTCACTCTACAAGTATCAATTTGATTCCTTCAGGCTCTCAGTGCATCAATGTAAGTGTCAACTTATCCTTTATTCCTCAGGCCTCAGCTCTTCACTCAATCTCAATTGAATCCTCTTCATAAGTATCAACTTGTTCTTCTTGCTTCAGCCCCCTTTGCTTCACCAGTATCAACTGGGACCTCTTCATATATAAGCTTCAGTATCTCAGAGTAGTCTTCAATCACATGGAAGTGTCAACTTCATCCTTCAATCTTATTCAAGTAAGGAACTCCATCCTCTAATCAAGGGAGAAAGATGCATCTATCAAGAGCAAAGTTGGGATGATTGGTAGCAGAGTGAAGACCAAAGGTCACCACTAAGCCTCCTATCATCAGAGAAAGGGACCCTCAAAGGTTCTACCATCTTGCCAAGAGCCACACATCCTACCAAAGGAGGGATGAGGCCTTTACAAGGGGACCTTACATCATAGGGAAGAATGGAATTGATCAACATATTCCATGTTTATGAAGGAAGAGAACTATCTAGAAGCTCTGCCTACAAAATCTTAATCTTAACCTAATCAAAACTACACCACAAGAAGGGAAGATCTTCAAATCCAAGCCTCTTCAAGCAATCCAATGCATCTTCAACTTGTCTTCATCATCATCCAAGAACAAGCAAAACAAAACCCTAATCTAAGGGAACTAAAGATGTTAATCTAGTTGAGTTAGTGCCTTAGAATCATCTAAAACTAGCACCTAAACTAAAATCAATCAAAAATAGCAAACTATCTTATAAATTTCTACAAAAATTCCTAATGGATCCTAGTTCAATTAAGAATGCCTCATACAAAAACCAGGGACTAAATCATCTATTAAGTCCTAAAATTAAGTCCTAAATCCAAAGGTATCAATCATAAACCCTAAAAATGGAGCTTCTAAAGGTTTCAACCTAAACTACCAACTATGTTCATCAAAAAAATGTGATAAAAATCTATGGGGAGCATGCACGTCTATGCTAACTACTCACAAAATATCAGGATCAAAATCATCACCACATCATCACACAAAATTCCACAAAATCAAGTATCAAACATAACTATTTTAATATCAATTAAAATGTGAAAATTCCCCTAAAATCATAAAGTGCATGAAATAAAAATATTTTTTATCTAACAAATACTAGATTTAATCATGAATATAATTCAAAAAGAATGGGATTAGTTGGATCATTTTTCAATTTTATATGATTTAATCAAGAACCATGAATAAAATGATAAATTAAAAGAAAATAATGGAAATTAATAGGCGTGTGTGGCAAATAGCAAGAAAACCCAGTTCATTTCAATGCTGGGCCCAAAAGGGGGGTGTTGGTATCAACCAGTCCAAGGCCCACGCTCCAATTCTCAATTCAGTTCACAAATTGATCAAAGGAAAAAGAAGCCAAGCGAAGTCTCGAACCCACGTTTCCTTGGATGCACGCCTCTCATAAGTGAAACGCAGCGTTAAGGGGAAGGGTGTACGTGGCGCCACACACACGCTTGGATTGATGCCTGAGTCAAAGTCCTCACCACACACGAACGAAGGAGATTTCATCTTCTTCGTTTTGAATTCTCTGCAAGCACGGAAACTCGCGCGCGACCGTGCCATCTCCGGCGACTTCTCCGTCCAACCCTGCTCAACCCTAACTCACTCTACGCTCCACCATTTCACACGATGTCTTGATGAAAATTGACCAGAATTTCCTCATGAACTCAATCATGCCATTAGTTTACGCTAAAAACGTAAGATTCGCCAAAACAAGATCTCAACCGAAAATGGAAGGAACCCTAACTTGTCTCTAACCATCAAATTAACCACCCAGAATTCATCTACATGCTAAGGGGAACCTAACCACATGCTTCTAATGGATTAAAAGTGCATAATTAAAGAGATATTTCAAGAACTTAGAACCAACCTTGAAGATTGGATTGCAGTAGTTATGCGCCTCAATTCTCTTCCAAACTATGCAGAATCCTTCAAGGAGCAATGGTGGACAATTCTTGATGCTCAGTTCTTGCTGCAACCTCTTGATTCTCCAAAACGCATTTCCAACTTTCAAGCTTTTTCTTCACTTCACATCAATGGATTCTCAACAGAATTCTGCTCCAGAACCTTCCAAATTCGTTCTAATTCTTATTTATAGTGTGTTCAGATGGATATCAAGCCCAAACTAGGCCCAATTATGGATTTTGGATGTTCACCTTTCCTTCCAAATTTCAACATGGAAGTGTGCCTTCAAGCCTTACTCATGCTCTAAACTCAATCCAAACCATTCACTTAATCATTAAGGAGTGTGATGTAATGGTTTTCTTCCTTTGGTTTTAACATATGGAGTGTATATGATATGCTTCTTAATTGTGAAGTAACCATCCAAATGACCATGCTATGGACCTCAAATCCAAAATGTGGCAACGCCAATCTTTCTAAAACATTAATTCCATTCAAAATGACCAAAAATTTGACTTGGAAACATGTTAATCTCATTTATTTTGAATTTTCTCATTTTAATTCATTAAAATGGCTTTCATGTGAAGTTTCTTCAACCAATGCTTGATATAACCCATATAAATGGACACTTGATGTTTAGGAAAGCTAAAAACATCATTTTGAACAACTTTCATGTTGAACAAAAATCCATTTGGAGCTTGGAAATAGGAGTTATGGCTTTATGCTTGAAATGACTTGTAATCTCCAAATGACCAAAATTCCCTTGACTTGTCAAAGCCATAAGTTGAGTTCTACACATCCAATCATGGACTTCTAGTACTCTCTAGAAAGCTAAGAGAATAAGGAACAACATTCATGTTGACCAAAAGTTCATAGGAACCATCCTTCTAGGCAAACGTTTCATGCAAGTTGGATAACTTTCAAGCTCCCAAATTCACATACCTCAGATGACCTGCAACTTGTCAAAGTCATAACTTGAGTTCTACAAATCCTATCAAGGACTTATAGTAATCAAATTAAATCTAAGATCAAGCTCTACAACACTCATGTTGGGGGCAAGATGAGATGACAATCACATCTTGAGCTAAATTGCCTTGAAGATAGGGGTCAAACTAGGGGATTTTACACTGTCAAGCCTTAGAAACCCTAGCTTGAAACCTCTCAAACCCTTCAATCATGATGAGTTGACCTTGGAATCATCCTTATAACATCTCAGTGTATCAATCCATGATCACATGGCCTTTGAATTAGGTCTCAACCTTGTTCAAATCATCAGTTGACCTAGGGTGGACCCAGTCAAACCCTAATTACACCACTCATGGCTGAGTCTTCTTAATCTTGCACAATGACCTGTCTAGGCCTCAAAGTGATCTTCAACACTTCTCATTAGCTCTCTAAAGACCTCAAGTCTAACTTAATGGCTTCAGAATCATCTGATGCTCTTCCCCATAACACTCAAGTCAGGAGACACACACTCCTGGTTTCAACCACTCTCTCTGAGAATCTCTTAACTTCTCTGACAAGGATATCAACCCTTGAACACTTGAATAAGCTTCTTAGCTAGCTTCAAGGTCTTGTGTAGCTCTTTATTGGTAATCATACCTCTTAATCTCCTGCATACATGTCAATGAAATGCAAATGATAATGCTAATGTGATTGAAATGAAACATAAGCTAGGTAAAGAAGAGTTGGGAAAATTTTGGGGTGCAACACTAATGTTCTTCTCAACTTCGGGTTGAGTCGGCCTTCGGATTCGATGCCTGTTTGTTTAACAAATGCTTGACAGTGAAGTCAAATGTTCCTCTCAACTTCATGTTGAGCCGACCTTCGAGTTCGATGCCTGTTTGTTTAACAGATGCCTGATAACGAGGTCAGATGTTCCTCTCAACTTCGTGTTGAGCCGACCTTCGGATTCGATGCCTGTTTGTTTAACAGATGCCTGATGGCAAGGTCAGATGTTCCTCTCAACTTCGTGTTGAGCCGGCCTTCGGATTTAATGTCTGTTTGTTTAATAGATGCCTGACGGCGAGGTCATATGATCTTCTATACTTCGTGTTGTGCTGGTCTTCGGGTTCGATGCCTGTTTGTTTAATAATGCCTGATGGGGAGATCAGATGTTCCTCTCAAATTCAAAGTCAGCCGGCCTTCGGGTTCGATACTTGTTTGTTTAACAGATGCCTGACGGCGAGTTCAGATGTTTTTCTCAACTTCGTGTTGTGACGGCCTTCGGGTTCGATGCCTGTTTGTTTAACTAATGCATGATGGGGAGGTCAGATGTTCCTCTCAACTTCAAGGTGAGCCGGCCTTCGGGTTCGATACCTGTTTGTTTAACAGATGTTTGACGGTGAGGTCAAATGTTCTTCTCAACTAAGGGTTGAGATGGCATTTGGGTTTGATGCCTGTTTGTTTAACAGATGCCTGACAGCGAGGTCAGATGTTCTTCTCAATTTCGGGTTGAGCCGGCCTTCGGGTTCGATGCTTGTTTGTTTAACAGATGCCTGATGGCGAGGTCTAATGTTCATATCAACTTCGGGTTGATAGCCCTTCAGGTTCGATGCCTGTTTGTTTAACAGATGTCTGACGGTAAGGTCTAATGTTCTTCTCAACTTCGGGTTGAGTCGGCCTTCGGATTCGATGCCTGTTTGTTTAACAAATGCTTGACAGTGAAGTCAAATGTTCCTCTCAACTAAATGTTGAGCCGATCTTCGTGTTTGATGCCTGTTTGTTTAACAGATGCCTGACAACGAGGTCAGATGTTCCTCTCAACTTCGTGTTGTGCCGGCCTTCGGGTTCGATGCCTGTTTGTTTAACAGATGCCTGATGGCGAGGTCAGATGTTCTTATAAACTTCAGGTTGAGTCTCCCTTCGGGTTCGATGCATGTTTGTTTAACAGATGCTTGACGGTGAGGTCAGATGTTCTTCTCAACTTCGGGTTGAGCCGACCTTCGAATTTGATGACTCTTTGTTTAACAAATGCTTGACGATGAAGTCAAATGTTCCTCTCATCTTCATGTTGAGCCGACCTTCGGGTTCGGTGCCTGTTTGTTTAACAGATGCCTGACGGTGAGGTCATATGTTCTTCTCAACTTCGTGTTGTGCCGTCCTTCGGGTTCGATGCCTGTTTGTTTAATAATGCCTGATGAGGAGATCAGATGTTCCTCTCAACTTCATGGTGAGCCGGCCTTTGGGTTCGATACCTGTTTGTTTAACAGATGTCTGACGGCGAGGTCAGATGTTCTTCTCAACTTCGTGTTATACCGGCCTTTGGGTTCGATGCCTGTTTGTTTAACTAATGCCTGATGGGGAGGTCAGTTGTTTCTCTCATATTTAAGGTGAGCCGGCCTTCAGGTTCGATACCTGTTTGTTTAACAGATGTTTGACGGAGAGGTCAAATGTTCTTCTCAACTAAGGGTTGAGACGACGTTTGGGTTTGATGCCTGTTTGTTTAACGGATGCCTGACGGCGAGGTCAGATGTTCTTCTTAACTTCGGGTTGAGCCGGACTTTGGGTTCCACACCTTTTTGTTTAACAGATGCCTGACGGCGAGGTCAGATGTTTTTCTCAACTTCGGGTTGAGTCGGCCTTTGGGTCCGATCCCTGTTTGTTTAACAGATGCCTGGAGGCAAGGTCAGATGTTCTTCTCAACTTCGGTTTGAGCCGGCCTTCGGGTTTGATACCTGTTTGTTTAACAGATTCCTGATGGCGAGGTCTTATGTTCTTATCAACTTCGGGTTGAGCCGCCTTTCAGGTTCAATGCCTGTTTGTTTAACAGATGTCTGACGGCGAGGTCTTATGTTCTACTCAACTTCGGGTTGAGCCGGCCTTCGGATTTGATGCCTGTTTGTTTAGCAGATGCTTGACAGTGAAGTCAAATGTTCCTCTCAACTTCATTTTGAGCCGACCTTCGGGTTCCATGCCTGTTTGTTTAACAGATTCCTGACGGCGAGATCAGATGTTCCTCTCAACTTCGTGTGGAGCCGACCTTCGGATTCGATGCCTGTTTGTTTAATAGATGCCTGACGGCGAGGTCAAATGTTCCTCTCAACTTCGTGTTGAGCCGGCCTTCGGGTTCGATGCCTGTTTGTTTAACTAAAGCCTAATGGCGAGGTCAGATGTTCTAATCAACTTCGGGTTGAGCCGCCCTTCGGGTTCGATGCCTGTTTGTTTAAGAGATGCTTAACAGTGAGGTCAGATGTTCTTCTCAGCTTCGGGTTGAGCCGCCCTTCGGGTTCGCTGCCTGTTTGTTTAACAGATGCTTGACAATAAAGTCTAATGTTCCTCTCAATTTCATGTTGAGCCGACCTTCGGTTTAAATGCCAGTTTATTTAACAAACGCCTGACGACGAGGCCAGATGTTCCCCTCAACTTCGTGTTGAGTCGACCTTCGGATTCGATGCCTGTTTGTTTAATAGATGCCTGACAGCGAGGTCAGATGTTCCTCTCAACTTCGTGTTGAGCCGGCCTTCGGGTTCGATGCCTGTTTGTTTAACAGATACCTGACGGCGAGGTCATATGTTCTTTTATACTTCGTGTTGAGTCGGCCTTCGGGTTCGATGTCTGTTTGTTTAATAATGCCTGCTGGGGAGATCAGATGTTCCTCTCAACTTCAAGGTCAGTCGGCCTTCGGGTTCGATATCTGTTTGTTTAACAGATTCCTGACGGCGAGGTCAGATGTTCTTCTCAACTTCGTGTTGTGCCGGCCTTCGGGTTCAATGCCTGTTTGTTTAACTAATCCCTGATGGGGAGGTCAGATGTTCCTCTCAACTTCAAGGTGAGCCCGCCTTCGGGTTTGATACCTGTTTGTCTAACAGATGTTTTACGGCGAGGTCAAATGTTCTTCTCAACTAAGGGTTGAGACATCCTTCGGGTTTGATGCCTGTTTGTTTAATAGATGCCTGACGGCAAGGTCAGATGTTCTTCTCAACTTCGGGTTGAGTCGGCCTTTGGGTTCCACACCTTTTTGTTTAACAGATGACTGACGGTGAGGTCAGATGTTCTTCTCAACTTCGGGTTGAGTCGGCCTTTTAGTTCGATGCCTGTTTGTTTAACAGATGCCTGGCGGCTAGGTCAGATGTTCCTCTCAACTTCGGGTTGAGCCGGCCTTCGAGATCGATGCCTGTTTGTTTAACAGATGCCTGACGGCAAGGTCTAATGTTCTTATCAACTTCGGGTTGAGCCGGCCTTCGGATTTGATACTTGTTTGTTTAACAAATGCTTGACGGCGAAGTCAAATGTTCCTCTCAACTTCATGGTGAGCCGACCTTCGGGTTCGAAGCCTGTTTGTTTAACAGATGCCTGACGGCGAGGTCAGATGTTCCTCTCAACTTCGTGTTGAGCTGACCTTCGGATTCGATGCCTGTTTGTTTAACAGATGCCTGACAGCGTGGTCAGATGTTCCTCTCAACTTCCTATTGAGCCGGCCTTCGGGTTTGATGCCTGTTTGTTTAACAGTTGCCTGATGGCGAGGTCAGATGTTCTTCTCAACTTCGGGTTGAGCCGCCCTTCGGGTTCGATGTCTGTTTGTTTAACAGATGCTTGACGGTGAGGTCAGATGTTCTTCTCAACTTCGTGTTGAGCCGACCTTCGGATTTGATGCCTATTTGTTTAACAGATGCTTGACAATGAAGTCTAACGTTCCTCTCAATTTTATGTTGAGCCGACCTTCGGGTTCGATGCCTGTTTGTTTAACAAATGCCTGACGGCGAGGTCATATGTTCCTCTCAACTTCGTGTTGAGCCGACCTTCGTATTTGATGCCTGTTTGTTTAACAGATGCCTAACGGAGAGGTCAGATGTTCCTCTCAATTTCGTGTTGAGCCGGCCTTCGGGTTCGATGCCTGTTTGTTTAACAGATGCCTGACGGCGAGGTCATATGTTCTTCTATACTTCGTGTTGTGCCGGCCTTCGGGTTCGATGCCTGTTTTGTTAATAATGCCTGATGGGGAGAACATATGTTCCTCTCAACTTCGTGTTGAGCCGACCTTCGTATTTGATGCCTGTTTGTTTAACAGATGCCTAACGGAGAGGTCAGATGTTCCTCTCAATTTCGTGTTGAGCCGGCCTTCGGGTTCGATGCCTGTTTGTTTAACAGATGCCTGACGGCGAGGTCATATGTTCTTCTATACTTCGTGTTGTGCCGGCCTTCGGGTTCGATGCCTGTTTTGTTAATAATGCCTGATGGGGAGAACATATGTTCCTCTCAACTTCAAGGTCAGCCGGCCTTCGGGTTCGATCCCTGTTTGTTTAACAGATGCCTGACGGCGAGGTCAGATGTTCTTCTCAACTTCGTGTTGTGTCGGCCTTCGGGTTCGATGCCTGTTTGTTTAACTAATGCCTGATGGGGAGGTCAGATGTTCCTCTCAACTTCAAGGTGAGTCGGCCTTCAAGTTCGATACCTGTTTATTTAAAGTTGTTTGACGGCGAGGTCAAATGTTCTTCTCAACTAAGGGTTGAGACATCCTTTGGGTTTGATGCCTGTTTATTTAACAGACGCCTGACGACGAGGTCAGATGTTCTTCTCAACTTCGGGATGAGCCGGCCTTCGGGTTCCACACCTTTTTGTTTAACAGATGCCTGACGGCAAGGTCAGATGTTCTTCTCAACTTCGGGTTGAATCGGCCGAGGGTTCGATGCCTGTTTGTTTAACAGATGCCTGGTGGCTAGGTCAGATGTTCCTCTCAACTTCGGGTTGAGCAGGCCTTCGGGTTCAATGTTTGTTTGTTTAACAGATGCCTGATGGGAAGGTCTAATGTTTTTATCAAATTCGGGTTGAGCTGCCCTTCAAGTTCGATGCCTGTTTGTTTAACAGATGCTTGACAGCGAGGTCTAATGTTCTTCTCAATTTCGGGTTGAGCCGGCCTTCTGATTTGATGCATATTTGTTTAACAGATGCTTGGCAGTGAAGTCAAATGTTCCTCTCAACTTCACGTTGAGCCGACCTTCGGGTTCGATGCTTGTTTGTTTAACAGATGCCTGACGGCTAGGTCAGATGTTCCTCTCAACTTCGTGTTGAGCCGACCTTCGTATTCTATGCCTGTTTGTTTAAAAAATGCGTGACGACGAGGTCAGACGTTCCTCTCAACTTCTTGTTGAGTCCACCTTCGGATTCGATGCCTGACGGAGAGGTCAGATGTTCCTCCCAACTTCGTGTTGAGCTGTCCTTCGGGTTCGATGCCTGTTTGTTTAGCAGATGCCTGACGGCGAGGTTATATGTTCTTCTATACTTCGTGTTGTGCTGGCCTTCGGGTTCGATGTCTGATTGTTTATTAATACCTGATAGGGAGATCAGATGTTCCTCTCAACTTCACGTCAGCCAGCCTTCGGGTTCCATACCTGTTTGTTTAACAGATCCCTGACAGCGAGGTTAGATGTTCTTCTCAACTTCGTGTTGTGCCGGCCTTCGGGTCCAATGCCTGTTTGTTTAACTAATGTCTGATGGGGAGGTCAGATGTTCCTCTCAACTTCAAGGTGAGCCGGCCTTCGGGTTCGATATCTGTTTATTTAACAGATGTTTGACAGCAACGCCAAATGTTCTTCTCATATAAGGGTTGAGACATCCTTCGGGTTTGATGCCTGTTTGTTTAACAGATTCCTGACGGCGAGGTCAAATGTTCTTCTCAACTTTGGGTTGAGCCGGCCTTGCGGTTTGATGCCTGTTTGTTTAACAGGTGCCTGACGGAGAGGTATAATGCTCTTATCAACTTCGTGTTCAGCCTCCCTTCAGGTTCGATGCCTGTTTGTTTAACACATGCCTGACGGCGAGGTCTAATGTTCTTCTCAACTTCGGGTTGAACCGGCCTTCGGATTTGATGCCTGTTTGTTTAACAGATGCTTGACAGTGAAGTCAAATGTTCCTTTCAATTTCATGTTGAGCCGACCTTCGGGTTAGATGTCTGTTTGTTTAAGAGATGCCTGACGGCGAGGTCAGATGTTCCTCTCAACTTCGTGTTGAGCCGGCCTTCGGGTTCGATGCCTGTTTGTCTAACAGATGCCTGATGGCGAGGTCAGATGTTCTTATCAACATCGGGTTGAGCCGCCCTTCGGGTTCGATGCCTGTTTGTTTAACAGATGCTTGACAGTGAGGTAAAATGTTCTTCTCAACTTCGGGTTGAGGCGGCCTTCGAATTTGATGCTTGTTTGTTTAACAGATGCTTGACAGTGAAGTCAAATATTCCTCTCAACTTCATGTTGAGCCGACTTTCGGGTTCGATTCCTGTTTGTTTACCAAATGCCTGACGGCGAGGTCAGATGTTCCTCTCAACTTCGTGTTGAGCCGGCCTTCAGGTTCGAGGCCTGTTTGTTTAACAGATGTCTGACGGCGAGGTCATATGTTCTTATCAACTTCGGTTTGAGCCGCCCTTCGGGTTCGATGCCTGTTTGTTTAACAGATGCCTGGCGGTGAGGTCAGATGTTTTTCTCAACTTTGGGTTGAGCCAGCCTTCGGATTTAATGCCTGTTTGTTTAATAGATGCTTGACAGTGAAGTCAAATGTTCCTCTCAACTTCATGTTGATCCGACCTTCGGGTACGATGCTTGTTTGTTTAACAAATGCCTGACGGCGAGGTATGATGTTCCTCTAAACTTCGTGTTGAGCCGGCCTTCGGGTTCGATGCCTGTTTGTTTAACAGATGCCTGACGGCAAGGTCAGATGTTCTTCTCAACTTTGTGTTGTGCCGGCCTTTGGGTTCTATGCCTGTTTGTTTAACTAATGCCTGATGGGAAGGTCAGATGTTCCTCTCAACTTCAAGGTGAGCCGGCCTTCGGGTTCGATACCTGTTTGTTTAACAGATGTTTAACGGCGAGGTCATATGTTCTTCTCAACTAAGGGTTGAGACGACCTTCGGGTTTGATGTCTGTTTGTTTAACAGATGCCTGACGGCGAGGTCAGATGTTCTTCTCAACTTTGGGTTGATCCGGCCTTCGGGTTCCACACCTTTTTGTTTAACAGATGCTTGACGGCGAGGTCAGATGTTCTTCTCATCTTCGGGTTGAGCCGACCTTTGGATTCGATGCCTATTTTTTTAACAGATGTCTGGCGGCTAGGTCAGATGTTCTTCTCAACTTTGGGTAGAGCCAGCCTTCGGTTTCAATTCCTGCTTGTTTAACTAATGCTTGGCAACAAGGTCGGATGTTCTTCTCAACTTCAGGTTGAGTCAACTATCAAATTCGATGTCTGTTTGTTTAACATATGCCTGACAGCAAGGTCAGATGTTCTTCTCAACATCGTGTTGTGCCGGCCTTCGGGTTCGATGCCTGTTTGTTTAACTAATTCCTGATGGGGAGGTGAGATGTTCATCTCAACTTCAAGTTGAGTCGGCCTTCAAGTTCGATGCCTGTTTGTTTGACAGACGTTTGACGGCGAGGTCATATGTTCTTCTCAATTAACGAATGAGACGGCCTTCGAGTTCGATGCCTGTTTGTTTAACAGATTCCTGACGGCGAGGTCAAATGTTCTTCTCAACTTCGGGTTGAGCCGGCCTTCAGGTTTGGTGCCTGTTTGTTTAACAGATACCTGGCGGAGAGGTCTAATGTTCTTATCAACTTCGGGTTGAGCCGCCCTTCAGGTTCGATGCTAGATTGTTTAACAGATGCCTGGTGGAGAGGTCAGATGTTCTTCTCAACTTCGGGTTGAGCCGGCCTTCGGATTTGATGCCTGTTTTTTTAACAAATGCTTGACAGTGAAGTCAAATGTTGCTCTCAACTTCATGTAGAGCTGACCTTCGGGTTCGATGCCTGTTTGTTTAAGAGATGCCTGACAGCGAGGTCAGATGTTCCTCTCAACTTCGTGTTGAGCCGGCCTTCGGGTTCGATGCCTGTTTGTCTAACAAATGCATGACGGCGAGGTTAGATGTTCTTATCAACTTTAGGTTGAGCCGCCCTTCGGGTTCGATGCCTGTTTGTTTAAAAAATGTTTGACGGTGAGGTTCGATGTTCTTCTCAACTGCGGGTTGAGCCGGCCTTTGCGTTCGATGCCTGTTTCTTTAACAGATGCCAAGCGTCTAGGTCAGATGTTCTTCTCAACTTCGAGGTGATCCGGCCTTCAGGTTCAATTCCTGTTTGTTTAACTAATGCATGGCAGCGAGGTCGGGTGTTCTTCTCAACTTCGGGTTGAGTCGACATCAAATTCGATGCATGTTTGTTTAACATATGCCTGACAGCGAGGTCAGATGTTATTCTCAACTTCGTGTTCTGCCGGCCTTCGGGTTCGATGCCTGTTTGTTTAACGAATGCCTGATGGGGAGGTCAGATATTCCTCTAAACTTCAAGTTGAGCCGGCCTTCGGGTTCGATGCCTGTTTATTTAACAGATGCCTGACGGCGAGATCAATTGTTCTTCTCAACTTCAGGTTGAGCCGGCCTTCGGGTTCGATGCCTGTTTGGTTAACAGATTCCTGGCGAAGAGGTCTAATGTTCTTATCAACTTCGGGTTGAGCCGCCCTTCGGGTTCGATGCCTGTTTGTTTAACAGATGTCTGACAGTGAGGTCAGATGTTCTTCTAAACTTCGGGTTGATTCGGCCTTCGGATTTGATGCCTGTTTGTTTAACCGATGCTTGACAGTGAAGTCAAATGTTCCTGTCAACTTCATGTTGAGCCGACCTTCAGGTTCGATGCCTGTTTGTTTAACAGATGCCTGACGGTGAGGTCATATGTTCCTCTCAAGTCCGTGTTGAGCCGGCCTTCGTGTTCGATGCCTGTTTGTTTAAGTGACGCCTGACGGCGAGGTCTAATGTTCTTATCAACTTCAGGTTGAGCCGCCCTTCGGGTTCGATGCCTGTTTGTTTAACAGATGCCTGACGGTGAGGTCAGATGTTCTTCTCAACTTCGGGTTGAGCCGGCCTTCGGATTTGATGCCTGTTTGTTTAACAGATGCTTGACAGTGATGTCAAATGTTCCTCTCAACTTCATGTTGAGCCGACCTTCAGGTTCGATGCCTGTTTGATTAACAGATGCCTGACGGCGAGGTCAGATGTTCCTCTCAACTTCGTGATGAGCCAGCCTTCGGGTTCGATGCCTGTTTGTTTAAGAGATGCCGGATGGCGAGGTAAGATGTTCTTATCAACTTTGGGTTGAGCCGCCCTTCGGGTTCAATGCCTATTTGTTTAACAGATGCCTGAAGATGAGGTCTTATGTTCTTCTCAATTTCGGGTTGAGCCGGCCTTCGGATTTGATGCCTGTTTGATTAACAGATGCTTGACAGTGAAGTCAAATGTTCCTCTCAACTTCATGTTGTGCCGACCTTCAGGTTCGATGCCTGTTTGTTTAATAGATGTCTGACGGCAAGGACAGATGTTCCTCTCAACTTCGTGTTGAGTCGGCCTTCATGTTCGATGCCTGTTTGTTTAAGGGATGCCTGACGGCAAGGTCAAATGTTCTTATCAACATCGGGTTGAGCCGCCCTTCGGGTTCGATGCCTGTTTGTTTAACAGATGCCTGACGGTTAGGTCAGATGTTCTTCTCAAATTCGGGTTGAGCCGGCCTTCAGATTTAATGCCTGTTTGTTTAACAGATGCTTGACAGTGAAGTCAAATGTTCCTCTCAACTTAATGTTAAGCCAACCTTCAGGTTTGATGCCTGTTTGTTTAACAGATGCCTGACGGTGAGGTCAGATGTTCCTCTTAACTTCGTGTAGAGCCGGCCTTCGTGTTCGATGCCTGTTTGTTTAAGGGACGCCTGACGGCGAGGTCTAATGTTCTTATCAACTTCAGGTTGAGCCGCCCTTCGGGTTCGATGCCTGTTTGTTTAATAGATGCCTGACGGTGAGGTCAGATGTTCTTCTCAACTTCGGGTTGAGCCGGCCTTCGGATTTGATGCCTGTTTGTTTAACAGATGCTTAACAGTCAAGTCAAATGTTCCTCTCAACTTCATGTTGAGCCGACCTTCAGGTTCGATGCCTGTTTGATTAACAGATGCCTGACGGCGAGGTCAGATGTTCCTCTCAACTTCGTGATGAGCCGACCTTCGGGTTCGATGCCTGTTTGTTTAAGAGATGCCTGATGGCGAGGTAAGATGTTCTTATCAACTTTGGGTTGAGCCGCCCTTCGGTTTCAATGCCTGTTTGTTTAACAGATGCCTGACGATGAGGTCTTATGTTCTTCTCAACTTCGGGTTGAGCCGGCCTTCGGATTTGATGCCTGTTTGTTTAACAGATGCTTGACAGTGAAGTCAAATGTTCCTCTCAACTTCATGTTGTGCCGACCTTCAGGTTCGATGCCTGTTTGTTTAACAGATGTCTGACGGCAAGGAAAGATGTTCCTCTCAACTTTGTGTTGAGCCGGCCTTCGTGTTCGATGCCTGTTTGTTTAAGGGATGCCTGACGGCAAGGTCAAATGTTCTTATCAACATCGGGTTGAGCCGCCCTTCGGGTTCGATGCCTGTTTGTTTAACAGATGCCTGACGGTTAGGTCAGATGTTCTTCTCAAATTCGAGTTGAGCCGGCCTTCAGATTTAATGCCTGTTTATTTAACAGATGCTTGACAGTGAAGTCAAATGTTCCTCTCAACTTAATGTTAAGCCAACCTTCAGGTTTGATGCCTGTTTGTTTAACAGATGCCTGACGGTGAGGTCAGATGTTCCTCTTAACTTCGTGTAGAGCCGGCCTTCGTTTTCGATGCCTGTTTGTTTAAGGGACGCCTGACGGCGAGGTCTAATGTTCTTATCAACTTCAGGTTGAGCCGCCCTTCAGGTTCGATGCCTGTTTGTTTAACAGATGCCTGACGGTGAGGTCAGATGTTCTTCTCAACTTCGGGTTGAGCCGGCCTTCGGATTTGATGCCTGTTTGTTTAACAGATGCTTAAGAGTGAAGTCAAATGTTCCTCTCAACTTCATGTTGAGCCGACCTTCAGGTTCGATGCCTGTTTGATTAACAGATGCCTGACGGAGAGGTCAGATGTTCCTCTCAACTTCGTGTTGAGCCGGCCTTCGGGTTCGATGCCTGGTTGTTTAACAGATGCCTGACAGAGAGGTCAGATGTTTTTATCAACTTCGGGTTAAGCCGTGTCGCTACTGCGAAAATCGGCGCCGACCATGACAGAAGAGTCGCCACCGTGCATTATTTATCCCAACGGAGGGAAAGGAAACGCTCGAAGTAAACCTACCACAAAGACGGGAAAGGAATGGTCATCGCAACCAAATTCCTGGATTCGGGAGTCGGTTACGCAAGGGGAAGGTATTAGCACCCCTCATGTCCGTCGCACTCCACGGGATCCACGCTTGTTTTCTAGTACGGATTGTTATTCTATCTACTCTACAAGGTCAAGGGTTAAAAGAAAAGAAAATGACTCGGCAAAGTATCGCACTTTATGCCTACGTATTCCCGTCTGAAACGAGAAATCAGAGTCAACGTAGTTCGCCTACCTACGGGAAAGGAGGGGAAGGTTGCTCGCTAGGATATCACATCCTATGCCTACGTACTTTCATACAACATGAAAGATCAGAGCAAACGTAGTTCGGGCTACGGAAGACACAAGCTTGTCTGAGTGTTTTTTATCTCCTTATGAAAGGGTTTTTCCTGATTAAGAGTCCAAGCGGACAAAAATGACACCTTGATGTTTATTTTCAGTCATTTATGCAAGAACTGTCTTTTATGATGTTGGCAATCTCTAACGCACTAGAGACTATGATTTGAGGGTGACTACGTCGTATGTCACCCTAAGGGTAACACACTAAGCAATCAGGTTACTGAAGAGTGACCTTCCAGCAACCTTTCTCAAATAGCTTCAGGCTCGTAGTGTACAGCATCGATTAACCTTATTACTGTGTCTTGAATTGTTCTGAGATAGAAGAGAAGTCTAAAAACCTAGGGTTTGAAAGGGGAATCAACACTACCCTAATGTTGTCATGCATGGATTAACACCTAATGTCTGTCATAATTCCCTCCTGCACAGAGGAAATCAGAGATCCTAGGGGATAAACGGAAAAGAAACAACAGATATACAGTAAATAGTAAAATGCATGAGATGCAACAACAAACAATAGGCAAAGTGAAACAACTTCACTTCAAGCCTAAGGGAAAATCAACAAACAATACAACAAAGAAAACCACTCCCAACACCAGCTCAGACAGCAACACCAACTCCTACAGCAGCAGCTAAAACAGCAACAGCCTTGGCATCTACAGTTGATTAACAGCAAAAGGTTGACAGTAACAACTTCAGGCAAGATCCTATCTTCACCTTCCAATGATATTCAAGCTTCAGGTAAGCTCTTGTCTCCAATGATCTTCAGCTTTAGCAAGCACTGAATCCCAATGGGTAAACATCTTCAAACAGCAGCAAACCATAATCTTCAACAGATACTCAGCAGGCACCAGCTTCATCTTCACCAGTCTTCAATACACTTCCTAGCTTCACTAAGTCTTCAACTTCAAGGCAGACACTCACAGGAGAGAACCAATTATCAGATGAAGTTGGAATGTTTAAGATTTCATCATAGCAAGTGAGAGGTATCCTCAAGGTTCTACCCAATCAAAGCATGCTCTACATCCCTCCTAAGGAGAGATGGAGTTCTTTTAGGGGACCTTGTGTCATAGGATGGAATAGAGGCACAAGAAGCTCTCTATGCTTGACAGAAGAAATCAGTCTACTTCTAGAGCTCTTCCTACATCTCCTATCTCCTAGGTCTTCAACAAGCAATCTTCAAGCACAAGCAACTTTAAGCTCTAAGCATCATTATTGGTCTTCAATCATCCTCAAAGTCTTCATACAATCTTCAAGCCAAGCCCAAGCCCCAACACCCAAAGAAAAGACCCAAAACCCATCAAACAACACAATATCCCAAGAGGGAACACACCAATATCAACCAACTTGCAAAAATCCAATAAAATGGAAATACTCAACATAAAATCCTATATTAATTTCTAAGGGACCCTAGCTATGTACCCTATACCCCACATGAACCCCAAGGCCTAAATCAAACTAGAAACCCAAAAACTATGTGTGGAATGCACCTATGTCAAGTTGAAACCCTAATTCTAGCACACTTACTTCACACCTCTCAAAAACAATTAAATTTAAGTCACTAAAATGTGACAAAAATCCAGGGGGAACCTAATACTCTAATATAACCATAGGAAAAAGAATGACATCAAAAACCAAAATAAAATGGTCATACTAAATTCAGCAAGTAACATGTATCAAATGAAAATGAAATAAAAGCTATTAAAAGTGAAAATAAACCAAAAATAGAAAAATACATGAAATGACATTTTTATTCTTTTATAATTTTCTTGATGTCTTGAGGAAAATGGGGAAAAAACTCCCATGCAAAAATATTAATTTTCCAATTTATTATGAATTTTTAAAGAACTTAAAAATAAATGTGAAAAAAATAAGAAAATATGGAAAAAAGGAAAATTAGCGTGTCAAATAGCAATCAGAAACAAAGCAATCAGCCAACATGGCCCAAAAGGGGGTGGGGATAGCAGCGCGCCTAAGCCCAATTTTATTTAGAAATTAAATGAAAAAAAAAACAAAGAAAAAAGAAAAAAACACGTGGTGGATAGCAATCTAAATCAGTGCATTTCTTGACTGGGCCTGGGAAAGGGGTGTGGATATCAACAAATTCATTTAAGCCCAAGTTGCAACTTAAATGAAACGGTGCGTTTGGACGCCTTTAGAACTCTTCACAAAATGAGGCTTGCTCGTGGCCATTGGATCTTGATTGGGTCAAAAGTCTTCCTCACATCCAATGGTGGTCAGATCATCTTCAACCTTTTGAATTGTGGAGGGAGAACAACCATGGAAACAAAGCTTGCAACTTCATCTTCTTCCCAATCGTGCTTCCTCAAATCTTCATCAAAACTTAGAAGTAAAAACCCTAACTCACTCGATTTTCCACAAGGAATCTAACCATGGCATCCATAATCATTGAAACCTACTCCTCCTCAAAACACGATGGGAAACTCAGAAATTGGTCAATCACCAAAACTCACCAAACATGAAATTGAGTGGCCTAAACTCTTCACCATGTTTCACTGATTATTTTCCACTATCACACCAAGGTTCTACCTCAAGATTCACCAAGTTATCAACATGAACAGATTTTGTGTCATCACACTAATGGTATCTAAATCGATCCTAAAGCTACCAGAAAGCTTCTACTAATCACCTACAATCATTCTAACCTAACAAAATCTATTAAAACTACTTAAATTAAGCTGTGGATTGAAAAGTACATACCTGCGAAATCTTGATGCACAGAGGTATGAAATCTTCAAATCAAGCTTTGAGAACTTCCAGACACCTTCAATGAGTCATAATCTTGCTTCTGTATGCAAAAGAATTGGTTGAATCGTCTTGAATCTTGGAACCCGATAGTGAGTTGCAGATGATGAAATTCAAATGCTAACACTCGATTCTTCACCAATCTTGCTCAATTCTCCATCTGGAATCATTCACCAATGCTAGAGCAAGCTTTTTAGATCAAAATAATGGCTTGAATGTGGTTGAAACTTGTAACTGAATTCTGTTTTGCACATGGAAGTTTCAAATTGCAATCTCACAAATCTCTCACAATTCTCTCCAACTCTTGCTCTGAACCTCTTCTGAATCTTATATAGAATGTATTTGAAGACCCTAGAAAGTTCTACATTGATCTAATGAGAAAATCAACTTCTCATGTCATGAAAATCTCTTCTTATGCTATGCACATACCATCTCATGTTTTGGCTTGCAATTCACTTGGTTCTGAGTTTAAATTCTCTCCAAATGAGATATTGGAGGTGTATGGATGGAAAGGAGCCTTGCATTTGCTTGGAAGTATGGTTTTGCAAGTCCTAAAAATAACCCTCAATTCAAAACTGTGGCAATGTCAATAATCTCAAAATGCATTTTACAATCAAATTGGTATGTCATATGGCTTGATTTGGGTTTGTAGATCAAAAACCCTAATTTCCAACCTTGGTTCATTTAAAATATACCTTCATTTTAGGCCATTTTTCTGATTTTGTGAAGCAAGCCACTCCAAACTCTCATGACCTCTTATATAGCCTAAAAACATCATTTTGAACACATCTCATGTTGAACATTTTTCCATTAGAGGAGTGGAAGATGGAGATTTGGACCTATGTTGGAAAATGACCTGTAATTCAACTTTCCCAAAATACCCCTGGGTTGCCAAGACCATAACTTGAGTTATACAAATCTTCTTGAGGACTTATAGTACTCAAATTAAAGCTAAGATCAAGATCTATAACTCTTTTGTTGGCCAAGAATCCATTTGAAAACTCCTTGATAGGAAAAAGTTGCTTGGAAGTCAAGTGACTTTCAAAGATAAATTTCAGTGTCCTCTGGGGACCCACAACTTGTAAGAACCATAACTTGAGTTCTACAAATCTTCTTGAAAACTTATAGTACTCAAATTAAAGCTATTGGGAAGTTCTACAAGTTTCATGTTGACCAAGAATTCATTTGAAGCTTGCATTTGGACTTATCTGGCTTGGATGTTAAGCCTAAATTAGGTTTTTTTTTACACTGAAACCCTAATTTAGTAACTCCTCTTATTATTGATTCTCTTTGATTTATCCTTGGCACAACACCACACTTGTACACACATATGAATTCATGAATCGCACATCCTCCAATTAAGCCTTGATGCTCTTCAATCACTCAGTTGACCTAGGATTGACCTAGGGTTGACCCAGATGAAACCCTAGTTGACTGCACTTCAACTCTGGCTCTTGTGCTTGTATCAATGACTTGTCTCATCCTAAAAATGACCCTCTATGTCTTCCATAATCTTTGTACACATTCCATACCCTCAGCCATGGCTCACACACTTATTGATGATCTTCCACACCCCCAGATTAGGAGAGAAATCCATTAGTTGACCTTCAAACTTCTCAAAGCTTCAACTTATTTCTTGATTACTTGGATGGTCTTGAACTTGAATAAAACCCCATGATGGGCCTCTTTCTGATAAGAAAGGCACTTGATCCCCTGTTAGATGACTTGTTATGCTATGTTATGCAAATGATTATACTATGTACATGACTTATTATGCAAATGACAATGCAATTGAAACATAACCCAGGTGAAATAGGTTGAGCAAATTTTAGGGTGCAACAGCTGCCCCTATTCAAACGGCTTGGACGCGACTGGGTGAAGAGCGAATGGCCTTCAAACATTCGAGGTACGAGACGGTTGAATACCAAGAACCCGGAAATTTGCCAACCGCAGAAATATACTGCACCACTGCTTGGGGAACACCATTCATCAATTGAACCTGGATGACTTCACTGGGGAAGCACTTCTGTCAACAAAACATGACTCTGCCAACGATACAGGGAAATAACTCTGCCACCACTACGGGAAATACTCTAGAGAAATAACACCGCCATCACTATGGGAAATAACTCCGCCATCACTACGGGAAATAACTCCGCTATCACTATGGGAACTACTCTGCCATCACTACGGGAAATAACATCGCCATCGCTACGGGTAATAACTCCGCCATCACTACGGGAAATAACTCCGCCGTCACTATGGGAACTACTCTGGGGAAATAACACCGCCATCACTACGGGAAATAACACCGCCATCGCTACGGGTAATAACAACACCGCCATCGCTACGGGTAATAACAACACCGCCATCGCTACGGGTAGTAACTCTCTGTCACCACTACAGGAGAACAACACCGCCATCGCTACGGGTAATAACTCCGTCACCACTATGAAAAAATAACACCGCCATCATTACGGGTAATACTCTGTCATCACTACAGGAAAATAACACCGCCATCGCTACGCGTAATAACTCCGCCACCACTACGGGAAAATAACAACGCCATCGCTACGGGTAATACTCTGTCATCACTATAGGAAAATAACACCGCCATCGCTACGGGTAATACTCTGTCATCACTACAGGAAAATAACACCGCCATCGCTACGGGTAATACTCTGCCATCACTACGGGAAATAACACCGCCATCGCTACGGGTAATACTCTTGAATACAACTCCTCTGCAAATCTTTGCAGTAGCTAACTCCATCAATCAAATGGATAACACATAATGGTCCAATCTTTCAATCTTTAATGCTGACACGGCAATAAATCTGAAGAGGACTCTACTGGGGATTTTCTGAACCTAAACTGCCAGACACCTACTTCGACATAGGCGGCCTTTTCCAAAAACTGATTCAAGAAATCTTTTGATACTGACATAACAACAATTTTAAAGAAATACTCCGCTGGAGGGGTAAGAGACACTTAACAAGCAACTCTGTGGGGAATAATGACAAGGCGAGCATTATCATCGCCTGTCTCATGCTGAGACTTTTAATATTTGGTAATTGATCAGAGCAAGAGCTCTCTCCACCTGCAAGGGAAACAACACTTGAATACCAAAGGTTAACCAACCTGGCCTATGTTTCAAAATGCGCATGTTTGACAATGGCGTAATGCTCCATACAACACAGATATGTTACGCGTTTTTGGGTAGATGCAAATATGACACTATATGCAAATGCAAATGCAGGCTCAAGCTGCTGGGGAAACTTTGACAAGCTTTCTTCGTCATGGCTGTTGAGCAAATACCGCCCTGTTGGGGGTGAACGAGTATCATAAAATCCTCCGGCAAAATAAATGTCGGAAATATTACCCATTCTGCCGAGGAGATTAAACTTTTGATTTCCACTGGGAGGAAATAACACCTGCTGGGGAGAGTAACTCAACTGGGGAAGAATCGACTCTCTTGGGGATAGTAAACTGACTGAGCAAGAAACGACTCAACTGGGGAACGATGAAATCCTTCTGGAGGAAACGATGCTGTATAGGCACAACTTACAAACTCAGAGTTACCGCTCCGCAGGGGATGATCATCCTGACGAAGGCATGACGACCTGCGGGGAAAAACCAGCTTCTATGGGAATAATCCTTCTGAACCAACTATGACTTGGCTAAACTCTGCAGGAATCCTCCAAGCTGGGGATTAATCGTTCACATACTCGACTCCCTAGGGAGTGCAACCTCTGCAAGGGATACTGATTTTGACTGGCTGGGGATATCCTCTGGGGATAAGCTGCGATTAGCTAGGGAAATTGATCTCTTCGGTAAAGGACAAAAATCATCCCAATTTCTGAAGATGAGGTGCGACCTGCATGGGGATTGGCGTCGCACAAAGTCAAGTCTTTCACCACGAACCTTCGGCTGGGGGCCACAATTTCTGATTGTCCTCTTTAAGGGCGAGAACCCTGCAAAACGCAAACGAGACAAGGCAAATCTATACAACCAAATCTATTCGGGTTAGTGTCCGTGACATTACTTCAGTCAATTCGAAGTTTTAGCAATTATTGGCAAGGGCCAGCAAAGTTATGCATATGCAAGTTTATCAAAACATCGGCGTTTTCTACATATAAAACAGTAAAGCACAATCATCAAATACTGAATAACATGTTTTATTAATAACAGGCCTCTGAATAGGCAGAGTTTTGTACATCGGATGCAACTCCTGAAAAGAGGAAGTTACGTACACACACATACATATATGCACAAAAAAGCATAAAAAATACAACTCGAATTTGTACACATGTCGGCAACGTGGTGCAGACAAACATCGTGAGCTGATCCTCCTATGAATCGCCTGACTCTGGCGCTTTCCCGGTATTCAATTTTCGGAAGAGATTGTGTTGGATAAACGAACCCTCAGGTGCTTCCCCAAACCACTAAGCAATGCAGGTATCTAATCCGGACCGCAGTCATTTGCTTTTTAAATCCCTAACTTTTGCGTGAATCGCCCTTTACGGGTTTTCAATTCACCGGGATACCCTTTTTGCCGAAGTCGCCCAATGCAGGTTTTCGACTTCGCGGGTGTACATCTTTTCAATTTTATCCCTAACTTTTGCCCGAACCTTTTATTCTGTTTTTGGTTCGCCAGGATGCCCCATTTTTGCCTGGACTCTCTTTTTACTGTCCAGCGGGTCACTTTCAAGCAAAGTATTTTTTAACTGCGTCCGAATTCACAGGCGACGTGAAGTCTTCACCGTCCATGGTGGACAACAGTAAAGCTCCTCCTGAGAAGACTTTTCTGACAACGTATGGCCCTTCGTAGTTAGGGGTCCATTTTCCCCTATGATCTGTTTGTGGCGAGAGAATCCTCTTCAGCACAAGGTCACCCGTCTGAAAGCTTCACGGACATATCTTCTTATCGTATGCTTTCTTCATCTGGCTTTGGTACAACCGACCGTATGTGAGAGAAGCTAGCCTCTTCTCATCCATTAAGCTCAGCTGATTCAACCTGTCTTTTACAAATTCTGCCTCATCAAGTTGGACATCTCGTAATACCCTCAGGGAAGGAATCTCAACTTCCAACGGTAACACTGCTTCCATTCCGTATACCAACGAGAAAGGGGTTGCCCCGGTTGATGTGCGTACCATCGTACGATAACCGTGCAAAGCAAAAGGTAGCATCTCGTGCCAGTCCTTATACGTCACAACCATCTTCTGAACAATCTTCTTTATGTTCTTATTGGCCGCTTCGACAGTGCCATTCATCTTGGGTCGGTAAGGAGAAGAGTTGTGATATTCAATCTTAAAATTCTGGCATAGCTCTTTCATCATCTTGTTATTCAAATTTGAACCATTATCGGTGATAATCCGCTCAGGGATTCCATATCTGCAAATAATATCTCGCTTGACAAATCTGGCGACCACTTGTTTGGTGACATTGGCATATGATGCTGCTTCCACCCACTTGGTGAAGTAATCAATTGCCGCCAAGATGAACCAGTGTCCGTTTGATGCCGTAGGCTCGATCTTGCCAATCATATCAATTCCCCACATCGAAAATGGCCACGGTGATGACATCACATTCAGAGGACTTGGGGGTACATGGACCTTGTCCGCATAAATTTGGCATTTATGACACCTCTTTGCAAACTTGAAACAATCTGTTTCCATAGTTAGCCAGTAATAACCTGCCCGCAGCAGTTTCCTCGTCATAGCATGCCCACCAGCATGTGTACCAAATGTACCCTCATGTATCTCTTCCATGAGCAACTTCGCCTCTTTCTCATCTACACATCGTAGCAACACCAAGTCGTGGTTTCTTTTGTATAGGACACCGTCCGGGTTCAGATAGAAATTGCCAGCCAATCTCCTGAGAGTCTTCTGATCTCGACTAGATGCCCCAGCCGGGTACTCCTTGTTCTTCAGGAAATTCTGGATGTCAAAGTACCAGGGTTTATCATCAGATGCTTCGTCAATAGCAAATATGAAAGCGGGTCTGTCAAGCCGAGATATAACAATCCGGGGAGCCTCGTTCCAGAAGTTAACTTTATACATGGAAGACAATGTCGCCAAGGCGTCAGCCATTTGATTTTCTGCTCGCGGTACGTGATGCAATTCAACCTTGTCGAAGAAAGGCAACAATCTCCTTGCATAATTCATATATGGTATCAAATTGGGCTGACGTCTCTCCCACTCTCCTTTAATCTGGTTCACCACTAGAGCTGAGTCTCCGTATACATCCAGATGTTTGATTCGCAAATCAATAGCTTCTTCAAGACCCATGATGCAAGCCTCGTATTCAGCCTCATTATTGGTAACGGGAAAAGTCAATCGAGCCGTAAAGGGGATGTGCGACCCCTGAGGAGTAGTAATAATCGCACCTATTCCGCTACCATAGGAATTCACAGCTCCGTCAAATATTAACTGCCATTTGGAACCCAATTCTGGTCCTTCGTCCGGCAACGGTTCTTCACAATCTTTCATCTTTAGGTACATGATATCCTCGTCAGGAAAATCAAACCTCATCGATTGGTGGTCCTCAATAGGCTGCTCCGCAAGGTACTCCGAAAACACACTGCCTTTAATAGCCTTTTGCGAGACATACTGAATATCATATTCGGTTAACACCATCTTCCATCGGGCAATCCTTTCGGAGAGTGCTTGCTTCTCAAACACGTATTTGATTGGATCCATCTTTGAAATGAGCAGGGTTGTATGATTCAGCATGTATTGCCTCAAACGTTTGGCGGCCCAGGCTAGCGCACAACACGTTTTTTCGAGCATTGAGTATCTAGATTCACAATCTGTGAACTTCTTACTCAAGTAGTAGATTGCATGCTCTTTACGCCCTGTCTCGTCGTGTTGACTGAGAACACAACCCATACTTTCCTCCAGAACCGTCAAATACATAATCAACGGTCTCCCGACCACTAGAGGTATCAAAACAGGAGGTTCCTGCAAGTATTCTTTTATCTTGTCGAACGCCTTTTGACAATTTTCATTCCAGGCCACAACCTGATCCTTCTTTAACAGATTGAATAATGGCTCGCATGTTGCAGTTAAGTGAGATATGAACCGGGCGATATAGTTCAACCTCCCTAAGAATCCACACACTTCTTTTTCTGTTTTAGGCGTCGGCATTTCCTGTATTGCTTTTATTTTCGCAGGATCAACCTCTATTCCTTTTTCGCTCACGATAAACCCCAGTAGTTTACCCGATCTCACCCCGAAGGTGCACTTGTTAGGGTTCAGTCTCAGCCTGAACTTCCCAAGCCTCTTGAATAATTTCAGCAGATTAACCAAATGCTCCTCCTCCGTCTGGGATTTGGCAATCACATCATCAACATAAACTTCGATCTCTTTATGCATCATGTCATGAAAGAGAGTCGTCATAGCACGTTGATATGTTGCCCCAACGTTCTTTAATCCGAAGGGCATCACTTTGTAACAAAATGTTCCCCATGGAGTAATGAAAGTAGTCTTCTCCATGTCTTCTGGTGCCATTTTGATCTGATTATAGCCTAAGAAGCCATCCATGAAGGAGAATACAGAGAATTGAGCAGTGTTATCAACCAACACATCGATGTGAGGAAGTGGAAAATCATCTTTCGGGCTCGCTTTGTTCAAGTCACGGTAATCTACACACATTCTCACTTTACCGTCTTTCTTTGGCACTGGTACAATATTAGCGACCCATGAGGGATATTTTGTAACAGCTAGGAAACCAGTATCCCACTGTTTTTGAACTTCCTCCTTAATCTTCACAGCCATGTCCGGTCTAGTTCTTCGGAGTTTCTGCTTAACCGGCGGGCATTCTTCTTTTAATGGCAGACGGTGAACAACCATATCCGTATCCAACCCTGGCATGTCCTTGTACGACCAAGCAAAAATATCACTGTACTCTTTGAGCATCTCAATCAACCTTTGCTTGACGTCGCTTTGCAGTGCAGCCCCTATACGGATGTTCCTTTCAACCCCTTCCGACCCCAAATTGACAATCTCAATGACTTCCTCATGAGGAAGAATGATTCTTTCTTCTTGTTTCAATAACCAGGCCAACTCTTCTGGTACTTCGCCATCTTCGACAATCTCTTCCTCAGCTTGAAATACCGGGTGCTCGAAGTCGAAGTGAGTCATAGGCGGTTCATAGATGTCATCTGAAATAGTAATCCTGCAAAGGAAATGGTTAAATGCTTCAAAACGCGTACAAAGCAAATAACCACATTGCCATTTTATTGTAAAAGATGAAAACAGGAAAAACAGGGATCACAATATTTGTATATGAAAAAACGCCTTTATTCATGATTAAACAATGTACTGTACATAACCAAAATGGCCCTAAGAAAAATCGTTGTGCCCCAAGTAGGACACAGGATTATTCAACAATTAAAAAAACAAATCATTACTGTTTAGTTGTCACAAGAACAGTTTCCCGGATAGACCAATTGCAGAGTCTTTGTCCTGGCACGCCTGGCTTGATCCACGCGTCCATATCACAGTCGCTATCTCCTTCCTCCGAATCGGAAACAGCATTGATAGTCTCGAAGCTCACCCTGCTGGATGTAATGGTTATTGGTCCTCTGATCTTGGGCGTTCCTGAAGAGGATGCTGATGACGAAGGATGATACACAAGACCGAACCTGTCGTTCTTCACGAGAATCTCCAATACCTAACCCCAACCCTTGGTTTCGCCTGCCTGCACTAGAGCCTGAGCCTCTTTGTATGATGACACTGCCACATCTGATATCTTGGGTACTGGAGCTTTGTCTTTAATTTTTAGCCCTTCAAATGCTTGACAGGGTGTCTCATGAATTTCGCCGTCGACTTCCACATATCTGAATGACGACAAATGGCTAACCAGAATATCTTCTTCTCCGCAAACGGTGATGACACTATCCCCCACCATATACTTCAATTTTTGGTGCAACATGGACGTGACTGCCCCGGCGGCATGGATCCATGGGCGTCCAAGAAGGCAACTATACGCTGGCTGGATATCCATTATGTAGAACTCAGTTTCAAAAATTTCCGGCCCCACCTGCAATGGTAATGTTATTGATCCAAAAACTGACCTCCTCGTTCCATTGAACGCCCTCACCACTAAGTCACTGGACGTGCAGAGAATCCCCCTGATATCCAACTTCATCACGACTTTCTTTGGAAGCACATTCAAGGAAGACCCTGTATCCACCAACACACGGGACATGACCGTGCCCCTGCATTCAACTGAGACGTGCAGCGCCATATTATGCTCTCTTCCCCTCGGGGTCAAATCAAAATCCGTAAAGCCCAAACTATGGCCTGCATTAACATGCTCCATCACCCCTTCTAACTGATTCACAGAAACGTCTTGGGGTACAAACGACGTGTCTAGAATTTTCAATAAAGCGTTCCGATGGGCCTCGGAACATAATAGCAGTGACAAGATCGAGATCTTTGAGGGCGTTTGCTGAAGGTGCTCCACGATTTTGTAATCACTTTTACGGATGAGCCTCATAAACTCTTCCACATCCTTAAGCGATGTTTCCTTTTCCTTTATCTGCGAGGGGCCACTCTCATCTATCTTGGCTTTCCCCTTTGCCAATCTTTCTGCCTCTACCTTAGGCGATGTGAAGATTCTCCCACTTCTGATCATACCTCCTGTTCCAACAACATTATCTACAACCCCAGCTGGTTGTTTATTGACTTCAATTTTCTCACCGTCGCAATAAACCTCCAACCCGTAAGTCCATGGCACTGCTTTGGTACTCTCAAAAGGGACTGGCCCTGCTTTGGTAATAGTGATCGTCGGCCGCCTGGCGGGCGCCGTTATTGTTATTGTTTTCCTTGGAATTGTCACTGTAGCAACATCGTTTGGCTTATCACACAACGCCTCTACAGGCTCTTCAACTGCAGTTCTATCAAACTGCAATGTTCCTTCATTCATCAAAGCCTGAATACCCTGTTTCAAATCAGTACAACCCTCTGGATGTATCCAACAATCCAAGCAAAATTCGTCACACCCTGGGAATACACCCCCTTTTAACAACCTGCTTTTGATCTCATGCAACGGTGTCTTCAGCTCATTGACATCCTTCACTAGATTCAAATTCTCCTCGGTTAGGATGGCATTTGCCCCGTGATTGGGCATAGGCTATTGTACTATTATTGGACCCGCCTGTCCAAAGTTAATAGCTTTGTTGTCCAACAATTCTTGGACTTTATGCTTAAACGCGTGACAGCCTTCGATATCATGTCCGGGCGCCCCGGAGTGAAACTCACAGTGTTTACCAGCATCATAGCCAAATGGAGGATTGCCCGTTAATGGTGCCATGGTCCTTTTCTCAACCAACTTCAATCCTAGCAGTGTTTGAAGCAGTTCGGCGTATGTTGAAGGAGGCGTTTCAAATACTCGCCTTGGCTTGCCCTCTAGGATTCTGCGTTGGGCGGGGTGTTGCCTTTGTTGTTGCTGCTGCTGCGGCTGCTGTTGCTGTTGTTGTGGAAAAGGGATGGTAACACTAGCGACCTGTTGATGCTGAGCATACTGATTTCGTCCTCTGCCCCGGCCTCTGCCGCCAAACACAGCACTAGAATCACCTTGACGTCTACCGCCGAATGCCTTTCTTGTACCTCCTGCGGGGGTAGACTCCCCTGCGTGGAATCTTCCAACCTTAATACTGTCTTCGACCATCTCACCCATAAGAATCAAATTTGAAAAACTGCTCAATGAAACGTTAAACAACTTTTCGTAATATATCCCCGTGAACGTCCCAATGAACATGCTATTCATTTCTCTCTCAGCCAACGGAGGATGTACTCTTGTCGCCATATCGCGTCATCTCTGCGCATATTCTTTAAAGCTTTCCTCTTTCTTCTGCGATAAGCCTTGCAGTTGAACTCGGTTTGGTGCCAGATCACTGTTATACTTATAATGCAGGACGAAAGCATCTGCCAATTGCTTCCAGGTTTTGATTTGAATGGGCTCCAACCCCATGTACCACTCGAGTGACGGTCCTGATAAGCTGTCTTGAAAGAAATGCATAAGCATCCTTTCGTCATCTGAACACGCGAACATCCTTCTGTAATAAGCACGGACATGCACCTTAGGGCAAGTGTCCCCCTTATACTTGTCGAATGTGGGCGCTTTGAACTTCAGCGGTACCTTCAGCCCAGGTACCAAGCCCATAGTAGTCATGTCTAGTCCGGTAGAATTCTGATTAGCCATACCCTTCACCTGTTCTTCAAGCATTTTAATCCTCTGAGTATTGTCGACGGGTCCCTCAAATCCCATGCCTCTTCCAGAAAAGGCGTCCTTTTGACAGTCTTTGCCCCAGTTCATATTTTCATTTCCGTACCCGTTATAACCAGTGTTGCAACCAAACCCTTGCTGATTAGTCATGAGACCTCGTCCCCCATTACCATAACCCTGCCTAAAACCAGTGTTGACAGGAATCAATCTAGCACCATTTCCACCATAACCCTGGTTAGCGTTACCAAAACCATCGTAGCCGAAACCCTGAGTGTTGAAGCCGAACTTTCCGCCCTGATTGCCGTACTCAAACCCCTGGTCGTTATAGCCGAATCCATTGTTACCAAAACCATTACCGCCATTGAAGTTACCACCGCCCAGATTGGCATCTCCACATCCAACATTGTTAACAACAGTCTCATTTCCATTCCCAGCGTTGCCATTGCCAGCGCCAGCGTCATTGTTCACAACCACAACAGGTGGGGTCACCACAGGAGGAACCACAGGCGTAGGGGGCCCATCCTCATGAAGAGTTTCTACATGCACAGAGTTGTGGTCATTGTTGCCGTTCTCATTAGCCCGCGTCAGCAGCGGCTGCACCAAAGTCTGGAGATTCTCCTGGCCTTTAGCAATACTCTCCATGGCCTGCATGAACAGGTTCAACTTCTCGCGAATCTCCTGCATCTCCACTTGGACTTGATCCATGATTCTTTTGCAGTTGTTTTGGGTTGAGTAGCGGTGAACTCTTTGTTCGTCAATCCTGGAAACCTGCAGATGTAGGAAATAAGATACAGATTCAAGAATACCGGTTATGCAATATGAATGTAGATGCAAACGTGTAAATATGCTACAGGTTATATTTCCCCCCGATTCTAGTTTCAGAGAGAATACCATCATGACAATGGAGTCCCTATCCAGCAAGCAAGGAATCAGAAAACCCTCATATATAACAAATGCCAAGAGGCTGAGTACAAGAGTACATCTGAATACAATTGAAGAGACCTCGGCTAACAAGCTTGGCGATGGTCTAAATACAAATAACAAAGGAAAGGCAAAGATAAATCAGGCCAAATGACGCTTTCTGACGTCCTCCAATATCCTCATCGTCTCCGAGTGCCCTAGTCGGGAGATCAGCTCCTGTATCAATAAAGCATGCCGCTCGGTAGTGGATCTTAGCTTTTCGGCATCATCCTGGTAGGATCCTTTTCCAGAACTCTCGTCAGATCTGTACCTCTTGGAACCGGCCTTCACTTTGTAACCTCTCGGCTTCTCGTCAATGTCACTTACTCCGAGCTCAGCATCACTCCTAAGTGATGTCGCTTCAACAATCTTTGCGTCTTGGTCTCTAACCTGTGCCTCTAGCGTGGCAATCTGCAGCTTCATTTCGTCTTCACGCTCCTTCCGCTTGGTAAGCGTGGCATTCCACAAAGCTTCCCACTTGCTGATACGAGCATAAGCTTTGCTTAGAAGTTCCTTCTTGGAAGTAAGCACGTTGCTAACACCGTTTAAGGCTATTCCCACTTTTTCTTTCTTGTTGGTTGCTTCTGTCAGCTCTGATCCCAACCTGTTAATCAATTCAGTCTGTTCCTTCATAGTGAAGGTGGCTTACTTCTTCTCACGACGCAACTGGAAGATCTCCTTCTCTAACTCCTCGTTGGCTTTCTTCAGTTCCTCGTTTTCAGCCAACAATTTGTTATACTTCTCACTCTCTTCCGAAGGAGGTACCTCTATCAATGGAAGATACAAGGGTTCAACAGCAGGATAAGGCAGCAAATAAGTACTAGCTCTCTCGCGGATCCAAACCAAATAAGGATCATAAGCTCTGCTATTGCTCTTACCGAGCAACGCTTTCCCTCTCCTATGGATGTTAGCCCATGCATGTCTCAATCTGATCAAAACAGCCGTGTCCAATAAGCCCGTGAGATACAGAGATTCCTGTATCTCCTTCTCAATAGGAGCGTCCCTCAAAGCATAATCGAACTGTCGTACCAGCAATGAAGGGTTATAGTTAATACATCCTTTCCGTCCAATCAAGGGAACATTCGGAAAGCCACTGCAACTATATATTATGTCAGTACCAAGCATACTCCGATCAAACCAAGTGATATTCTCAGCAGACAGTCCCATCAACCGGGAAGACCAATCCAAAGTATCAACAGCATCCACAAAAGGTCCTTTCTTCGGAAGGTGCCCCTGGAACCACCTGTACAGGAGAGGAAGACAGCAGGAAACATTCTTGCCACGACGTTTCTCATTCTTATAGTGAATAGAATGATAAACATCGCCCAAGAGAGTAGGAACTGGATTCTTCGAGGCAAGAATCAGGAAGGCGTCCGAGTCGACAAAATCTGGCACATTAGGAAACAGGACAATCCCATAGATGCAGACAACTAGAATAGCACTGAAGGCAATCCAACATCCACTCTTCACGCACTGTGTAGCCTTCTCAACCAGGACAGATAGGTGAAAACCACAAGCTCCGTTCAGCTTGACCAAACCTCCCGGAAACTCAGAAGCGTCTAAACTGACAATCTCAGCGAGCGTAGCCAACTCAGGCTCAGCATCAACAGGTACAAAGGGCATCTGGTCCAGCACAAGAACTCCCAACATCAAAGAATACTCCTCCAACGTGGGTGCCAGAATATAGTCAGGAAATAAGAAGCATCTCAGCTGCGGCTCATAAAACTGCATCAAAGTATACACCCCAGTCGTCTCGAATGCTGAAGGTCGGTACGACAAGCTAAGAAATCTCCCATAAGATACTCTAAACTCAGCCCTCACTTTCTCCTATGCTAGAGCAACTAAACTCAGCAATGAACTGATGTCTGATGAATGCAACAGGTAAGCAACTGTCTTCTTCAGGGACTCCATGTCTAGCTAGAAGATATACTGGAATCAGAGGGGAATGATCACCTGCAACATAAATACATGTTAATGAAATGCAATAATGAAAATGCACTTGCATATGCAAACAAGGGACCAAGTGCAATGGTGATAGACTGTGCTGCTCTGTACTGAAGTCTTGAGAACCCTCCAATCTTTATCTCAAACCAAACCAACCACTCAAAAGAACCTTGTAACCACATCTCACTGACAGAGATAAACCAGGTATTCTGAGGTTAAAGGTTTCCTGCAAACAGACCCTACCTACCCCTCACAGGTATGTACTTAACTCGCAGACGAGGTACGACATCCTATGCGGGTTCAACGTCACAGACTTTCAAGAGCGATGATACGATACCCGGAAGGTGTGGCATCATCATCCCTTGAAGCGGCCTCACTTAGTTGAATCCCAATTGATAGGTTCCCAGAGTCGACAATCCTCGGGTCAGACAACTTGTCGATCCCTAAGGGCTAGGCAAGAAGCATCAAAGAGAATCTCGTCCGAGAGTAAATTTCGTGGCTAGCTGGTGCGAGCTAAGCAAGCAGGCTAACCACTACTCTCTACTTCTAAGTCTATGTGTAACCTCAAGCCCAGGTCCGGCTTATCTCTCAACAGATTATTCCCTTCCCACAGCAGCAATAACAGTATACAGCTGATAATAAAATGCGGAAAGTAATGACAGAAAGGTAAATCTACACAACACCCACGACAGGAAAACAAGCGCTAGGATTGACTCGCATAGGTGATATCCATGTTCCCAACAGAGTCGCCAGTTGTCACTACTGCGAAAATCGGCGCCGGCCATGACAGAAGAGTCGTCACCGTGTGTTATTTATCCCAACGGAGGGAAAGGAAACGCTCGAAGTAAACCTACCACAAAGACGGGAAAGGAATGGTCATCGCAACCAAATTCCTGGATTCGGGAGTCGGTTACGCAAGGGGAAGGTATTAGCACCCCTCACGTCCGTCGTACTCGACGGGATCCACGCTTGTTTTCTAGTATAGATTGTTATTCTATCTACTCTACAAGTTCAAGGGTTAAAAGAAAAGAAAATGACTCGGCAAAGTATCGCACTTTATGCCTACGTATTCCCGTCTGAAACAAGAAATCAGAGTCAACGTAGTTCGCCTACCTACGGGAAAGGAGGGGAAGGTTGCTCGCTAGGATATCGCATCTTATGCCTACGTACTTTCATACAGCATGAAAGATCAGAGCAAACGTAGTTCGGGCTACGGAAGACACAAGCTTGTCGGAGTGTTTTTTATCTCCTTATGAAAGGGTTTTTCCTGATTAAGAGTCCAAGCGGACAAAAATGACACCTTGATGTTTGTTTTCAGTCTTTTACGCAAGAATTGTCTTTTATGATGTTGGAAATCTCTGACGCACTAGAGACTGTGATTTGAGGGTGACTACGTCGTATGTCACCCTAAGGGTAACACACTAAGCAATCAGGTTACTGAAGAGTGACCTTCCAGCAACCTTTCTCAAATAGCTTTAGGCTCGTAGCGTACGGCATCGATTAACCTTATTACTGTGTCTTGAATTGTTCTGAGATAGAAGAGAAGTCTAAAAACCTAGGGTTTGAAAGGGGAATCAACACTACCCTAATGTTGTCATGCATGGATTAACACCTAATGTCTGTCATAATTCCCTCCTGCACAGAGGAAATCAGAGATCCTAGGGGATAAACGGAAAAGAAACAGCAGATATACAGTAAACAGTAAAATGCATGAGATGCAACAACAAACAATAGGCAAAGTGAAACAGCTTCACTTCAAGCCTAAGGGAAAACCAACAAACAATACAGCAAAGAAAACCACTCCCAACACCAGCTCAGACAGCAACACCAGCTCCTACAACAGCAGCTCAAACAGCAACAGCCTTGGCATCTACAGTGATTAACAGCAAAAGGTTGACAGTAACAACTTCAGGCAAGATCCGATCTTCACCTTCCAATGATATTCAAGCTTCAGGTAAGCTCTTGTCTCCAATGATCTTCAGCTTTAGCAAGCACTGAATCCCAATAGGTAAACATCTTCAAACAACAGCAAACATAATCTTCAACAGATACTCAGCAGGCACCAGCTTCATCTTCACCAGTCTTCAATACACTTCCTAGCTTCACTAAGTCTTCAACTTCAAGGCAGACACTCACAGGAGAGAACCAATTATCAGATGAAGTTGGAATGTTTAAGAAGCTTAATGATAACCCATGGAAATCATTAAGATTTCATCATAGCAAGTGAGAGGTATCCTCAAGGTTCTACCTAATCAAAGCATGCTCTACATCCCTCCTAAGGAGAGATGGAGTTCTTGTAGGGGACCTTGTGTCATAGGATGGAATAGAGGCACAAGAAGCTCTCTATGCTTGACAGAAGAAATCAGTCTACTTCAAGAGCTCTTCCTACATCTCCTATCTCCTAGGTCTTCAACAAGCAATCTTCAAGCACAAGCAACTTTAAGCTCTAAGCATCATTATTGGTCTTTCAATAATCCTCAAGTCTTCATACAATCTTCAAGCCAAGCACAAGCCCCAACACCCAAAGAAAAGGCCCAAAACCCATCAAACAACACAATATCCCAAGAGGGAACACACCAATATCAACCAACTTACAAAAATCCAATAAAATGGAAATACTCAACATAAAATCCTATATTAATTTCTAAGGGACCCTAGCTATGTACCCTATACCCCACATGAACCCAAGGCCTAAATCAAACTAGAAACCCAAAAACTATGTGTGGAATGCACCTATGTCAAGTTGAAACCCTAATTCTAGCACACTTACTTCACACCTCTCAAAAACAATTAAATTTAAGTCACTAAAATGTGAAAAAAATCCAGGGGGAACCTAATACTCTAATCTAACCATAGGAAAAAGAATCACATCAAAAACCAAAATAAAATGGTCATACTAAATTCAGCAAGTAACATGTATCAAATGAAAATGAAATAAAAGCTATTAAAAGTGAAAATAAACCAAAAATAGAAAAATGCATGAAATGACATTTTTATTCTTTTATAATTTTCTTGATGTCTTGAGGAAAATGGGGGAAAAACTCCCATGCAAAATATTAATTTTCCAATTTATTATGAATTTTTAAAAAACTTAAAAATAAATGTGAAAAAAATAACAAAATATGGAAAAAAGGAAAATTAGCGTGTCAAATAGCAATCAGAAACAAAGCAATCAGCCAACTGGGCCCAAAAGGGGGTGGGGATAGCAGCGCGCCTAAGCCCAATTCTATTCAGAAATTAAATGAAAAAAACAAAGAAAAAAGAAAAAAACGCGTGGTGGATATCAACAAATTCATTTAAGCCGAAGCTGCAACTTAAATGAAACGTGCGTTTGACGCCTTCAGAACTCTTCACAAAATGAAGCTTTCTCGTGGCCATTGGATCTTGATTCGGTCAAAAGTCTTCCTGACATCCAATGGTGGTCAGATCATCTTCAACCTTTTGAATTGTGGAGGAGAATAGCCATGGAAATAGAGCTTGCAACTTCATCTTCTTCCAATCGTGCTTCCTCAAATCTTCATCAAAAGTTAGAAGTAAAAACCCTAACTCACTCGATTTCCACAAGGAATCTAACCATGGCATCCATAATCATTGAAACCTACTCCTCCTCAAAACACAATGGGAAACTCAGAAATCGGTCAATCACCAAAACTCACCAAACTTGAAATTGAATGGCCTAAACTCTTCACCATGTTTCATTGATCATTTTCCACTATCACACCAAGGTTCTACCTCAAGATTCACCAAGTTATCAGCATGAACAGATTTTGTGTCATCACATTAATGGTATCTAAATCGATCCTAAAGCTACCAGAAAGCTTCTACTAATCACCTACAATCATTCTAACCTAACAAAATCTATTGAAACTACTTAAATTAAGCTGTGGATTGAAAAGTACATACCTGCGAAATCTTGATGCACATAGGTATGAAATCTTCAAATCAAGCTTTAAGAACTTCCAGACACCTTCAATGAGTCATAATCTTGCTTCTGTATGCAAAAGAGTTGGTTGAATCCTCTTGAATCTTGGAACCCGGTAGTGAGTTGCAGATGATGAAATTCAAAAGCTAAAACACTCGATTCTTCACCAATCTTGTTCAATTCTCCATCTGGAATCATTCACCAATGCTAGAGCAAGCTTTTTAGATCAAAAGAATGGCTTGAATGTGGTTGAAACTTGTAACTGAATTCTGTTTTGCACATGGAAGTTTCAATTGCAATCTCACAAATCTCTCCCAATTCTCTCCAACACTTGCACTGAACCTCTTCTGAATCTTATATAGAATGTATTTGAAGACCCTAGAAAGTTCTAGATTGATCGAATGAGAAAATCAACTTCTCATGTCATAAAAATCTCTTCTTATGCTATGCACATACCATCTCATGTTTTGGCTTGCAATTCACTTGGTTCAGAGTTAAATTCTCTCCAAATGAGATATTGGAGGTGTATGGATTGGAAAGGAGCCTTGCATTTGCTTGGAAGTGTGGTTTTGCAATTGTTACTTATGATTCAAGTAACCAATTTTCAAGCAAGTCCTAAAAATAACCCTCAATTCAAAATTGTGGCAATGTCAATGTTCTCAAAATGCATTTTACAATCAAATTGGTATGTCATATGGCTTGGTTTGGGTTTGTAGATCAAAGACCCTAATTTCCAACCTTGGTTCATTTAAAATATACCTTCATTTTAGGCCATTTTTATGATTTTGTGAAGCAAGCCACTCCAAACTCTCATGACCTCTTATATAGCCTAAAAACATCATTTTGAACACATCTCATGTTAAACATTTTTCCATTTGAGGAGTGGAAGATGGAGATTTGGACCTATGTTGGAAAATGACCTGTAATTCAACTTTCCCCAAATACCCCTGGGTTGCCAAGACCATAACTTGAGTTCTACAAATCCTCTTGAGGACTTCTAGTACTCAAATTAAATCTAAGATCACGATCTACAACTATTATGTTGGCCAATAATCCATTTGAAAACTCCTTGATGGGCAAAAGTTGCTTGGAAGTCAAGTGACTTTCAGAGATAAAATTCAGTGTTCTCTGGGGACCCACAACTTGCAAGAACCATAACTTGAGTTCTAGAAATCTTCTTGAAGACATTATAGTACTAAAATTAAATCTATTGGGAAGCTCTATAAGTTTCATGTTGACCAAGAATTCATTTGAAGCTTTCATTTTGACTTATCTGGCTTGGAAGTTAAGCCTAAATTAGGTTTTTTTTACACTTAAACCCTAATTTAGTAACTCCTCTTCTTCTTGATTCTCTTTGATTTATCCTTGGCACAACACCACACTTGTACACACATATGAATTCATGAATCCCACATCCTCCAATTAAGCTTGATGCTCTTCAATCACTCAGTTGACCTAGGATTAACCTAGGGTTGACCCAGATGAAACCCTAGTTGACTGCACTTCAACTCTGGCTCTTGTACTTGTATCAATGACTTGTCTCATCCTCAAAATGACCCTATATGTCTTCCATAAACTTTGTACACATTCCATACCCTCATCCATGGCTCACACACTTATTGATGATCTTCCACACCCCAGATTAGGAGAGAAATCCACTAGTTGACCTTCAAACTTCTCAAAGCTTCAACTCATTTCTTGATTACTTGGATGGTCTTGAACTTGAATAAAACCCATGATGGGCCTCTTTCTGATAAGAAAGGCACTTGATCCTCTGTTAGATGACTTGTTATGCTATGCTATGCAAATGATTAGACTATGTACATGACTTATTATGCAAATGACAATGCAATTGACACATAACAAAGGTGAAATAGGTGAGCAAATTTTAGGGTGCAACAAGCCGCCCTTCGGGTTCGATGCCTGTTTGTTTAACAAATGTTTGACGGCGAGGGTCATATGTTCTTCTCAACTAAGGGTTGAGACGACCTTCGGGTTTGATGCCTGTTTGTTTAACACATGCCTGACTGTGAGGTCAGATGTTCTTCTCAATTTCGGTTGAGCCGGCCTTCAGGTTCCACACCTTTTTGTTTAACAGATGCCTGACGGCGAAGTCAGATGTCCTTCTCAACTTCGGGTTGAGCCGCCCTTTGGGATCGATGCCTATTTGTTTAACCGATGTCTGGAGGCTAGGTCAGATGTTATTCTCAACTTCGGGTTGAGATGGTCTTCAGGTTCCACACCTTTTTGTTTAACAGATGCCTGACGGTGAGTCAGATGCTCTTCTCATCTTCGGGTTGAGTCGGCCTTTGGGTTCGATGCCTGTTTGTTTAACAGATGTCTGGCGGCTAGGTCAGATGTTCTTCTATACTTCGGGTTGAGCGGCCTTCGGGTTCAATTCCTGTTTGTTTAACTAAGGCCTGGCAGCGAGGTCAGATGTTCTTCTCAACTTCGGGTTGAGTTGGACATCAAATTGATGCCTGTTTGTTTAACATATGCCTGGCAGCAAGGTTAGATGTTCTTCTCAACTTCGTGTTGTTCCGGCCTTTGGGTTCGATGCCTTTTTGTTTAACTAATGCCTGATGGGGAGGTCAGATGTTCCTCTCAACTTCAAGTCGAGCCAGCTTCGGGTACGATGCATAATTGTTTAACAGATATTTGACGTCGAGGTAAGATGTTCTTCTCAATTAAGTATTGAGACGGCCTTCGGGTTCGATGCCTGTTTGTTTAACAGATGCCTGACGGCAAGGTCTAATGATCTTCTCAACTTCGGGATGAGCCGACCTTCGGGTTCGATGCCTGTTTGTTTAAACAGATGTCTGACGGCGAGGTCTAATTTCTTATCAACTTAAGGTTGAGCCGCCCTTCGGGTTCGGTGCCTATTTGTTTAACAGATGCCTGACGGCGAGGTCAGAGTTCTTCTCAAGTTCGGGTTGAGCCGACCTTCGGATTGATGCCTGTTTGTTTAACAGATGCTTCACAGTGAAGTCAAATGTACCTCTCAACTTCAAGTGAGCCGACCTTCAGGTTCGAGCCTATTTGATTAACAAATGCCTGACGGCGAGGTCAGATGTTCCTCTCAACTTCGTGATGAGTCGGCCTTCAGGTTCCATGCCTGTTTGTTGAAGACATGCCTGATGGCGAGGTCAGATGTTCTTATCAACTTCGAGTTCAATGCCTGTTTGTTTAACAGATGTCTGACGGCGAGGTCTTATGTTCTTCTCAACTTCGGGTTGAGCCGGCTTCGGATTTGATGCTTGTTTGTTTAACAGATGCTTGACAGTGAAGTCAAATGTTCCTCTCAACTTCGTGTTAAGCCAACCTCAGGTTTGATGCCTGTTTGTTTAACAGATTCCTGACGGCGAGTTCAGATGTTCCTCTTAACTTCGTGTTGAGCCGGCCTCCGGGTTCGATGCTGTTTGTTAAGGGATGCCTGACGGCGATGTCAAATGTTCTTATCAACTTCGGGTTGAGCGCCCTTCGGGTTCGATGCCTGTTTGTTTAACAGACATTTGACGGCGAGGTCGGATGTTCTTCTCAACTTCGGGTTGAACCGGCCTTCGGGTTCCACACCTTTTTGTTTAACAGATGCCTGATGGCGAGGTCAGATGTTCTTCTCAACTTCGGGTTGAGCCGGCCTTTGGGTTCGATGCTAGTTTCTTTAACAGATGCCTGGCGGAAGGTCAAATATTCTTATCAACTTCGAGGTGAGTCGGCCTTCGGGTTCGATTCTGTTTGTTTAACTAATGCCTGGCAGCAAGGTTGGATGTTCTTCTCACTCGGTTGAGTCGGCATTAATTCGATGCCTGTTTGTTTAACATATGCCTGACAGCGAGGTCAGATGTTCTTCTCAACTTCGTGTTGTACCGGCCTTCGGGTTCGATGCTGTTCGTTAAACTAATGCCTGATGGGGAGTTCAGATGTTCCTCTCACTTCAAGTTGAGCCGGCCTTCGGGTTCGATGCCAGTTTGTTTAACAGATGTTTGACGGCGAGGTCAGATGTTCTTCGCAATTAAGGATTGAGACGGCCTTCGGGTTCGATGCCTGTTTGTTTACAGATGCCTAACAGCGAGGTCAAATGTTCTTGTCATCTTCGGGTTGAGCTGGCCTTCGGGTTCGATGCCTGTTTGTTTAACAGATGCCTGGCAGAGAGGTCTAATGTTCTTATCAACTCGGGTTGAGTCGCCCTTCGGGTTCGTTGCATGTTTGTTTAACAAATGCCTGACAGTGAGGTCATATGTTCTTCTCAACTTCGGTTGAGCCGACTTCGGGTTTGATGCCTGTTTGTTTAACAAATGCTTGACGGTGAGGTTAGATGTTCTTTTCAACTTCGGATTTGATGCCTGTTTGTTTAACAGATTCTTGACAGTGAAGTCAAATGTTCCTCTCAACTTCATGTTGAGCTGACCTTCAGTTAGATGCCTGTTTGTTTAACAGATGCCTGACGGTGAGGTTAGATGTTCTCTCAACTTCGTGTTGAGCCGGCCTTCGGGTTCGATGCATGTTTGTTTAAGAGATACCTGACAGCGAGGTCAGATGTTCTTATCATCTTTGGGTTGAGCCGCCCTTCGGGTTCGATGCCTGTTTGTTTAACAGATGCCTGACAGTGAGGTCAGATGTTCTTCTCAACTTTGGGTTGAGCCGGCCTTCGGATTTGATGCCTGTTTGTTTAACAGATGCTTGACAGTGAAGTCAAATGTTCCTCTAAACTTCATGTTGAGCCGACCTTCAGGTTCGATGCCTGTTTGTTTAACAGATGCCTGACGACGAGGTCAGATGTTTCCTCTCAACTTCGTGTTGAGCCATCCTTCGAGTTCGATACCTGTTTGTTTAAGAGATACCTTACGGCTAGGTCATATGTTCTTATCAATTTCAGGTTGAGCCGGCCTTCGAGTTCGATGCCTGTTTGTTTAACAGATGCTTGACGGTGAGGTCAAATGTTCTTCTCAACTTTGGGTTGAGCCGGCCTTCAGATTTGATGCCTGTTGTTTAACAGATGCTTGACAGCAAAGTCAAATGTTCCTCTCAACTTCATGTTGAGCAGACCTTCAGGTTCGATGGCCTGTTTGTTTAACAAATTCCTGACGGTGAGGTCAGATGTTCCTCTCACTTCGTGTTGAGCCGGCCTTCGGGTTCGATGCCTGTTTGTTTAAGAGATACCTTACAGCGAGGTCATATGTTCTTATCAACTTCATGTTGAGCCGACCTCTGGTTCGATGCCTGTTTGTTTAACAGATGCCTGACAGCGAGGTCAGATGTTCCTCTCAACTTCGTGGTTGAGCCGACCTTCGGGTTCTATGCCTGTTTGTTTAACAGATGCTTGACGGCGAGGTCAGATGTTCTTATCAACTTCGGGTTGAGCCGCCCTTCAGGTTCAATGCATGTTTGTTTAACAGATGCCTGACGATGAGGTCAGATGTTCTTCTCAACTTCGGGTTGAGCCGGCCTTCGGATTTGATTGCCTGTTTGTTTAACAGATGCTTGACAGTGAAGTCAAATGTTCCTCTCAACATCATGCTGAGCAGGCCTTCGGGTTCAATGCCTGTTTGTTTAACACATGCCTGACGGCGAGGTCAGATGTTCTTCTCAACTTCGTGTTTTTTTGGCCTTCGGGTTCGATGCTGTTTGTTTAACTATAGCCTGATGGGGAGGTCAGATGTTCCTCTCAACTTCAAGGTCAGCCGGCCTTCGGTTTGTTACCTGTTTGTTTAACAGATGTTTGACGGCGAGGTCAGATGTTCTTCTCAACTAAGGGTGAGATGGCCTTTGGGTTTGATGCCTATTTGTTTAAAACGATGCCTGACGGTGAGCTCAGATGTTCTTCTCACTTCGGTTGAGTCGGCTATCAAATTCAATGCCTGTTTGTTTAACATATGCCTGACAGCGAGGTCAGATGTTCTCTCAATTTCGTGTTGGGTCGGCCTTCGGTGTCGATGCCTGTTTGTTTAACAGATGTTTGACGTTGAGGTCAGATGTTCTTCTCATTGATACGGCCTTCGGGTTCGAGGCCTGTTTGTTTAACAGATGCTTGATGGCGAGGTCAAATGTTCTTCTCAACTTCGGGTTGAGCCGGCCTTCGGGTTCGATGCCTGTTTGTTTAAAAGATGCCTGACGGGGAGGTCAGATGTTCTTATCAAATTCGGGTTGATCCGCCCTTCGGGTTCAACGCCTGTTTGTTTAACAGATGCCTGACGGTGAGGTCAGATGTTCTTCTCAACTTCGGGTTGAGCCGAACATCGGATTTGATGCCTATTTGTTTAACAGATGCTTGACATTGAAGTCAAATATTCCTCTCAACTTCATGTTGAGCCGACCTTCGGGTTCGATGCCTGTTTGTTTAACAGATGCCTGACAGCGAGGTCAGATGTTCCTCTCAACTTCGTGTTGAGCCGGCCTTCGGGTTCGATGCCTGTTTGTTTGACAGATGCCTATTTGTTATGGTAGATGTTCTTCTCAACTTCGTGTTGTTCCAGCCTTCAGGTTCGAAGCCTGTTTGTTTAACTAATGCCTGATGGAGAGGTCAGATGTTCCTCTCAACTTCAAGGTGAGTCGGCCTTCGGGTTCGATACCTATTTGTTTAATAGATGTTTGAATGCAAGGTCAGATGTTCTTCTCAACTAAGGGTTAAGAAGGCCTTCGGGTTGGATCCCTTTTTGTTTAACAAATGCTTGACGGAGAGGTCAGTTGTTCTTCTCAACTTCGGGTTGAGCCAACCTTTGGGTTCGACACCTTTTTGTTTAACAGATGCCTGATGGCGAGGTCAGATGTTCTTCTCAACTTCGGGTTGAGCCGGCCTTTGGGTTCGATGCCTGTTTGTTTAACAGATGCCTGACAGCGAGGTTAGATGTTCCTCTCAACTTCGTTTGAGCCGTCCTTTGGGTTCGATGCCTATTTGTTTAACAGAAGCCTGGCGGCTAGGTCAGATGTTCTTCTCAACTTCGAGTTGAGCTGGCCTTCGGGTTCGATTCCTGTTTGTTTAACTAATGCCTGACAGCGAGGTCGGATGTGCTTCTCAACTTCGGGTTTAGTCGACCATCAAATTCGATGCCTGTTTGTTTAACAGATGCCTGATAGCAAGGTCAAATGTTCTTCTCAACTTCTGGTTGAGCCGACCTTCGGGTTCGATGTCTGTTTGTTTAACAGATGCCTAGTAGAGAGGTCTAATGTTCTTATCAACTTTGGGTTGAGCCTCCCTTCGGGTTCGATGCCTGTTTGTTTAACAAATGCCTAACAGTGAGGTCAGATGTTCTTCTCAACTTCGGGTTGAGCCGGCCTTCGGATTTTATGCCTGTTTGTTTAACAGATGCTTGACAGTGAAGTCAAATGTTCCTCTCAACTTCAAGTTGATCCGACATTCAAGTTCGATGCCTGTCTGTTTAACAAATGCCTTACGGCGAGGTCAGATGTTCCTCTCAACTTCGTGTCGGGCCGACCTTCGGGTTCGATGCCTGTTTGTTTAACAGATGCCTGACGGTGAGGTCAGATGTTCCTCTCTACTTCGTGTTGAGCCGGGCCTTCGGGTCCGATGCTTGTTTGTTTAACAGATGCTGGACAGCGAGGTCAGATGTTCTTCTCGACTTGGTGTTATGCCATACTTCGGGTTCGATGCCTGTTTGTTTAACAGATGCCTGACGGGGGGGGGGGGGGGGGGGGTCAGATGTTCCTCTCAACTTCGTGTTGAGCCGGCATTCAGGTTCGATGCCTGTTTCTTTGACAGATGTTTGACGGCGAGGTCAAATGTTCTTCTCAATTAAGGGTTTAGACGTCCTTCGGGTTTGATGCCTGTTTGTTTAACAGATGCCTGACAATGAGTTCAGATGTTCTTCTCAACTTCGTTTTGAGCCGGGCTTCGGGTTTGATGCCTGTTATTTTAATAGATGCTTGAAGGCGAGGTCAAATGTTCTTCTCAACTTCGGGTTGAGCCGGCCTTCGGGTTCGTTGCCTATTTTTTTACCAGATGCCTGACAGCGAGGTCTAATATTCTTATCAACTTCGGGTTGAGCCGCCCTTCGGGTTCGATGCCTGTTTGTTTAACAGATGCATGACAGTGAGGTCAGATGTTCTTCTCAACTTCGGGTTAAGCCGGACTTCGGATTTGGTGCCTATTTGTTTAATAGAGGTTTGTCAGTGAAATCAAATATTCCCCTCAACTTCATGTTGAGCCGACCTTCAGGTTCGATGCCTTTTTGTTTAACAAATTCCTGACGGCGAGGTCAGATGTTCCTCTCAACTTCGTGTTGAGCCGGCCTTTGGGTTCAATGCCTGTTTGTTTAACAGATGCCTGACGGCGAGGTCAGATGTTCTTCTCAACTTCGTGTTGTGCCTGCCTTCAGGTTCGATGCCTGTTTGTATAACTAATGCCTGATGGAGAGGTCAGATGTTCCTCTCCACTTCAAGTTGAGCCGGCCTTCGGGTTCGATACCTGATTGTTTAACAGATGTTTGACGGCGAGGTCAGATGTTCTTCTCAAATAACGGTTAAGACGGCCTTCGGGTTTGATGCCTGTTTATTTAACAGATGCCTGACGGCGAGGTCAGATGTTCTTCTCAACTTCGGGTTGAGCCGACCTTTGGGTTCGATCCCATTTTGTTTAACAAATGATTGGCGGCTAGGTCAGATGTTCTTCTCAACTTCGGGTTGAGTCGGTCTTCGAGTTCGATTCCTGTTTGTTTAACTAAAGCCTGAAAGCAACGTCAGATGTTTTTCTAAACTTCAGGTTGTGCCGGCCTTCAAGTTCGATGCCTGTTTGTTTAACTAATGCCTGATGGGGAGGTCAGATGTTCCTCTCAACTTCAAGTGGAGCCGTCCTTCGGGTTCGATGCCTATTTGTTTAACATATGTTTGACGACGAGGTCAGATGTTCTTCTCAATTAAGGATTGAGATGGCCTTCGGGTTCGATGCCTGTTTATTTAACAGATGCCTGAAGGCGAGGTCAGATGTTCTTCTAAACTTCGGGTTGATCCGGCCTTCGGGTTCAATGCCAGTTTTTTTAACAGATGCCTGACGGTGAAGTCTAATGTTCTTCTCAACTTCGGTTTGAGTCGGCCTTCGGGTTCGATGCCTGTTTTTTACCAGATGCCTGACGGTGAGGTCTAATTTTCTTATCAACTTCGGGTTGAGCCGCCCTTCGGGTTTGATGCCTGTTTGTTTAACAAATGCGTGACGGTGAGGTCAGATGTTCTTCTCAACCTCAGGTTGAGCCGACCTTCAGATTTGAGGCCTGTTTGTTTAACAGATGCTTGACAGTGAAGTCAAATGTTCTTCTCAACTTCAAGGTGAGCCGACCATCGGGTACGATACCTAATTGTTTAACAGATGTTTGACGGCGAGGTCAGATGTTATTCTCAACTAAGGGTTGAGATGGCCTTCGGGTTTGATGCTTGTTTATTAAACAGATGCCTAACGGCGAGGTCATATGTTCTTCTCAACTTCGGGTTGAGCCGGCCTTCGGGTTCCACACCTTTTTGTTTAACAGATGCCTGACGGCGAGGTCAAATGTTCTTCTCAACTTCGGGTTGAGCCGACCTTCGGGTTCGATGTCTGTTTATTTAACAGATGCCTGACAGCTAGGTCAGATGTTCTTCTCAACTTCGGATTGAGCCGGTCTTCGGGTTCGATTCCTGTTTGTTTAACTAAAGCCTGAAAGCGAGGTCAGATGTTCTTCTCAACTTCGGGTTGAGTCGACCATCAAACTCGATGCATGTTTGTTTAACATATGCCTAACAGCGAGGTCAGATGTTCTTCTCAACTTCGTGTTGTGCCAGCCTTCAGATTCGATGCCTGTTTGTTTAACTAATGCCTGATGGGGAGGTCAGATTTTCCTCTCAACTTCAAGTTAAGCCGGCCTTCGGGTTCGATGCCTGTTTGTTTAACAGATGTTTGTGTCGCTACTACGAAAATCGGCGCCGGCTATGACAGAAGATTCGCCACCGTGCGTTATTCATCCCACAAGAGGGAAAGGAAACGCTCAGAGTAAACCTAACGCTAAGAGGGAAAGGAATGGTCATCGCAACCAAATCCTGGATTCGGGAGTCGGTTACGCAAGGGGAAGGTATTAGCACCCCTCACGTTCGTCGTACTCGATGGGATCCACGCTTGTTTTCTATCTAAGGGTGTGCTATTCTATCTACTCTACAGGTCTGGGTTAAAAAGAAAAGAAAATGACTCGGCAAAGTATCGCACTTTATGCCTACGTATTCCCGTCTGGAACGAGAAATCATAGTCAACGTAGTTCGCCTACCTACGGGAAAGGAGGGGAAGGTTACTCGCTAGGATATCGCATCTTATGCCTACGTACTTTCATACAGCATGAAAGATCAGAGCAAACGTAGTTCGGGCTATGGAAAACACAAGTTTGTCTGACATTTTTTATCTCCTTCTGAAAAGGGTTTCCTGATTAAAGGTCCAAGAGGACAAAAACAGAGTTTGAATGTTTGTTTGAGTTTTTTACGAAAGAAATGTTTTTTAGTCTGTTTGTAACTTGTACTGCACTAAAGACTTGTGATCTGAGAGTGGCTACGTCGCATGTCACCCTAAGGGTACCATACTAAGCAGTCAGACTACTGAAGAGTGACCCTCCAGCAACCTTTTCTCAAATAGCTTAAGGCTCGTAGCATACAACACGCGTTATCCTTATTATTGTGTTTTTGAATTGTTTTGAGATGAGAAGAGAAAAACCCTAAAACTATGGTTAAAAGGGAATCTACCTACAGTTATCTTGCATGGGTCAAAACCTAATGTCTGTCATAATTTCCTCTTGCACAGAGGAAATCAGAGATCCTATGGGATAAACAGCAAAAGAAAACAAACAGTAAACAGTAGAATGTATGCAATGCAACAATACCATTGAGGCAAGAGAGAAAACAATAGGCAAGAGGAGACAAGCTCCACCTCAAACCTAGAGGTAATCAGCACAATTAAACAGACAATACAGAGAAAAACAAAAGACACAGAGGAGGCAGCCCAAATAGCAGTACCAAACTCCTACAGCAAACGGCAACAACAACTCTAAACAGTAAAGTTGAATGGACAACAAAGTTGACAGCAAAGGCCTCATCTTCAAGCAAGCTTCTATCTTCAATCTTCATCAATCTTCAAGCTCCCACAAGCACACTCCAAGAGGAGGATTAATCATCAAGATCAAGTTATAATGTTAAAGAACTTAATGACAACCAAAGGAAATCACTAAGAACTCAACATTGCAAATGAAAGATATCCTCAAAGTTCTACTCACTTGGGCATACCACTCATCCCTCCTAAGGAGAGATGGAGCTTACCAAGAAGGACTTTGTGTCATTGGATAGAATAGAGGCAAACAATGCACTCTATGTTTGAAGAAAGAATCAAAACTAGTTCTAAGGCACTTCCTAAAATCCTAATTTCCTAAGCTCCTAAACAAAAGCTCCACAAGAGGAAAAGGCTTCAACTCCAAGCTCCAATCCTCAATGTCAAGCATCTTCAATGAATCCAGAAGCTCCAACAAAAAGAACCCAAGCTCAAATCAACTTTAAGGCAGCCAACCAAACCAAACAAACCAAAGCACTCAAGAGAGGAATTCATACTTGATCTCCTATTGGATGAATGATATGCCATGATATGCAAATGATAGAACTATGCAAATGATAATACAATGAAACATAAACCAGGTAAAATATGTTGAGAAAATTTTGGGGTGCAACAGCTGCCCCTATTCAAACGGCTTGGACCCGACTGGGTGAAGAGTGAACGACCTTCAAACAATCGAGGTAAAAGACGGTTGAATACCAAGAAACCTGGAAATTTTCCAACTGCAGACACGAACTGCACAAACTGCTTGGTGAACAACATCCGTTGTGTTGAACCCAGTTGTTACGACAACAATTGATCAAACTCCTAATAAAACTCTTGATTTCAGCATTAACTCCCTGTGTGATGCCACGAGCATCGAATTAACTTTATGAGAAACAATTCCGTCCACAACGGGACTAAACTTCGTCAACACGAGGAAGGACTCCATCCACATGGGTACAATTCCGTCTTTAATTGGAATAACGATCTCTGTCAGTCACAGGTAACAACTCTACTGGGGATAATCCATCGATTACGGATAATAACTCCGTCCACACGGGTAGCAATCACTGTCAACACAAGTGCGAATCACTGTTAATCACAGGTAACAATCTCTGACAATACAGGCGCGATTTCTATCCATTACAGGTAACGATCTTTTCCGACGTTTTTAATAGGGAAATAAATCTGCTAACAATACAGGGAGTAACTTTGGCGACTTCCACTAAGAGAATAGTTTTATCACCAAATAGGAAATAACTCTGCCAACACACAGGAACTAACTCTGTCACCACTACGGGCAATAACTCTGTCCGATACAGGAAAATAACTCCGTCATCACTACGTGACATACTTTGTCATCACTACAGGAAAATAACTCTGCCATCACTACGGGAAATACTCTGTCATCACTACAGGAAAATAACTCCGCCATCACTACGGGAAATACTTTGTCATCACTACAGGAAAATAACTCTGAATACAGCTTCTTTGCCTATCTTTGCAGTAGCTAACTCCATCAATCAAATGGGTAACAAAATTCTAGTCCAATATTCAGACTTTTAGTGCGGACATGGCAGTAAATCGGAGAAGGACTCTACTGGGGATTTTCTGAACCCAAACTACCAGACACCTATTTCGACATAGGCGGCAACTTCCAAAAATTGATTCACGAAATCTTTTGATACTGTAATAACAACCATTTTGAAGAAATACTCCGCTGGAGGGGTAAGAGAAACTTAACCAAGCAACTTTGTGGGGAATAAGACAAACATTATCATTACACGTCTCACGCCGAGACCTTGCTTATATTGTAATTAATCTGAGCAAGAGCTCCCTCCGCCTGCAGGGAAAACAACACTTGAAAAGAAAAGATTAACCAACCTGGCTTATGTTTCAAAATGCGGATGTTTGACAATGGCGTAATGCTCCATTCTACATGGAAATGCTACGCGTTTGGGTAGATGCGAATATGATGATATATGCAAATGCTAATGCAGGCTGAAACTGCTGAGAAACTCTCTGGTATGAAATGGCTAAGAGCAAAACCAACTCCGCTGGAGATGCACGGGTATCACAAAGTATTCCGGCAAAATAAATGTCGGAAGCAACAACCAACTCTGCTGGGGAGAGATCAGACATTTGGGAAGAAAACACAAACCCTGCTGGGGAACGATGCGACCCTTCTGGGGGAAGAACTACACTGTCGGGACACGGTCTACAAATTCAGAGCTACAAACTCTGCTGAGGACAAATCATCCTGACGAAAGAATGACGACCTGCGGGGAAGGGGAATAACCATCCTCTGGGGAGGCATCCTCTGCAGGGGATATTGATTTTGACCTGCTGGGGATACCTTATGGACAACTTTCATGAGGATACTCTTCAGGCGACATTCCTGGTGATACTCTCTCGGGGAGGACAGTTCCACATCTGGTAAGAATAAGCGCTGTTTCCACTTTTTTGGGGATAAGATACGACTTGCTAAAGAACGACATCAACGGAATCAGGCCTTACGTCAAGAGACTTTGGCTGGGGAATACAATTCCTGACCGTTTGCTTCAAAGGTAAGGACCCTACAAAACACAAACGAGACAAAACAAATCTACACAACAAAATCTATCCGAGTTAATATCCGTGACATTTATTCAGCCAATTCGAAGTTTTAGCAATTATTGGCAAGGGCCAGTAAGTTTATGCAAGTGCAAGTTCATCAAAACATCGGCGTTTTTCACAAACAAAACAGTAAAGAACAAGCATCAAGTACTGAATAACATGCTTTATTGAATGGGCCTGTAAATAGGCAAAACTTTGTACACTGGATGTAACTCCTGAAAAGAGGAAGTTACGCACAAACAAAAGACAAAGATACAGAAATACAAAGAAAATTCGTATACATGTCGGCAATGTGGTACAGGCGAACACCATGAGTTGATCCTCCTATGACTCGCCTGAGTCTGACGCTTTCCCGATACTCGATCTTCGGAAGAGATTGTTTCAGATATACGACCCTCAGGTACTCCCAAACCACTTAAGCAATGCAGTATCAAACTCGGACCGCAGTCATTTGCTTTTCTCAATCCTTAACTTTTGCGTGAATCGCCCTTTGCGGGTTTTCAATTCACCGGGATACCCTTTCTTGCCGAAGTCGCCCTTTTCAGGTTTTCGACTTTGCGGGTGTACATCTTTTCAATTTTATCCCTAATTTTTTCCCGAACCTTTTATTCCTTTTTTATGGTTCACCGGGATGCCCCATTTTTGCCTGGACTCTCTTTTTTTGTCCAGCGGGTCACTTTAAGCAAAGTATTTTTTAACTGCGTCCGAATTCACAAGAGACGTAAAGTCCTCACCATCCATGGTGGATAACAACAAGGCTCCTCCAGAGAAAACCTTTCTGAAGACATATGAACCCTCATAGTTGGGAGTCCATTTTCCCCTGTGATCCGATTGTGGTGGGAGAATCTTTTTCAACACAAGATCGCCCGTCTGAAAGCTTCGAGGGCATACCTTCTTATCGTAAGCTTTCTTCATCCGGCTCTGATACAACCGACCATATGTGAGAGAAGCCAGTCTCTTCTCATCCATTAAACTGAGTTGGTTCAGTCTATCTTTTATCCATTCTGCGTCATCAAGTTGAACATCGTGTAAAACCCTCAAAGAAGGAATCTCTACCTCCAACGGTAACACTGCCTCCATGCCATATACCAATGAGAAAGGGGTTGCCCCGGTTGATGTGTGTACCATCGTACGATAACCGTGCAAAGCAAAAGGCAACATCTCATGCCAGTCCTTGTAAGTCACAACCATCTTCTGAACAATCTTCTTTATGTTCTTATTGGCCGCTTCGACAGCGTCATTCATCTTGGGCCGATAAGGAGAAGAGTTGTGATGCTCGATCTTGAAATTCTGACACAGCTCTTTCATCATCTTGTTATTCAAGTTTGAGCCATTGTCGGTGATAATCCGCTCCGGGATTCCATATCTGCAGATAATATCTCTTTTGATAAATCTGGCTACCAGTTGTTTGGTGACATTAGCATATGACGCTGCTTCCACCCATTTGGTAAAATAATCAATAGCTACCAAAATGAACCAGTGTCTGTTCGATGCCGTAGGCTGAATCTTGCCGATCATATCAATTCCTCACATCGAGAAAGGCCACGGTGATGACATAACATTTAGAGGGCTCGGAGGCACATGGATTTTGTCTGCATAAATTTGACATTTATGGCACCGCTTCGCAAACTTGAAACAATCTATTTCCATCGTTAGCCAATAGTAACCTACCCGCAACAGTTTTCTCGTCATTGCATGTCCACCAGCATGCGTACCAAATGTGCCTTCATGGATCTCTTCCATGAGCAACTTAGCCTCTTTCTCGTCCACACATCGCAACAACACCAAGTCATGGTTTCTCTTGTACAGGATGCCATCAGGATTCAAATAGAAATTGCCAGCCAATCTCCTAAGAGTCTTCTGATCTTGACTGGATGCCCCAGCCGGATACTCTTTGGTCTTCAGGAAATTCTGGATATCATAATACCACGGTTTACCATCGGAAGCTTCCTCAATGGCGAATATGAAGGTTGGCCTATCAAGGCGAGAGATAACAATCCTGGGAGCCTCATTCCAGAAGTTAACCTTATACATCGAAGACAAAGTCGCGAGAGCGTCTGCCATATGATTTTCTGCTCGTGGTACATGGTGCAATTCTACTTTGTCAAAGAAAGGCAACAATCTCCTTGCATAATTCATATAGGGTATCAGATTGGGCTGACGCATCTCCCATTCTCCTTTAATTTGGTTGACCACTAGAGTAGAGTCCCCGTATACATCAAGATATTTGATTCTTAAATCAATAGCCTCTTCGAGCCCCATAATGCACGCTTCATATTCGGCCTCATTATTGGTAACTGGAAAGGTCAATCTGGCAGTAAAGGGAATGTGCGTCCCTTGAGGAGTAGTGATAATTGCCCTTATTCCACTACCATAGGAATTAACAGTGCCATCAAATATCAACTGCCATTTGGAACCCAACTCTGGACCTTCATCCGGCAACGGCTCATCACAATCTTTCATTTTCAAGTACATGATATCCTCGTTAGGAAAATCAAACCTCATTGGTTGATAATCATCAATCGGCTGTTCCGCTAGGTAGTCTGACAGAACACTACCTTTGATAGCCTTTTGAGAAACATATTGAATATCATATTCTGTCAGCACCATCTGCCATCGAGCAATCCTCCCAGAGAGTGCTTGCTTTTTGAATACGTATTTGATTGGATCCATCTTTGAAATTAGCATGGTTGTATGGTTTAACATGTACTATCTCAAACGTTTGGCAGCCCAGGCTAGCGCACAACACGTCTTTTCAAGCATTGAGTAACGGGACTCACAGTCTGTGAACTTTTTACTCAGGTAGTAAATCACATGCTCTTTACGTCCAGTCTCGTCATGTTGACCGAGAACACAACCCATACTTTCCTCCAGAACCGTCAAATACATAATCAATGGTCTCCCGGCTACTGGGGGTATCAATATTGGATGTTCCTGCAAATATTCTTTTATTTTTTTCAAACTCCCTTTGACAATCTTCATTCCAGGTCACAGCCTGATTCTTTTTCAACAATTTGAATAATGGCTCGCATGTGGCCGTTAGATGAGATATGAACCGAGCAATGTAGTTCAACCTCCCTAAAAACCCACGCACTTCTTTTTCTGTTTTAGGCGTTGGCATTTCTTGTATTGCTTTTATCTTAGCAGGATCAACCTCAATTCCTTTTTTGCTCACAATAAACCCCAATAGTTTACTGGATCTCACCCCGAAGGTGCACTTGTTAGGATTCAGCTCAGCCTGAATTTCCTAAGCCTCTTGAACAATTTCAGCAGATTAACCAAATGTTCTTCCTCCGTCTGGGATTTGGCAATCATATCATCAACATAAACCTCGATCTCTTTATGCATCATGTCATGAAAGAGCGTCGTCATAGCACGTTGATATGTTGCCCCAGCATTCTTCAAACCAAAGGGCATCACTTTGTAGCAAAATGTTCCCCATGGGGTAATGAAGGTTGTTTTCTCCATGTCTTCTGGCCCCATTTTTATCTGATTGTAACCCGAGAAACCATCCATGAAGGAAAACACGGAGAATTGAGCAGTGCTATCGACCAGCACATCGATATGAGGAAGCGGAAAGCCGTCCTTTGGGCTCGCCTTATTCAAATCACGATAGTCTACGCACATCCGTACCTTTCCGTCCTTCTTGGGTACAGGTAAGATGTTGGCGACCCAAGATGGATAAGTTGTAATAGCAAGGAACCCAGCATCCCACTGTTTTTGAACTTCCTCCTTAATCTTCATAGACATATCTGGTCTGGTTCTTCTGAGTTTCTGCTTAACAGGCGGACATTCTTCTCGCAATGGCAGACGATGAACAACCATGTCAGTATCCAATCCTGGCATATCCTCGTACGACCAAGCAAAGATATCACTGTATTCTTGCAACATCTCAATCAGACCTTGCTTGATGTCGCTTTGCAGTGCAGCCCCTATCCGGATGTTCTTGACAACTCCCTCGGACCCCACGTTGATAATCTCAATCTCTTCCTGATGAGGCAGAATGATTCTTTCTTCCTGTTTCAACAGTCGATTCAACTCTTCTGGCAAGTCCCTATCCTCAACAATCTCTTGCTCAGGTTGAAATACCGGGCGCTCAAAGTCAAAGCGAGTCATAAGAAGTTCGTGTTTGGTGTCATCTGAAATATGAATCCTGTAAAGGAAATGGTTAAATGCTTCAAATGAGTGCAAACAAAGCTCATAACCACATTGCCATTTATTGTTAAAATAAAAACAGGAACCACAGGGAACACAAAATTTGTATGAGAAAAACGCCTTTATTCAATGATTAAACAGTGCATACACATAAGCAGGTGACCCTAAAACAAAATCACTATTCCCCGGGTAGGACACAGGATTATACAATAATCAAGAAAACAAATCATTACTGTTTTGTAGTCACTGGGACAATTTCCCGGATGATCCAGTTGCAAAGACTTTGTCCTGGCACGCTAGGCTTGATCCACGCGTCCATGTCACAATCACTATCTCCGTCTTCAGAATCAGAAATAGCATTAATCGCCTCAAAGCAGACTCCATTTGGAGTAATCACCACCGGTCCTTTGAACTTGGGCGCGCCTGATGCGGAAGGTGCTGATGTTGGGCGATACCCTAGTCCAAACTTGTCCATCTTGACAGGAATTTCCAGCACTCGACCCCAACCCTTGGTCTCACCAGTCTGAACCAACGCTTGAGCGTCTTTGTACGAAGCTACAGCAACCTCCGGCACTTTGCTGGGAACCCTGGACTTGTCTTTGATTTGCAACCCTTCGAAGGCTTGGCAGGGCGTTTCGTGGATTTCTCCATCCACTTCAACGTACTTGAATGATGAGAGATGACTGACCAAGATGTCCTCTTCCCCACAAATAGTAACAATGCCACCACCGGCTTCAAACTTAAGCTTCTGATGCAGCGTGGACGTTACAGCCCCTGCACAATGTATCCATGGACGCCCCAGTAAACAGCTATAAGCTGGATGAATATCCATGATATAAAATTCAGTGTCAAATATTTCCGGCCCGACCTGCAACGACAATGTTATCGATCCAAACACCGACCTTCTCGTTCCATCAAACGCCCTCCAACCAAGTCACTTGGCGTGCAAACAATTCCCCGAATATCCAACTTCATCATAGCCTTCTTAGGAAATACATTCAGAGATGATCCGGTATCCACAAGAACATGCGACATTACGGTGCCCCGACATTCCACCGATATGTGCAAAGCCATATTATACTCTTGGCCTCTGGGTGTTAGATCAAAATCAGTGAAACCCAAACGATGTCCTGCATCTACATGCACTAGTACCCCCTCTAGCTAGTTGACAGAAACCTCCTGAGGTACAAATGACGCGTCCAATATCTTCAACAAAGCGTTTCGATGAGCCTCAGAACAAAGCAACAAAGATAGGATTGAAATTTTTGAGGGTGTCTGTTGTAAGTGCTCAACAATCTTATAATCGCTCTTGCGAATTAGCCTCATGAACTCTTCTATGTCCTTGAGCGACGTGTCTTTATCTTTCAACTGGGATGGTCCACTTTCATTCACCTTGTTCTTGCCTTTAGCAATCCTCTCTGCTTCAACTTCAGGTGCGGTGAATATTCTTCCACTACGGGTCATGCCTCCCGTTCCAACAACATTGTCAACTGCCCCTGCCAGCCAACTATTCACCTCAATCTTTTCTCCATTACAGTATGCTTCTAACCCATATGTCCATGGAACAGCTTTTGTACTCTCAAAAGGAACAGGTCCTGCTTTTGTTATTGTGATAATCGGCTGCTTGGCGGGCGCTGATATCGTAATAGTCTTCCTTGGGATCGTAACAGTTGCAATCTCATCCTGCTTTTCAAGCAATACCTCAACAGGCTTCTCAACAGAAGTCCGATCAAATTGCAAAATCCCCTCATCTATCATGGCTTAGATACCTCTTTTCAAATCAGCGCAACCCTCTGGTTGGGTCCATCAAGCCAGACAATATTCGTCACATCCGGGGAATACACCCTCTTTCAACAATCTGCTTTTAACACAACTTAACGGTGTCTTCAATTCATTCACATCCATAACCAAGTTCAAATTCTCTTCCATTATGATAGCATTCGCTCCATGATTCGGCATGGGTTGTTGTACAATATCAGGACCATCCTGACCAAAGTTAATGGCCTTACTATCAAGCAAATCTTGAACCTTATGTTTGAAAGCATGGCAACCTTCAATATCATGTCCGGGCGCCCCGGAATGAAAATCACAATGTTTACCAGCGTCAAAACCAAATGGAGGAGTTCCCGTCAACGGGGCCATCGTTCTCTTTTCAACCAAATTCAAACCCAACAGCGTTTGAAGCAGTTCAGCATAAGTTGAAGGAGTTGCTTCAAATACTCTCTTCGGCCTACCCTCTTGAATTCTACGCTGAGCAGGGTGCATTCTCTGTTGCTGCGGGTGTGGTTGTCGTTGCTGTTGTTATTGTTGTTGTTTTTTCTGAGGTATCGGGATAGTAACACTAGCCACTTGTTGTGGCTGATACGGATTCCTACCTCTTCCACGACCTCGACCACCATATACCGCACTGGCGTCGCCTTGTCTTCTTCCACCAAACTCTGCATCTGAACCCTGTTTGGCGCCAAGTCACTATTATACTGGTAATGCTTAACAAAAGTATCAGCCAATTCTTTCCAGCTTCTAATTTGGGTGGGCTCCAGCCCCATATACCATTCCAGCGATGGCCCCGATAAACTGTCTTGAAAGAAATGCATAAGCATCTTCTCGTCGTCAGAGTATGCATACATTCTTCTGTAATAAGAACGTGCATAAACTCTAGGGCATGTATCCCCTTTATACTTGTCAAATGTTGGAGCTTTGAATTTCAAAGGCACCCTCAACCTAGGAACTAGTCTCATGGTGGTCATATCTAACCCAGTAAAGTTCTGATTGGCTATCCCTTTGATCTACTCTTCCAGCATTTTGAACCTCCTATCATTATCATTAGGCCTTTCAAATCCGACGCCTTGTCCAGAGAAAGCGTCTTCCTGGTGATCCTCGTCCTAGTTCAGATTCTCATTGCCATATTCCTCGTAACTAGCGTTACGGCCATATCCCTGTTGATTGAAAATAGGACCCCGTCCTCTGTTACCGAATCCTTGGTTTCCCCCACCTAGTCTATAACCAGTGTTGAAAGGTACCATCCCAGCACCGTTTTTGTCCATGTTACCAAAGCCAACATCACTGTTTCCATACCCTTGATTGTTGTTACCATAGCCATTGTAGCCAAAGCCTTGATTATTGAAACCAAAATTACCATCACGATTACCATTGCCAAACCCTTGGTTATTGTTTCCAAAACCATTGTTGTCACCTTACCCTTGATCAGCATCTCCAGCATTGCCAGTATTGTTAACAACATTCCCATCACCATTTCCAGCGTTTCCAGTACCAGTGTTACCATTACCAGTGTTACCATTACCAGCACCAGCACCAGTATTTCCATTGCCATTGCCATCACCGGCACCAACTCTAGCACTTGTGGGAACGACCACTTTAGGTATCCCATCTTCCCTGTGAGGAGTTCCAACAAAGTGATAATCAGTATTTCCATTCGCCCACGCCAGCAGCGGTTGCACCAGAGTCTGGAGATTCTCCTGGCCCTTGACCATGGTTTCCATTGCTCGCATGAAAAGTGCCAACTTTTCATGAATTTCCTGCATCTCGACTTGAACTTGATCCATGATTCTCTTGCAGTTGTTCCTGGTAGAATAACAGTGCGTTCTCGGGTTGTCAATCCTGAAACCTGTGAGATGCAGGAAATAAGATACAGATTCAAAAAAACCAGTCATGCAATATGAGTATGCAGATGCAAATGTATAAATATGCTACAGGTTATACTCCCCCCCAATTCTAGTTTCAGAGAGAAGGCCATCACGAAAATGGAGTCCCAATCAAGCAACAAGGAATCATAAAAACCTCATACGTAAACAAATGCCAAGAGGCAGAGTACAAGAGTACAACTGAATACAACTGAAGAGACCTCGGCCAACAAGCCTGGTGATGGTCAAAATACAAGTACAGATAACAAAAGCAAAGCAAAGATAAATCAGGCCAAATGACGCGTTCCGACATCTTCCCATATCCTCAATGTCTCTGCATGGCCTAGTCTGGAGATCAGCTCCTGTATCAGTAATGCATGTCGCTCAGCAGTGGATCTCAGCTTTTTGGCGTCGTCCTTGCAGGTTCCTTCGCCAAATTACTCGTCGAGTCTGCATCTCTTGGAGCCGGCCTTCGATTCACAACCTCTCAGCTCCTTGCCAAGGTCACTTACCCTAAGCTCAACAGCGCTCCTAAGTGATGTCTCTTCAGCAATCTTCGCATCTTGGGCTCTAATCTGCGCTTCTAGCGTGGCAATATGCAGTTTCAGCTCATCTTCATGCTCCTTCCGTTTGGTAAGCGTGGTATTCCACAATGTTTCCCACTTGTCGAGTCGGGAATAAGCTTTGTTTAAGAGTTCCTTCTTGGAGGCAAGCACCTTGCTAACACCGTTCAAGGCTACTCCCACTTTTTTCCTCTTGTTGGTCTCTTCAGTCAACTCTGAACCCAACCTATTAATCAACTCCGTCTGTTCCTTCATAGTGAAGGTAGCTTCATTCTTCTCATGAGGCAACTGGAAGATCTCTTTCTCTAACTTGTCATTGGCTTTCTTCAATTCTTCGTTTTCAGCCAACAATTTGTTATACTTCTCAATCTCTACCGAAGTAGGTACCTCAATTACTGGAAGATACAAAGGTTCCACAGCAGGATATGGCATCAAGGAAATACTAGCTCTCTTGTGGATCCAAGCCAAATAAGGATCATAAGCTTTGCTATTGCTCTTACCTAGCAAAGCTTTCCCTCTCCTATGGATGTTAGCCTATGCATGCCTCAACCTGATCAAAACAGCCTCGCCTAATAAGCCCGTGAGATACAGGGATTCCTGTATCTCAACCTCAATAGGAGCATCTCTCAAGGCATAACCAAACTGTCTCACCAGCAGAGAAGGGTTATAGTTGATACAACCTTTCCGTCCAATCAAAGGGACATTCAGAAAGCCACTGTAACTATATATAATATCAGTGCCAAGCATGCTCTGATCAAACCAAATGATGTTCTCAGCAGACAGCCCCATCAACCGGGAAGACCAATCCAAAGTATCAACAACATCAACAAAAGGCCCTGTCTTCGGAAGATGTCCCTGGAACCACCTGTACAAAAGAGGAAGACAACAGGAAACATTCTTGCCACGACGTTTCTCATTCTTATAGTGAATAGAATGATAAACATCGCCCAAGAGAGTAGGAACTGGATTCTTCAAGGCAAGAATCAAGAAGGCATCTGAGTCAACAAAATCTGGCACATTGAGAAACAAGACAATCCCATAGATGCAGACAGCTAGAATGGCACTGAAGGCAACCCAACATCCACTCTTCGCGCACTATGTAGCCTTCTCAACCAGGATAGATAAATGAAAACCATAAGCTCCGTTCAGCTTGACCAAACCTCCAGGGAACTCAGAAGCGTCTAAACTGACAATATCAGCAAATGTAGCCAACTCAGGCTCAGCATCAACATGTATAAAGGGCATCTGGTCTAATAAAGGAACTCCCAACATAGCAGAATACTCCTCCAAAGTGGGTGCCAGAATATAGTCAGGGAACAGGAAGCATCTCAGCTGAGGCTCATAAAACTGCATCAAAGTATACACCCCAGTCGTCTCAAATGCTGAAGGCCTATACAACAAACTAAGAAATATCCCATAAAAGACTCTGAACTCAGCCCTCACTCTCTCATCTGCTAGAGCAACTAATCCCAGCAAGGAACTGATATCTGGCGAATGCAACTGGTAAGCAACTGTCCTCTTCATGGACTCCATGTCTGGCCAAAAGATACACTAGAATCAGAGTGGAATGATCACACCTGCAACATAAATACACGTTAATGAAATGCAAACATGAAAATGCACATGCATATGCAAACAGGAGATCAAGTGCAATGCTGATGAACTGTGCTGCTCTGTACTGAAGCCTGAGAACCATCAAATTTTCGCCTCAAACCAAACCAACCACTCAAATGAACCCTGTAACCACATCTCACTGACAGATATAAACCAGGTACTCTGAGGTCAAAGGTTTCCTGCAAACAGACCTACCTACCCCTCACAGGTATGTACTTAACTCGCAGACGAGGTACGACATCCTATGTGGATTCAACGTCACAGACTTTCAAGAGCGATGATACGATACCCAGAAGGTGTGGCATCATCATCCCTTGAAGCAGCCTCACTTAGTTGAATCCCAATTGATAGGTCCCCAGAGTCGACAATCCTCGGGTCAGACAACTTGTCGAGCCCTAAGGGCCAGGCAAGAAGCATCAAAGAGAATCTCGTCCGTGCGTAGATTTCGCGACTAACTGGTGCAAGCTAAGCAAACAGGCTAACCACTACTCTCTACTTCTAAATCAATGTGCAAACTCAAGCCCAGGTCCGGCTTATCTCTCAATCTAACCCTCTTCCCAGCACAACAACAATAATATAATACTGAAAGTAAAGGCAGAAAGGTAAATACATACAAAACCCCAGACGGGAAAACAAGCGCTAGGATTGACTCGCATAGGGAACCGAAGTCCCCAGCAGAGTCGCTAGCTGTCGCTACTGCAAACATCGGCGCCAGCTATGACAGAAGAGTCGCCACCGTCCGTTATTCATCCCACAAGAGGGAAAGGGAATGCTCAGAGTAAACCTAATGCAAAGAGGGAAAGGAATGGTCATCGTAACCAAATCCTAGATTTGGGAGTCGGTTACGCAAGGGGAAGGTATTAGCACCCCTCACGTCCGTCGTACTCGACGGGATCCACGCTTGTTTTCTATCTAAGGGTGTGTTATTCTATCTACTCTACAGGTCTGGGTTAAAAAGAAAAGAAAATGACTCGGGAAAGTATCGCACTATGCCTACGTATTCCCGTCTGGAACGAGAAATCAGAGTCAACGTAGTTCGCCTACCTACGAGAAAGGAGGGGAAGGTTGCTCGCTAGGATATCGCATCCTATGCCTACGTACTTTCATACAGCATGAAAGATCAGAGCAAACGTAGTTCGGGCTACGGAAAACACAAGCTTGTCTGACATTTTTTATCTCCTTCTGAAAAGGGTTTCCTGATTAAAGGTCCAAGAGGACAAAAACAGAGTTTGAATGTTTGTTTGAGTTTTTTACGAAAGAAATGTTTTTTAGTCTGTTTGTAACTTGTACTGCACTAAAGACTTGTGATCTGAGAGTGACTACGTCGCATGTCACCCTAAGGGTACCATACTAAGCAGTCAGACTACTGAAGAGTGACCCTCCAGCAACCTTTTCTCAAATAGCTTAAGGCTCATAGCATACAGCACGCGTTATCCTTATTATTGTGTTTTTGAATTGTTTTGAGATGAGAAGAGAAAAACCCTAAAACTATGGTTAAAAGGGAATCTACCTACAGTTATCATGCATGGGTCAAAACCTAATGTTTGTCATAATTTCCTCTTGCACAGAAGAAATCAGAGATCCTAGGGGATAAACAGGAAAAGAAAACAAACAGTAAACAGTAGAATGTATGCAATGCAGCAATACCATTGAGGCAAGAGAGAAAACAATAGGCAAGAGGAGACAAGCTCCGCCTTAAACCTAGAGGTAATCAGCACAATTATACAGACAATACAGAGAAAAAAAAAGACACAGAGGAGGCAACCCAAATAGCAGTACCAAACTCCTACAGCAAACGGCAACAACAACTCTAAACAGTAAAGTTGAATGGACAGCAAAGTTGACAGCAAAGGCCTCATCTTCAAGCAAGCTTCTATCTTCAATCTTCATCAATCTTCAAGCTCCCACAAGCACACTCCAAGAGGAGGATTATTCATCAAGATCAAGTTATAATGTTAAAGAACTTAATGACAACCAAAGGAAATCACTAAGAACTCAACATTGCAAATGAAAGATATCCTCAAAGTTCTACTCACTTGGGCATACCACTCATCCCTCCTAAGGAGATATGGAGCTTCCCAAGAAGGACTTTGTGTCATTGGATAGAATAGAGGCAAACAATGCACTCTATGTTTGAAGAAAGAATCAAAACTAAGTCTAAGGCACTTCCTAAAACCCTAATTTCCTAAGCTCCTAAACAAAAGCTCCACAAGAGGAAAAGCCTTCAACTCCAAGCTCCAATCCTCAATCTCAAGCATCTTCAATGAATCCAGAAGCTCCAACAAAAAGAACCCAAGCTCAAATCAACTTTAAGGCAGCCAACCAAACCAAACAAACCAAAGCACTCAAGAGAGGAATTCATAAACACAAGCCATTTGCAAAAAAACAACTAAAATAGAAAATCAATTTGCAAAAATCTAATAAAATTCCTAGGGGAACATGAATGTTTGAAAAACCTAATGTAAAAAGATTGAAGCCTAAATCAACTCCTAAGTTATTTAAACAATTCCTACATTGAGATAGGTCAAGGAAATCCACAAGTTTGGGAGGGTCCTATTCTCAATACCTAAAACAGATCCTAATATTGTTCGAAAAATCCATGAAAAATTCTAAGGGAACATACGTGTCTACCCTAACACATATAAAAAAATCAAAGCCAAACTCTAAACCAAATGAGAGAACTAAATTCCACAAAACAGATGGTTAATTATGCCAAATTAAAAGAAATAACAAATATAAGAAAAATCAAATTAAATTGAAAAATGCATGAAATGGTATTTTGTTAATCCCAGAAAATCACAAATTCCATAAGGATCATGAGGATATTTTTAAAATAATTTTCTGATCAAAATTGGAATTTATATGATTTTTAGAATAACAAAGCAATTAAAATAAAACAAAATAAAATAAAAATGAATTAAAGCAGCGATAAAACACATGCCATTGGATCAGTCAACAAGTCAAGGATCTGGACGCGCCACAGCTTGCCACCTCATTTATTTAAACACAACGTTTTGAATTAAAAACTCCTCTACTCAGATTAAAACACAGGCGTTGGATCTGATCTGAACTCAAAGGTCAAGGCCAAATTCTGTGGTCCAAACATCATCTTCTCCAAGTCTCAGGCAGGCCAGGTGGAGATTCAGGCTGGTGGTTGGTGGTGGCCGGAGAAGACTCCGGTCGTCCTCTCCGGCGAGGATCCAGATTCAGGCAACCAAAAATAACAAACAAAATACCAAATCCACTCAGTTTTTCACGTACATTCTAAATCCATCATCAAAATCATCCAATTCTCAACACATAATCAAACACGAAGCAAAGTTCAGAAATAGCATCTTCAACAACTTTCATTAAACTCAAAATTAATGATATAAATCTCTTCATCTCATTGCATACATCAACCTGATCTAAACATTTAACATTGAAACCTTATGAATCAAGAGATTCAAGTCCAAACAGATCAGCTATGTCATCTTCAATCATCACCAATTGAGTTCAAATCAAGCCTAAAACGATCTATGTCATGTCTAGATCCTAACCACAAGTTCAAATCTAACTGAATCATGCTAAATCATGCTGAATTTTAAGAAGTGCCAACCTGGTATAGATCTTGCAACAGAGGTATCTAGAGCTCGTGGCTTGCTTCCAAATGCTCCAGATAGCTTCAATGATCCACAAGGAAGAGATTGCACACCTTAATTTGGCTTGAATTGGCTCCAAACTCAGAATCCGATTTCAAGTCGCAGTTGAGAAAATTTTCTTACTCTTTCTTGCTCTGGCACGAAATGAAGCTTAAAATTGATCTGAACTCACTCTAATGAATATATAGAAGAGTTTCATGGGCCTATGGATCCAAGTTGAAGCCCAAAACAGTGATTTGCATTTTTCTGATTTTCCTTCAAAATTCAATATGACAGTTGTGCCTTGCAAGCTTGGCAGTGGTTCTAGAATGTTCTCACACCTTGCACATGTCATTTAGAATGAGTTTGGATGAAGAAATTGGCCTGAATTGCCTTGTGCATTGATTTGGATATGTGACTTGTTTATGAAGTAACAACATGCTATCTCTCAAAACTTGAACTAAATTCCAAATTCTGGTATTGCCAATGATCTTAGAATGCAATTTCCAATCAAAAAATGCACTTACTTGCTTGGTTTTGGTTTTGTAACACAAAATTCCATTTTTTCCTCCTTTTCATATTTCAAAATTCTTCATTTTCAAGCCACTTCAAATGTCTTTTTGATATGAGCCAAAACAAACTATCATGACCACTTGGTTGCACTCAAAACATCATTCCAAGCAACTTTCATGTTGAGCAATTTTCCATTTGAAGCTTGCAAGTTGGAGATTTTGGCCCATGCTTGAAAATGACCTATAATCTCACTTTCCCAAAATACCCCTGGCTTGTAAACCTAATAAATTGAGTTCTAAAAATCAGATGGATGACTTATAGTACAATTTAGAAAGCTAAGATCATGAGGAACAACTTTCATGTTGGCCAAAAGTTCATATGAAAACTCTTTCTAGGTGAAAAGTTGCTTGGAAGTCAAGTGACTTTCACAGATAAATTTCACATTCATCTGGTGACCTGTAACTTGTCTGGGCCATAACTTGAGTTCTACAAATCCAATGGAGGACTTCTAGTACTCAAATTAAAGTTATTGATATTCTATACAAGTTTCATGTTGGCCAAAGATCCATTTGAAACTTGTGTCTTGACTTATGCGGCCTTGAAGTTAGGCACTAAATAGGGTAATTTGCACTGAAACCCTAATTTAGGAACTTCCCACATTCTTGATTCTTCTTGATTTGATCTTGGCACAACACCACAAATGTCTTATCAGATCATTCCATGAACTCCATGACCTCCAAGTAGGCTTGAATTCTTTTCAATTGCATAATTGACATAAGGTTGACCCAGATGAAACCCTAATTGTTTGCACTTCAACTGTGGCTCTTGCACTTGAATCAATGACTTGATTTAGCTCCAACATGGCTCTCTAGGAACTCCATGATCTCTATACACATCTCATATTCACACCTCATGCTTCACATCCCATTTATGGTCTTCAACTGATCAAGATCTCCCACCACCTCCTGATGACTTGGATGACTTCTCAAGCTCGGGTAAGATTGCTTGCTAGGCTTCTCTTGATATTAATCACACTTGATCTCCTATTGGATGAATGATATGCCATGATATGCAAATGATAGAACTATGCAAATGATAATACAATGAAACATAAACCAGGTAAAAGATGTTGAGCAAATTTTGGGGTGCAACAGCTGCCCCTATTCAAACGGCTTGGACCCGACTGGGTGAAGAGCGAACGACCTTCAAACAATCGAGGTAAAAGACGGTTGAATACCAAGAAACCTGGAAATTTTCCAACTGCAGACACGAACTGCACAAACTGCTTGGTGAACAACATCCGTTGTGTTGAACCCAGTTGTTACGACAACAATTGATCAAACTCCTAATAAAACTCTTGATTTCAGCATTAACTCCCTGTGTGATGCCACGGGCATCGAATTAACTTTATGAGAAACAATTCCGTCCACAACGGGACTAAACTTCGTCAACACGAGGAAGGACTCCATCCACATGGGTACAATTCCGTCTTTAATTGGAATAACGATCTCTGTCAGTCACAGGTAACAACTCTACTGGGGATAATCCATCGATTACGGATAATAACTCCGTCCACACGGGTAGCAATCACTGTCAACACAAGTGCGAATCACTGTTAATCACAGGTAACAATCTCTGACAATACAGGCGCGATTTCTATCCATTACAGGTAACGATCTTTTCCGACGTTTTTAATAGGGAAATAAATCTGCTAACAATACAGGGAGTAACTTTGGCGACTTCCACTAAGAGAATAGTTTTATCACCAAATAGGAAATAACTCTGCCAACACACAGGAACTAACTCTGTCACCACTACGGGCAATAACTCTGTCCGATACAGGAAAATAACTCCGTCATCACTACGTGACATACTTTGTCATCACTACAGGAAAATAACTCTGCCATCACTACGGGAAATACTCTGTCATCACTACAGGAAAATAACTCCGCCATCACTACGGGAAATACTTTGTCATCACTACAGGAAAATAACTCTGAATACAGCTTCTTTGCCTATCTTTGCAGTAGCTAACTCCATCAATCAAATGGGTAACAAAATTCTAGTCCAATATTCAGACTTTTAGTGCGGACATGGCAGTAAATCGGAGAAGGACTCTACTGGGGATTTTCTGAACCCAAACTACCAGACACCTATTTCGACATAGGCGGCAACTTCCAAAAATTGATTCACGAAATCTTTTGATACTGTAATAACAACCATTTTGAAGAAATACTCCGCTGGAGGGGTAAGAGAAACTTAACCAAGCAACTTTGTGGGGAATAAGACAAACATTATCATTACACGTCTCACGCCGAGACCTTGCTTATCTTGTAATTAATCTGAGCAAGAGCTGCCTCCGCCTGCAGGGAAAACAACACTTGAAAAGAAAAGATTAACCAACCTGGCTTATGTTTCAAAATGCGGATGTTTGACAATGGCGTAATGCTCCATTCGACATGGAAATGCTACGCGTTTGGGTAGATGCGAATATGATGATATATGCAAATGCTAATGCAGGCTGAAACTGCTGAGAAACTCTCTGGTATGAAATGGCTAAGAGCAAAACCAACTCCGCTGGAGATGCACGGGTATCACAAAGTATTCCGGCAAAATAAATGTCGGAAGCAACAACCAACTCTGCTGGGGAGAGATCAGACATTTGGGAAGAAAACACAAACCCTGCTGGGGAACGATGCGACCCTTCTGGGGGAAGAACTACACTGTCGGGACACGGTCTACAAATTCAGAGCTACAAACTCTGCTGAGGACAAATCATCCTGACGAAAGAATGACGACCTGCGGGGAAGGGGAATAACCATCCTCCGGGGAGGCATCCTCTGCAGGGGATATTGATTTTGACCTGCTGGGGATACCTTATGGACAACTTTCATGAGGATACTCTTCAGGCGACATTCCTGGTGATACTCTCTCGGGGAGGACAGTTCCACATCTGGTAAGAATAAGCGCTGTTTCCACTTTTTTGGGGATAAGATACGACTTGCTAAAGAACGACATCAACGGAATCAGGCCTTACGTCAAGAGACTTTGGCTGGGGAATACAATTCCTGACCGTTTGCTTCAAAGGTAAGGACCCTACAAAACACAAACGAGACAAAACAAATCTACACAACAAAATCTATCCGAGTTAATATCCGTGACATTTATTCAGCCAATTCGAAGTTTTAGCAATTATTGGCAAGGGCCAGTAAGTTTATGCAAGTGCAAGTTCATCAAAACATCGGCGTTTTTCACAAACAAAACAGTAAAGAACAAGCATCAAGTACTGAATAACATGCTTTATTGAATGGGCCTGTAAATAGGCAAAACTTTGTACACTGGATGTAACTCCTGAAAAGAGGAAGTTACGCACAAACAAAAGACAAAGATACAAAAATACAAAGAAAATTCGTATACATGTCGGCAATGTGGTACAGGCGAACACCATGAGCTGATCCTCCTATGACTCGCCTGAGTCTGACGCTTTCCCGATACTCGATCTTCGGAAGAGATTGTTTCAGATATACGACCCTCAGGTACTCCCAAACCACTTAAGCAATGCAGTATCAAACTCGGACCGCAGTCATTTGCTTTTCTCAATCCTTAACTTTTGCGTGAATCGCCCTTTGCGGGTTTTCAATTCACCGGGATACCCTTTCTTGCCGAAGTCGCCCTTTTCAGGTTTTCGACTTTGCGGGTGTACATCTTTTCAATTTTAT